>JAUMHS010000014.1:0-483132 GCA_030762985.1 Adelphocoris suturalis | reverse complement strand
TGCAGGGGTTTGCTGATACTTTTCGTCTCCAAAGTTGTAGTTTCTCAACATACGTCTTGATGTCATCACGATGAGTTATGATATTTGAATCTCCATCTGCAGTCTTAAGTTAAGGCTGTTTACGAATCAAGGAAGTCTGACAAATATGCCAACATTACTTGAGAACTAGGTTAGCTGAAGTTCATGCTTAGCTCATTTTGCTTCTGGTTTTCCAAGAACGAAGTTACTTCATCTCGGAGCTAAAATAGTCTTGCCAACATGTTTCCTTTTGAGAGCCAGCGTACTTCTGTGTGAAATAGCAGTGTTTTGTGGTCAGTTCCTAAATCTTCACAAAGAATTTTAAACAGTCGGGTATTTAGTGCACTGTTTTTTATGTAGTTCACTATTTTAATACATAATTTCAAGACGGCATTGAGGTTGTTTGGAAGAGTTTTGGCTGCCGAAGCTTGTCAATGTATAAAGCGTCACATCAGCGTTTTTTTCTCTGACTAACTGCACGAAGCCTGAGCGAGAACCAAGCATTGAAGGGGTGCCATCATTGCCCATTAGCTTTAGCCATGAGAGTCCATGATTGTCAAAAAAATCAGACACGGCTTTCATCACATCAACAGCTTTTGTAGTGGTCTCCAGCTCTGTTGAAAAGAGTAGCTGGTCTTTTATTGATTCATTTTCAACATATCGAACATATACAACTAACTGAGAACGTTGAGCAACGTCTGTACTCTCGCATAGCTGGATGGCAAAAAATGGTGATAGTTTTATTCCATCGACAACCTGGTTTTCATATCTTCAGCCATATAATCAATACGACGTTTCACTATATTGTCCGACAGTGGTATTTGAGATAATCTTTTCCTGCTGTCATCCCCAAGGATGATATATATGATAGTTTGGGGCAAAAACAAGCTCCAAAGCCTGGAGTTGGCTCGACTTTGCCCCAAAGAATGGTCGTGTCTCACGCCCCCCCTAACCCGTCTTCACGCCCCCCAGTTTGGGAATCCATGCTGTAATGCATGTATAAGTTACTAATGTTTTCAACAATAATTGCTTAGCATCTGAAGGGTTCTTAATAAAATTCATTGGTCCTCTGGAATGATTGGTAAGGGGATCCGTCCGCAAAAAACAATTTGAGAACCGCGGACATGGATCTAATTAGGGGTTCACACCCAAGTTACGTACCTACCTAGGACTCGTCGTCACCAGGTTATCATTTGGGTAGGTAGGAATTCAAAGACCAAACCCATTCAACTAGCTGAACTCCTATTGAGAGCGTTCAACAATAAGTACCCTGCATAGTGAAAATGAATACTTATAAAACCTAACGTAACTTTGTCATAATCATCAAGAGTTATTACCAGTCTTATTTTCTTGTCCATTACGGCGTCTCTGGGGTAGACTGCCTCCTGTATCCTGTCTAGCCATTCGTTCAATTCCAAAAACTGGTTCGTAAATTCCGAAAGATTCCATTCATGACTGGGAATTTGTCCGTCCAACAAGTCCTCGCTCGCCTCCTATGAAAAGTACACAGTTATTAGGAAATTGGATAAATCTTAATTCAATGAAACGTAGAAGCCAAAAATGATAACAATGAACAATGGTTTTTCTTTTTGCTTTGTTTCAGCAGAATAAGTGATAGGTACGCACGATACGTAATGATACTAAATACCTACCAGATGTGTTTGAACTAGCAATTTTATAGACAAAAAGTCCAGTCATGCAGCATGACCCCATGAGCGAATTTTTGAAGATGTTTGATGCAAATGTTTCATGCAAATATTACCGATTTTTCAACTAGCGAACGGCATTATTTCGATTTTTGACTGATTTTTCAACTTTGAAATTTTTGAAAACTTGATACATATTCTTATAGGAAATTTTACGCTGATTCCGAATATACCACATGTTAGTATGCTGAAAAAATTATTTCGCACAACAAATCGCAAAAAAACAGGCTATTTTGAAAATTTTTACTAAATTTTTGAAAATTTCAACCCGAAGATGTAATCCAATCATGCTGGCCAACGAACTTGAACTTCCGTTTAGTGTCCTTAACATTTTAAAATTTGTTTGAAGTTTCTAGCACAATTCTACGGACAGTTATCGTCTGGAATGACACATACATACATATATACATACATACATACATACTTAAAAGTTCCAGTCATGCAGCATGATCGTATGAGCGAATTTTCATAAATGGTCGTATTACATTTATGTTAAATTCTGTTGAAATTTGAGCACTTCGGGGACAAATAAAAATGTTATTATACAGTTTATAGCAAATTAACTTCTTGTCAGTAATATTCCAATGAACAAACGATTTTGTGGATTTTTACAATTTTTTCAAGTGTTCCTATCGATTTTTTGCTTATTTTAATGAAATTTAAGTACATTTTTCAGTACAATTTTGTGCTTAAATTTTTAATTGCCCTAGTTCATGTTCGATTAACTTTTTCGAGTAGCATTCTGCTAAAAAATAGATATTTGTTAATTTTTAGCGGTTTTTTGCGTTTTTGAGTGATTTTTTAAGTACATTTGACCAATTTAATGTGCTCAAAAAGTGTTGTCCAACGAACTCATCCTTTCTTTTGAAATGCTTGATTTTTTGGCGAAAGAACGAAGTTTTTATTTCAATTCTATCGAGAGCTATCGTCTGGAATGACACACACACACACACACACATATATATATATATATATATATATATATATATGTATATATATATATATATATATTAATTTGAGTTGTTACAGAAGGTTGGAAAAGATAGGAAACACTTAAAAAACTTACAAAATTGAGAGAATATTTCGCTGTGTCAGCGTCGTCAGCTCTGTATATATATATATATATATATACATATATATGTATGTAATATATATATATACATATAAAAAAGCGTTAAAATCCAGGAATCATTTCAGAATGCCTCAAAACAGATTTCGATGAAGAAAATTTTTGAAAATTTTTATTTTAAAATTTTTGGAGCCATTGCAATAGCTTTATTTTTTTAAGAAAATTCGCTAAAAATGCGTTAAACTTCAGAATATGATTCAGAATAGACTGAAACGGATTTCTGCATAAATTTTTTTCAAAAATTCACATTCTACAAATTTTGAGGCGAGAGCAATAGCTTAATTTTCTTCAAAAATTCGCTAAAAGGTATTTATGTAGTGAATACAATAACGAATATAGAACATGAGGATCAGGTTGGAAAACCGCCTAAATTTTTTCTAACAGCAACCGTTTCTAAACAATACCCTAAACTACATCAATGTGTTTAATTGAAAGTCTGTCTCTAGAGGGAAGTACTATATACCCCTTCGAGACACTTAAGTACATAACAAAAACGAAAATCAGATTAAAAAAGGACTAAATTAATATCCTACTATTTCTAGGGCACTATGCAAACTTATACCCGAAGCGTATTACATCCAATATTCCAACATTCTTAAGTCAATTGCAATACATAAATTATACATGTAGGTTGTTTTATTAAATAGTTTTCAAAGTAACAAGAATGTAAGTACGTAACAAGGTATGCAATGGAGGAAAATTAAAATTTTAAATTTAAGGAGGAAATTAAAATTCTTAACATCCGGAATAAAATGTTCACCAAAAACCAAACAATCGTGTTTTGCCTAAAATCAGCTTTTCGGACGTAGATTCCTATGGCTTTAGTACCTTTTGGTACTCATCTACTTTGAGTGAATTAATTCGATCCACAAAGTTCATTGTAACAAGGAATACCTAGTGGCGCAACAAACAGGGAAATACATAATATTCATAGGTAGGATACTCGAATCTGTTGATATGACACTAAAAAAGCAATAATGACGTAGTTCGTATGGCCTTCTCCAGTTGGAGTAGTTACGATTTTTCTTTACATCGTATCCAACGGTCTTTCTGTTCCGTCCGTAAATATATTGTGAAATTATTTTTGAACAATCAAACACCAGCTACCATTCCCGGAGCCATAAAGATTTATAGACTTAACAATCTATATGTACACAGATCGAAACGAACGTAAGAGCCAACAAAGATTTCGCCCTAAAGCCTTCCATTACCCAATCATTGAGCGGCGAAGGTTAGCCCAATAAACACGAAACGCATGAAAGGAGCGGCCATATACCTACAACCAATTTCGCTTTGCTATAACCAAATTCCTTGTTTTCAAGCAAATAAAATCCAATTTTAGCAAAGTAGTATGTAGGTACAAAACTGAATTTATGGATCTTGTAACTGGGTAACATTTGCAACTAAAATTTATCATCCAGATATTTCCAGAAGAGCCAAATTTGGGCTCAAACTTGTAAAATCCTCTTTAAAGAATGTAAACAGGAGCAATTGCAGCCCAAGTAAGTAAGGCAAATCGACCGTCTGACGCCTTTGTGGAAGGTACAATAATCAAACGGGAATAATAGGAACAGAACCTGATATACAGATGTTTTGAACAGCTGATTATGTTGAAATCTATAGGCATCCGATCATAATTTATTGTTCCACTATGCAGTCACAGATTTTTTTTGAGCAAGGAGAGCAAGAGACCTTCAGGCTTTAAATTTAGATGCCCTTCTGGCTTTAGTTGTAATTTACTTTGTTCTTTGTTTTTCTTACTTTATCGCCTATTCTGTCAAACTTGACATGCGAGGTGGGACATACGTCCTATATGTCAATAAATTGCAGTACATTACATTACAAGTCCTGCCCTGGGTTCCTACCCGAGCTCTTATTTCAACCGTCAATCAGAGAAAGTGGGCAATCCTGTCAGTTAGGAAATGTTATGTCATTCTAAAAGCAAATGAGTCAAAACAAAAGTAACGTGTTCACACATTTCACAAATTGGATGAATCGTCCGGTAAACCTGAAGAATGAACTATTTTGGATGACTGCCCTTATATTAACGAATGCACACATTTGTATTGAAAAAAAAATAAGCAAAAATATTGTTCAAACCTGACAACTGTCGATGAGATTGTCGTCGGAGATAAGAGACTGATAGTTGACTGGTTTCAAGACGTTCCAGCAGTCGTCCCCGTTCTCTTCTCTGGAGCCCCAAGATCGTCGCCATAAATCCAATTCAGGATCCCGTCTGCAAAGTTGATTGAACACAATTATTTCTATCATGATTACAGGAATTGGCTAAGAACACGACGGGAGAGGAACGAGCCAATCATTTCAGTCGTCTCATAATTTCAGCTTCAGATATTAAATACGATGCTGATCAGAGGTGTATGCATCGTCTAGTACCTACTGCTTAAAAGTACCTACTACTCAATAGTATACCTACCATGTACCTAGTGCCTTCGCTTCACATTATTAGTTCATTACTAGCTGGTTCACCCGTGCGATGCACAGGTTGACTTGAACATTATCAAATAGCCTATGACCCAAGTTAAAGTAATTTTGATAGATTCAACCAGTCAGATCCCCAGTTGGTTCTGTGACGTTCAAAACGCTCCCCCCCCCCCCCCCAGTCTTTGATTTGAATTAGAGTAATCCAAACATATTCGACAATCAAATCCCCAGTTCGTTTGATGATGACAAAGATACACCATTTCTCCCTCCCCCCCTCCTCACCATAAAACACCCCCTTCAAGTGGTTAGATTTGAAAATTTTCAAGTAGCCTGTGATTTGAGCTAGAATACTCCAAACATATTCAACAACTCAGATCCTCAGTTCGTTCAGTGATGTTCGAAACGCTTTAACTCCCCCACCCCCTCCCACTCCATTGTGGGTCAGATTTGAAAATTTTGAAAAAAGTAGTCTTTGACTTGAATTGGAGGAATTCAAACATACTCGACAATTAAATCCCCAGTTTGTTCAGTGATGACGAAAACACCCCATTCCCCCCTCGTCACCTAAAACACCCCCTATGGGGCAGATTTGAAATTTTAAACCTTCTCTGGACTTCCACAAATAATTTAAGAACAAAATTAGCCAAATCGGTCCAGCTGTTCTCGAGTTTTAGCGAGACTAACGAACAGCAATCGATTTTTATACATTTATATAGAATATCCAATCAGTTACTGGGAGATTTAACAAACCAGTCCTTAGAATACTACATTAGAACCTATTTCTCACGACAAATTTCACATTTATTCACCTTTGAGTTCTGCCACTCGCACCAGCTGCCTCTGCCACCTATTATTCTTCAACTCCTTCCTGGCCTCCTACATCGCCTGAGCGTCGGGTTCATGTACTTCCCACACTTGGTCCTGTTGATCGACCTTCGCCCCATCTCTGTGGTTTTCTATTAGAAAGAGAGAAATTATGTTTATTATATAGACAACTAGTTGGATTAAATACATCAATTGAATCAGAATAAGATATATAATAATGAAATGACTCCTTAATATATACCTAACAACGCAGGTTAAGAAATAACTTATTAAAAATTAGGTGGCAAATCCTGCGAAATTGTCGTTAAAAAAATTCACAATTGTTTCCATATCCAGCTGTTCAGCGCCCAAAAAGTGTACTCGAAACTGTGCAAGCACAGGACACTCTTCGAGAAAATGTGCGACGTTCTCGTAGGTGCCCAAGTTGCATAGAGAGCAAGTTCGTCGACAGCTGTCAGACCTCCGGTAGGTACCGCCATTGAGAGTGAGGAGGACACCTCTGAGCCTTAACACCCAGCAAGAACCCACAAGGGGTGTCCACGGTTTCCTTGAGCAAATCTGCTGTCCTCACGTCAAAATCGAGTGGGGGTATATGGGATTACTTGTCTGCGAAGCAATTGACCGCACATCCCCAATCCAGGAAGCTCGGACCACCTCCGCCATTCCCTTCAACTAGTGCTGCCACGAAGCAATATCAGACAAGTCCCCACAAAAATGCAGCCATACCTTGTTGCCGATTCACTTAGTGATAATTACCAGTAAATATTCCTGTGGACAACTTCACGGCCACTACATCTGGGAAACGTAGTTCTGGCATTTTAAAAGCTTTAACAACATATCTGCAAGCAACTGACCCGCTGTACACAAAGATTGGATCGGCTCCAGTCTCCAGGTAAACAAAATAGTTAAGTGGGTTTTCTATTACTCACCAGGAAAGAGAAAATCTAATAGATAAGTTTACATTTTTTTCAATGCTTCATCAGATATTAGTTGAACCTCGTCCATCTAAGCACATCCAAGCTATACTCCATACTTCAGCTGGGACTCAAAACAGACCATATTAGGTTCACAGGAGCACCTTCAAGTGCAACAATCAGGATCCCAAAAACTTTTGGACTAAGAATAGTGTTTTTCTAGTCATTTTTGATAGGATCTACTGAGCCCACCCAGGTTGATGTACGTTTATCCATATCCCAAAGGCCAGAACTTTAGTAGGAAAAATATATACCTCCAGAAGTTCTAATAAACCTGCTTCTCTCAGCACACGCCAATGACAGCATCACCAAAATCTCCAAGTAAATGATAGGGAGCAACCAGCAACCCGTCAGGATATGCTTCATCATCAGTCATCAGCATTTGACGGACCAGCTCATGCAGCATTTTTTACAGCATTTCTTTTCTTTTCAAATTTTCCCAGTCTGCACATATGGGGTCTAGTTGGTCCTGACACATCAGCATCGTTTCAATAAACTATAAAGGGTAGAAATCAAGGAATGAAATATTAACAAAACAAGATCTCGAAAACTTTCCAAATCATCTCACAGCGAGATTGATAACCCTGACAAAAAAGTGATAGCTGCTAATCCACTATATTACTAATTTTCAATCGTCTCTTAGTGTTGCAGAGAGTCTCCCTATCAAATCTCGAATTCCTAGGATGAACAGGAGACAATTTGGCTCAGTCAGCTGAGTAGGAATGAGCCAATCACTTCAGTCGTCTCATAATTTCAGCTTCAGATATTAAATACGATGCTGATCAGAGGTCTATGCATCGTCTAGTACCTACTGCTTAAAAGTACCTACTACTCAATAGTATGCCTACCATGTGCCTAGTGCCTTCTCTTCACATTATTAGTTCATTACTAGCTGGTTCACCCGTGCGTTGCACAGGTTGATTTGAACATTATCAAATAGCCTGTGACCCAAGTTAAAGTAATTTTGATAGATTCACCCACTCAGATCCCCAGTTGGTTCAGTGACGTTCAAAACGCTCTCCCCCTCCCCTCACCACTGGGTCATATTTCAAAAATTTGAAAAGAGTAGTCTTTGACTTGAATTCGAGTAATCCAAACATATTCGACAATCAAATCCCCAGTTTGTTCAGTGATGACAAAGATACCCCATTCCCCCCCCCCCCCTCCCTCAAACACCCCCTTCTAGTGGTTAGATTTGAAAATTATCCATTAGCCTGTGATTCAAGTTAGAATACTCGAAACATATTCAACAATTAAATCCCCAGTTTGTTCAGTGATGACAAAGATACCCCATTTCCCCCCTCCTCCCCTAAAACACCCCCTATGGGACTGATTTGAAATTTTAAACCTTTTAAACCTTCTCCGGACTTCCACAAATAATTTAAAACCAAAATTAGCCAAATCGGTCCAGCCGTTCTCGAGTTTTAGCGAGACTAACGAACAGCAATTGATTTTTGGTTTATTATTTCCAATAATAAGCCTATGTGATCGTATAGCAAAAAATTTTTATAACCCCCCCTCAAACTTTGTCACTTTACGTTTCAAGGTGCGTAGAATCCAAATTTGAAATGTCCGTCCGCCGTTCGCCGTCCGGCCATAAAAGGCCTTAGAATTGACTTAAAAAATCTGTTCTTTCGCACATAGACTCCACTTGGGGTCTAGTTGGTCCTAACTTCTCGCCAGCTCGATCGCTCCACACCCATGGGTGCTATGAGCTAAAAATAGGTGAAAAAGTGTCTTTTTTTTGTATATTTCAAGTTGTATAGAAATTGGAGATTTATGAGTGAAAAGAAAATGTTAGCTATCAATTTTATGAAAAAAAAAGTATTATAAATTATACTCTTCTATTCAAAAAGAGATTTTGGATTTTAGGCTATTTTTTGCTATTTTATAGATTTTTGAAGTTATACTTCTTTGCGCCCGTTAGACCCTTTGGGATGGGATGTTGGTCGAGAAACCGCGTCACGCTGAATTTTAAGAACTATCTATTTTAAGAACTATCTATTTTAAGAACAAATTTTTAAGAACTATCGATTAATCGAGGAGGAGGAGGAGGAGGAGGGAGGAGGAGGAGGGAGGAGGAGGAGGAGGAGGGAGGAGGAGGAGGAGGAGGAGGAGGAGGGAGGAGGAGGAGGAGGGAGGCGGAGGAGGAGGAGTGAGGGAGGAGGAGGAGGAGGAGTTAGACCCTTTGGGATGGGATGTTGGTCGAGAAACCGCGTCACGCTGAAAAGTAAGAAAAGTAAGAACAAATTTTTAAGAACTATCGATTCATAATATATAAATTATAATTAATAAATTATAATAAATTTATAGATTATTATTATAAATTTATAAATATTATAATTATAAATTTATTATAAATTATTATAAATTTATAAATTTATAATTATTATAAATTATAAATTTATAATTTTTAAGAACAAATTTTTAAGAACAAATTTTTAAGAACAAATTTTTAAGAACTATCGATTCATAATATATAAATTATAATTAATAAATTATAATAAATTTATAGATTATTATTATAAATTTATAAATATTATAATTATAAATTTATTATAAATTATTATAAATTTATAAATTTATAATTATTATAAATTATAAATTTATAATTTATAAATTATTATTCATAATTTATTTATTAATTATAAATTATGGCCACAGAAGTATAACTTCCACCGTGTGGTCCGACGCACACCGATTTTTTTTAAACAAAATTTACTGAAGTTCAAGTTTTTAGCAAAATTTTGTACATAAATTGTTGAATGTTCTATTTCATAGTTGATAAACTTTATTTGACCAATCTTATGCTAAAAAATATCAATTTAACGATTCTTAGCCATTTTCAGTGATTTTATCAGCACATTTTTTGAAATTTGACCAATTAAATGATATCAATATACAGTATAGGTAACACTTATGTGTTGGAAAGATGACTTGGTAATAAATTGTTATGTTTATCAACTACATTGAAAAGCGTAAAATTGTGAGATTCCGCTGCTGTAATGGATTGAACCCATTTGTGAGGTCCGAAGCTCCGAGTAACGATTCTAAATATAATACAAGCGGCGTTTAATAATTATGGACCAGAGATCTACGTAGAAGGGCTGTCTAATACAGAAATAATAAACCTTTGTGTAATAATTTGCAGCGTTTTTTGTATATTTCAAGTTGTATAGAAATTGGAGATTTATGAGTGCAAAGAAAATGTTAGCTATTAATTTTATGAAAAAAAAAAAAGTATTCTAAATGATACTCTTCTATTCAAAAAGAGATTTTGGATTTTAGGCTATTTTTTGCAATTTTATAGATTTTTTAAAACAAAATTTAATGAAGTCCAAGTTTTTAGCATAATTTCGTACATAAATTTTAGAATGTTCTATTTCATAGTTGATAAACTTTATTTGACCAATCTTATGCTAAAAAATATCAATTTAACAATTCTTAGCCATTTTCTGTGATTTTGTCAGCACATTTTTTGAAATTTGAACAATTAGATGATATCAATATACAGTAGGTATAGGTAACACTTTTATGTGTTGGAAAGATGACTTGGTAATAAATTGTTTTGTTTATCAACTATATTAAAAAGCGTAAAATTGTGAGATTCCGTTTCTGTAATGGATTGAACCCATTTGTGAGGTCCGAAGCTCCGAGTTCCGATACTAAATATACTATAAGCGGCGTTTAATAATTATGGACCAGAGATCTACGTAGAAGGGCTGTCTAATACATAAATAATAAACCTTTGTGTAATAATTTGCAGCGTTTTATATATATAGATGGTTATTTAGCAATATTAGTTTATACCTTTGAGTAATAAATCAGCTTTCCTTGATACTACAGAGGCTTAGGGATCATCAGATGTTGTTATAAAATGTCAGCATTCCGAAAAGTGGCGAACGATTTTCCTGCTATGAAAACTAAGGGAGTTACACTTCCCTAGCAACGCATTGGTTGTACGTGAAAATCAATCGAAAAAGAAGAACTCGGCCCCTCGCTCCTTGACCCCTCCAGGGGGGCTTCGCCCCCCGACCCCCCGGTTGCTTCCCTCTTTGAGCCTTCGGCTAATATGCCAAAACATGGACCATGCTTTCTTCCCGTTAATTCGTAAATGTAAATACATTTAAAACCACGGCAAAAATGTTTACATATATAAGTTTTACATTTATTTTTATACATCTACACACATTATAAACGTATGAATTATATATGTTTTACATATATTTTTATATTTCCGAAACACAGTTAACCTAGAATTAATTTAACTCTTACATCTAGAAGTCCGCAATATCTTGTTCACTTGATTTACAATTCCTTACCAAGAGATCTCAAACAGCCAGAAAATTATAGTCGTTCAATTTACAAGAGGCTTATTTCTCACTTGGTTGATTCAAGTAGGCCCAAACAACGCTGAAAACTTGCTCAGCAGTATTGATGTTTAGTTTAATTTATAGAAGATAGTACATTATTTGGAAAGAGAGAGTTCGGTGCAATCAAATGTATGGTTGCTTTCTAAAATTATATTTTGTTTGTAAAAATGAAGACAGAGCACTATATTTTTGTTGAGGTATTCACGATATGGATGTTTGTCAGCGGCTCTGACTCGTGAATAAATAAACGCGACATGAATAGAAGAACAAGTACGAAAGAAATGCGTGATAAATCGAGAGCTTTCCAACGAGTGGAGAACGATTTTTGTCCGGTGAAAACTACAGAAGTTTCATTTCCCCAGCAATGGCCTGGTTGTACGGTAAAATAAACCAGTCATGCAGCATGACCCCATGAGCGAATTTTTGAAGAAATCTTCGACATTTCAGTCGCTATTGATCGTGTAGAGAAATTTTAGTTCAGGATTTTGATAGACAAACATGGAATCAAATTATCAAAAATAATTAGGAGGTACTCATACTTTATTATTATTAAACTAATCTTGTAGATTTAAAGACAAATGTAGGTCCATAGATTTCGATGTCCAATGTGGTCAGTATTGAAGGCAGTTGAAATCTTAACAGTATCCTATCATAACATCATCAAATTTTGACATAAAGTTGGTTAAAATTGGTATAAAATTGGTTATACAGGGATACTTCCATAAGAGTAGTTCAATCTGAATTTGGACAATGTTTCATGCAAATATTACCGATTTTTAAAACTAGCGAACGGCATTATTTCGATTTTTGTCTGATTTTTCAACTTTGAAATTTTTGAAAACTTGATACATATTCTTATAGGAACTTTTACGCTGATTCCGAATATACCACATGTTAGTATGCTGAAAAAATTATTTCGCACAACAAATCGCAAAAAACAGGCTATTTGAAATTTTTGACTACATTTTTGAAAATTTCAACCCGAAGATGTAATCCGATCATGCTGGCCAACGAACTTGAACTTTCGTTTTGTGTCCTTAACATTTTAAAATTTGTTTGAAGTTTCTAGCACAATTCTACGGGCAGTTATCGTCTGGAATGACACATACATACATACATACATATATACATACATACATACATACATACATCCATAAAAAAATGCGTTAAACTTCAGAATATGATTCAGACTAGCCTGAAACGGATTTCTGCATAAATTTTTTTCAAAAATTCACATTCTACAAATTTTGAGGCGAGAGCAAAATTCGCTAAAAGAAAGATTTCTCGTAGCTTTTTTGTAAGCCCGAGAGATGCGCATGGTTCTATGATTCATGGCTGTACGATCGCTAATCGGTAGGTACCTGGAAACATGTAAAATTGGAGAGGAGTAACGATAATCATCAGAAACGCTTGCATACGTCTGCAACACATTGCTACATTTCATGTCTTTAGTTGCCGACTCACGTATGCAAGCTCTAAGAGCCACTCAGCTGATCCGGACCCTGGGCATCGTCAAGTGAATGTCCTAAAGAGGCTACATAAGAAATTACAGCTTCCTAGAGTGTAAAGTATAGAAATTACCTATTAGAATGATTTAACCACCACAAATCAAACCGTTCTCGCAATATTTGGATCACCTTCTATGAATCAAATCATCGAAACACCAGCTCAATGAAATCATCAGAAATTAACAAGCGGTGGCAATCATGTTCACAATATCAATTATTGAGAATGATCACCTGAGTGTACACAATTATTCAAATAACCATGCTCATAACTCAGCTTGTTGGCCACGCACTTCGCAGTAGTTAACATAATATGGTTGGATAAATCGAGAGCTTTCGAACGAATGGTCAACGAATTTCGTGGGATGAAAAACGACTCAGTACCATTTCCCTAGCAACGACTCGGTTGTAAGTGGAAATCATCATCAAAATATTTTCGTGAGCAATTTTCCGTGACGTTTTTTTAGTTTATGTGCCCTAGCAAAGACATAAAGAGAGAGAGAGAGAGAGAGAGAAAACGCGTTCTCTTCTCAGTCTGAGGAACTTAAATGCTTGCATACGAGTCTGCAACACATTGGGACATTTTCATGTGTGTTTTCTTATTGTATTTATTACTAGGCAGATCTCACCCGTGCATTGCACGGCGGGGCGTACAGATCAATTAAATGGGCCATAAGAGGAACCGCTCACCCGTGGGTACTTAATTGAACTCGCGATCGTGTTGACTCATTGTTCCGACACCCGTGGGTACTATATTGAATTCGAGCCAGGCTACATCACCTACCCCAGTAGCGTTGTTGTTACCACCACACAACAAGGTAGTGAAGTAAGGTTGTTAGTTCATGTACCCAAGCATCAAAATAAGAAAACAGTTGATTGTTCTCTACGCAACACAGTGAGTCTATTTTATTTATTGGTATAGCGTGAGCAAGTTTTCGTGACGATTTTTCAGTTTATGTGCCAAAGCAGACATGAAAATGTCAAAACCCAATAATTCTAGAGAACACTTTCGTTTTTAGTAGAAGACAGCCATTTCTAATCTAAGGAAATGTGAGGGGGTGTTGGCCGGCAAGAGTAAAAGATTCCTAATGAACTGCTTCTGAATCACTTCTGTATTGTCTCCGTACCACATACCCCAAACCTCGGACGCGTATAGCAGGACCGATTCTACCAGCGATTGAAAAAGCCGCATCTTTGAATCCCAAGACCCGATTTTTCCCCCCGCATAGCAATTCCTTAGTACAGCCCAGCGCCGATCTGGCCTTGGATAATCGGCTATCTTTATTCACATTGAATTGACATGAACGCGAAAATAGGACGCCAAGGTAAGTTTGGGACGTAACATAGTCAATAGGATCGTTCCCACAATAAAGCTTCTTCATTTTACGTGGTCTTCCTCGAGCAAAAACTAAGCATTTTGTATTTTATAAGTAAATATAAGATTTCTTACCTTAATAGAATGTTTACGAACGCGGAAAAACGTCTGGATTTCTCAAAAGGCGGTGGCGCCTCGATCGGTGAAACTCGTCATCCCGACGCGAGTTCACATTTGAACAGATTTTTCTGGTTTTCAATCCAAAAATCAATGAAACTCCTCTATTACGAGAAAGAAAAGCCAAAACACGAATAACCTGAGTGAAATTTACTGAATTTGATAAAAATAAACGAGCAGCAAGAGTTGGTGAGCTTACAAGGTTATAATACGTATGATTGTAGTGTGTGTGTGTGTCTTCGTTTTAGTCCTGGTTCGTCTTGAAGGTGGTGGTGATGCAATTTCTGTTCTACGTTGTATGTCGGACACAATTGGTTGGGGTGTATGTTGACATGGATATGTCTTTTGGCTGGGAATCAAGGAATTTTTCGCGACCGACACTTTTTTTTCTCCACACGAAATGCAACGCTCCGGCACGGTTTCTATTGATTTTTACGTACAACCAATGCGTTACTTGCGAAATGTAACTCCCTTAGTTTCCATAGTAGGAAAATCGTTCGCCACTTTTTGGAATGCTCTTATTTTATCATAACATCTCATGATCTCTAAGCCATTGTTGGGTCAAGGAAAGCTGATGTAGGTATTACGCTAAGTTATAAACTAATATCAATAAATAACCATAATGATCTAATAATGCGAAAAGAAGGCACTTTTGGTAGGTACTATTGAGTAGTAGGTACCTGTAAGCAGTAGGTACTAGACGATGCATAGACTTTTCCCTATCACTGGAACTAGCTGCTCTCGATTCATAGTGATCTTGATCCGGTTTCCATTCGAGTTGGCTCTCGTCAATTTTGTTAACACTTTCAGTGCGTGTGGGCGCTTAAGCGCCCATCTGTGCATTCGTGCCACACGGGAGGGTACTTAAGCGCCCCTGTATATGAAAAATCATTTTAGATTGTCATAAAACAGATTTTCATTTAGCATTTTGAAAATATTGATTTTAAATTTTTGGAGCTACTAAAAGAGCTTCACTTTCCACAAAACTTTTCTAAAAACGCTGCAAATTATTACACAAAGGTTTATTATTTATGTATTAGACAGCCCTTCTACGCAGATCTCTGGTCCATAATTATTAAACGCCGCTTATAGTATATTTAGTATCGGAACTCGGAGCTTCGGACCTCACAAATGGGTTCAATCCATTACAGCAGCGGAATCTCACAATTTTACGCTTTTTAATATAGTTGATAAACAAAACAATTTATTACCAAGTCATCTTTCCAACACATAAAAGTGTTACCTATACTGTATATTGATATCATCTAATTGGTCAAATTTCAAAAAATATGCTGACAAAATCACTGAAAATGGCTAAGAATTGTTAAATTGATATTTTTTAGCATAAGATTGGTCAAATAAAGTTTATCAACTATGAAATAGTACATTCAAAATATTATGTACGAAATTATGCTAAAAACTTGAACTTCATTAAATTTTGTTTTAAAAAATCTATAAAATTGCAAAAAATAGCCTAAAATCCAAAATCTCTTTTTGAATAGAAGAGTATCATTTATAATACTTTTTTTCTCCATAAAATGAATAGCTAACATTTTCTTTTCACTCATAAATCTCCAATTTCTATACAACTTGAAATATACAAAAAAAAGACACTTTTTCACCTATTTTTGGCTCATAGCACCCATGAGAGTGGAGCGATCGAGCTGGCGAGAAGTTAGGACCAACTAGACCCCAAGTGGAGTCTATGTGCGAAAAAACAGATTTTTTAAGTCAATTCCAAGGCCATTTATGGCCCGGACGGCGGACGGACATTTCAAATTTGGATTCTATGCACATTGAAACGTAAAGTGACAAAGTTTGAGGGGGGGGTTATAAAAATTTTTTGCTATAAGATCACATAGGCTTATTATTGGAAATAATAAACCAAAAGGTAGGTAGGTACAGATACAATAATACCCAAATGGCACAAGATATGCAGTCAGGAACTACCTAGTTTGATTCGTGCCGTTAGGCTTCGCATCCATATTTCGAATTTTCGTTGAGAAAGAACGAAGAAGTTGGTCACACAAGGCAAAGGCATCTAACGGAGATCTCCCACCAACACACTTCAGAAATGACACGTCAATCTGATAATCGAATTGATAACAGTACCTATAAATTTCCCATATTTCCCGTCATCCTGCCACCTGCCACACCTAGTTGGTAGATTCAGTGCTTCTTACTCTGCTAGTTGTAATTGCGAAACGATAATAATTAACATTCATTGTTGTTTTCGGTTCATCTTTATTTCGTACGCGAACGAATGATGTCGGTTGATAACCATTTCGGTTTGCCTGAAGAGGTGTTTGAACTCATTTTGCTACACTTGGCTTTGGGAGATGTTCTATCTTGCTCGTTAGTTTGCCTTGGTTGGCGCAATGCCGTCAATAGCGACCGCATCTGGAAAAAGCTGTGCAGGAAAAACATATCGGAGGAAAGATTGATGTTACGGGCTGAAAGCAAGAGAGTGGGGTCTTCGTATGAAGTGTTCGAATCGGAGAATCTGCCGATGCTGTGTGTTTGGAGAAGGAGATACATGGATGACGTCGATCTTAGAAGGAATTGGAAACATGGATGCTGCCAGGAAGACTATGTGTACGAATTCGGACGATTTCCTGACGATTTGTTGGAGACTGATAATGAACTGTTATTGGTGCCTAAGTGGTCCGGTTCATCATACACCGTGTTCAACATAGTGGACCAGCCGATCATGACAGGTGAAATACATCTCGCTCTAAGTAACCACACACCAGGATTCGTCAAATTTTCCAACAACATCCTGGTGATTGTTCAACGCAAATTGCTTCAGGTTTATGCTAAAGACGAAGATAAAAACCTGAAGCTGAAGTTTCTCGCTCTGTTTGACAGGAACCATTCGGAGACCATCCCCGATACCCCAGACCTGACAAACTGGTATAAGCAAATTGGTTACCCTGACTACCCTGACCCTGGTTACTGTGACCACAATGGTAAGTATTTTGTCGCCTTGCATTTACGTTGGGATGATGATGATGAGCTGCAGTACTCACCTCTGCACATATGGGATCTGGAATTCCAAACCAAAATCCAAGAAGTGGCTTTGCCTAGGCAGATGCCCGGAGAACAATTAGAACGTGACTCTTTCTTTTTACGTGATAATACCATACGTATAGTTTTGACATATCAGAGTTGTACCTCGATATATGCTTATGATGTAGAGAAATCTAGTTACAGTGAAACTGTTCTGCAACTAGAAGGGCGTTTGGAATGTAAACTACTCACGGGAACAGTGGCTATTATGGAAAGTTATTCGGAGAGAAAATTGATTTCATTCGACTTGAGAGACGGTCGAATGTTGGACACGTTGACAAATATAAAATTTTTAACAGGCAGGGGAGTACAGGCCTTTGGGAATCTCATTACTTACGCAGAACCTGGATATTATGGAGATCCCCCCACAGTGACTGTCTATGATACAGAAAAGCTGCGTCTGGTAGACAAATTCCAATTTGAGAGGAGGTACGGACTGGTCCCCGAGGTTTACATCGTCATGGACAACCTTATGCTCATCTGTACAGGTAGGCAGCTCCTCATTCTAGATATGAAGACACGAGAAATCCTACGAACTGTCGAATGCTCTGGTTTCCTTCCCCCGGACCCTTCCTGCTCCAAGATGGTTGTTCAAAAACCGGATGATAAACTCGTAGTTCTCCACTTCTGGTAGGAGGTAATTATGTACCAGAAACATCTACCAATTGTCTTCATTTGTTTAAGTTGTAATTTTTTTATTTTTTCATACGCAGTGCTTACTGTGATCATCACAAGCAACGTATCCAATATTTACTTATTCAATATAAATATTATCGTGAATTTGTTGAGAATTTTTTGAATTCCCTTAATACCCACAAACTTCGAAATATTTGCCTTTTTCAACAATTTTCTTTAAATTCCAAAGTCTTCTATCCTTAAATAAAAAAAAAAAAAAAAAAATCTGGTGCGAGGCTTCACACTACTTTCCCTACTTGTATTCATTGCACATGGATGCTATTATGATAGGTCGTATCTATTGGGAAAATAACCAAGAAACTGCTAAAAAGTTCTAGTCATGCAGCATGATCGTATGAGCGAATTTTCGTAAATTATCTTACTATATTATGTTACATTGTTTTGAAAATTAAGGACTTTGAGGGAAAAGAAATTGTTAACTACCAATTTTATGGCCAAAAACCCGTTCTAAATAATATTCTGCAATTCAAAAAGAGATTTTGGAGTTTTTTCAGATTTTTTAGCACATTTTAATGAAATTTGAATACATTTCTGCATAATTTTGCACATAATTTTTTTAATGTTCTATTTCATAGTTAATAAACTTCATTTGAAAAACGTTCTGCTAAAAAGTATAAATTTAACTATTTGCAGCTGTTTATTGCTATTTTTAGTGATTTTTTATTAAGTTTTTGAAGTTTGGCCAATTTAATGTGCTGGAGAAATGCTGGCCAACGAACTCGTCCTTTCGTTTGGCTTGATTTTTCGGCGCAAGAACGGAATTTTTATCTCAATCCTAAATAGAGTTATCGTATGGAATGACACACACTCACACACACACACATATATATATGTGTGTGTGTGTGTGTGTGTGTGTGTGTGTGTGAAAAAGCGTTATACTTTAGGATTCGTTTCAGAAGTTCTCAAAACAGATTTCAATAATGAAAATTTTTATTTTAAAATTGTCAACGAAAATTTGCTAAAAATGAAATTATATCTCACCATGTCCCCAGCTTGGATTTGAGGCAGGTTTTGATGGTAGTGGCGCCTCCAACATGTTTTTTAATGTTCGGAGTTACAGCCATGAGAAAACATCATTTCAAAATTGATCGTCATTAATAGAACTGGGTACTTGTGTATTATAAGGAGGCCACTATTCTTAGAGCACCTTGTGGTGGTGCACACATCATTCTGATCTAGTTGCCCAGCAAATCTATATTTACTTAGAGGATTGTTTTAGGACTTTTTTTATTTTTGAGATGCGAGCATCCAGACCACCAAACTGTACACATCATTCTGATCGGTGGGTTGTGATGGGAGGACAAATGGTTGTGGCAAATCCTCATGTCATGTGATTTACTTCCTAGCGCTTTCGCCCTTTGCGGGCGAAGGGATGTACGTACTTTAGGGATGTAGAAGTAATATAGTTGGCAGTGGATACTTCCTACCAGAGTTGGGAAAAATGTACAATGTACAGGTACATGCTAGAAACATACAAGTACAATACCTTGTGTACTTGTACCTTGAACTTTAATCACAAGTACCTGCCTTACTTGTACTTGAAATAAAATTAGTAAGTACAAGTACTTGTAATTGAAGTTCTAAGTACAAGTACTTGTAATTGAAGTTCTAAGTACAAGTACACAAGGATTTGTACTTGTCCAGCTGGCAAGTACAACAAGCACATTCTCTATTTTAACCTAGAATATTATGGTGAATGGACCCCCTTCCACCCCCTCTCCCTCTCATTACGAGAATTGTGGGGCGGGCGGGTGTCAGAAATTCCACCCCATCATTCTCCATAGTATTCTAGGTTAAAAAAATAGAAAGGTGCTTGTTGTACTTGGGTTTGCAAGTACTTGCACTCACTAAAAAGTGGAATTGCAACTTGGCAAGTACTATTGAAGTACTTGAGTCTTGTGCAGCTATATCTCTTCATCATTATAACTGATTTTCCTCCACTGCTGTAAAATATCAGTAGATTTTCTCAAGTACTTGAAGAAAGTACTTTAGTACCTATTTACTTGGGTATCCGAACTTACTTGGGTATTAGGAGCGCCTGTAGTGGAGGACCAACTAATCTATATCTACTAAAAGGATTGGTTTAAGATATTTTTTCATTTTTGAGATGCGAGCATACAGACCACCAAACTGTACACATCATTCTGATCGGTGGGTTGTGAGGGGAGGACGAATGGTTATGGCAAATCCTCATGTCATGTGATTTACTTCCAAACCGGCCCATAGACAATCAACATCCTTAATCTGTCGTATACCCAGATTCACCCATATATGCACATAGCACAAACACTGTTGGTCCAACAGCCGTTAGCTACTCTCAAACAACATTCCATCAAGCTACATTGATACAATCAAAAGTGATAACATTTACACAAATGATGATGCAATAAGGGTTAGGCTAGGTTATAATAAATTGCACAGGGGAACAAAAACAAGTGATGTCGAATAACAAAGAAAGTAACAGTAAGTGGACTGGGGGGGTTTTCGAGGTCACTGAATCGGAAAATGAAAGCCGTTTATCCAGATTGGCTCGAATTTTAATTTTACAGCCCATAAGCCTGTTTTTCCCATGTTCAGTAATCTGAAAAATCGCAACTGAAAGTTTCGCATCGTATTTCCAGGTTTAACCACCTTACTTTATGTTTTTCTGGGGTGCTGAATCCGAAGATGAAACCGGATTTTAATTATCCAGCTTCGTTTAGGCGCAAATCTTGTTTAAACCCAGTAAAAATCGAAAAAAATCTCCAAAAACAACATCTTCTAACACATTAAAAGTTAATTTTCTCTGAAACAGAAAATGCCAAGAAAAAATCCGGTTGCAAATTTGAATTCTACATTGAAAACCCTATAAAAGGGGTCTGTCTTTAACATTATTGAAGGTTAAATAACAAAGAACTATCTTCCCAATCATTTAACACTACCTACCTACATATCTGACTTTTAAGCTGACCGACATAATCTCAACTTTTGAATCTATTAAAGAGAATTCGATTTAAAAATTGTAGTGTTCTTTATAGGATTTTTAATGTAGAATTCAAATTTGCAGCAGGATTTTTTCTCTATCATTTTTCATTTCAGAGAAAAATAACTTTCAATGTGTTTAAAAAAAAACCGTTGTTTTTAGCGATTTTCCTGATGTTTACTTACTGGGTTTAAATTAGACTTGCGCCTGAACGAAGCTAGATAATTAAAATACGGTTTCATATTCGGATTCAGCACCCCAAAAAACACAAAGTAAGGTGGTTAAACCTGGAAATACGATGGGAAACTTTTAGTTGTGATTTTTCAGATTTCTGAACACGGAAAAAACAGGCGTATGGGCTGTAACATTGAAATTCGAGCCAATCTGGAAAAAGGCTTTCATTTTCCGATTCAGCGACCTCGAAAACCCCCCAGACCACTGTTACTTTCTTGGTTACTGGACATAACTTTTTTTTGTTCCCCCCGTGTAATTAACTATAGGGGATGGGGTAAGGTTATAATAAATAGGTGACAACGTTTCATTATAGATCAGTGATCTGCGTCAAAGGGCTACCATATACATAAATAATGAATCAAATACTTTTTATTTGCCATAAACACATAGGTCAAAATAAAAAACTCAGGATATAATACTTAGGTACTAGAAAAGTCTATAGAAACATATGTAGAGTGAAATAACAACCAAATGAGAAGAATACGAATACTGAGTAGGTACAAACCAAATTTTCTCAGCTACAAAAAATGTATAAATACTGTAAACATAAAATACAAGTAAATTGTAAACATACCAGATCTATGATCAATTCAACAACGTTCGTGTATGTAAAAATTTAGAAACAAATTGGCTTCCTATCATAATTACGAATGCTAAGTAGGTACAAACTAAATTTGCTCAGCTAAATAACATGTATAAATACTGTAAATTAATTATTAAATTGTAAACATACCAGATCTATGATCAATTCAACAACAAACACGTTCAACACAACAAAGGGGAACTTGGCAATATGTCGACACATAAACTGGTCGACACCTCCTGTCGCCATATTTCCACACCAGGTGTTGAAGAACGTCGATAACGCACATCTTTGAAACTGGTCGACGGATTTATGTCGAAAAATTTGAGATCCGTTTTTCGCTGTATTTCAACAACAGGAGTTGAACATGAGCTAAAAACACCCCTCTTGAAACTGGTCGACTGCTAAACGACGACAAAAGGGTTGTTTGGCCACTACCTGTCCTCAGCCTTGGTCCCATGGGGTCTTTCAATCCGAGGATTAAATGAAAAGTCACATTTACGTTTCTAAACTGTTATGTGATCGTGTTATGAAACCACGAAACTATACACTTCATTCTGATCTACACATCCAACTAATCTGGATTTTTACTAAGGGATTGACTACTTGATGTTATGTATTTTTGAGATGCGAGCTTGCGAGCATCCAGACCACCAAACTATACACTTCATTCTAACCTACATGTCAGGTATACGAAGGATGTCGATGTAAATATGTCGACGTATCCCCATGGTTGACTTGGACGACCTTTTTCAACAAGGGGTGTTGAAAGTTGTCGACTAGTCGCTGTATTTTTGTGTCGCCATATTTCCAATGCCTGTAAATCGACATTGGTCAACCCTTGGTGTTGAAAGATGTCGACACGGCTTCTTGCCCGTTTGTCGACCAGTTTATGTGTCGACATATTGCCCCCCATCCCAACAAAGTTCAACACAATCAACAACGAACACGTTTAGCCGCAAAAAAAAAAAAAAAAAAAAAAAAAAAAAAAAAAAATCCTCAAAGCTAAAGGGAGCAAAAGTGCATGTAAAAATTTAGAAACAAATTGCTAGAAACGCTTTCGATCATAATTACGAACACTTACAGCGAGTGCAAGTTAACTCATAGTTAAATTAACTCCATCACTATAACCATTTCGTGTTGTTTACTGAAGAGAACAATTAGGTCGTCATATTTAGAGTACGATACCGATGAGAGGTCGAAACAAAATCAGACCTCTGGACAAAAGTCAACATTCAAGAATATACTTTTAGAGGAAAGGTAAGGATATTCAAATTTATGAAGGCGTGTCTGCAATTGCCTCTACAGCCTAACCCTGCTGATTCTCTGACTGCAAGACTTGGGCAGATGAATATGAATGATGTTGAAGGTGAATTCCCACAATAGAAGATTGCGTACACCGTCTAGGTTTGCAAGGTTGCATTAAAAGCAGCCAAATAATGAATCTTTGGATAATGATTTGCAGTTTTAGCGAATTTTTGAAGAAAATTAAGCTATTGCTCTCGCCTCAAAATTTGTAGAATGTGAATTTTTGAAAAAATTTTATGCAGAAATCCGTTTCAGGCTATTCTGAATCATATTCTGAAGTTAAACGCATTTTTAGCGAATTTTTGAAGAAAATTAAGCTATTGCTCTCGCCTCAAAATTTGTAGAATGTGAATTTTTGAAAAAATTTTATGCAGAAATCCGTTTCAGGCTATTCTGAATCATATTCTGAAGTTTAACGCATTTTTTTATGTATGTATGTATTTATGTATATATGTATGTATGTATGTGTCATTCCAGACGATAACTGTCCGTAGAATTGTGCTAGAAACTTCAAACAAATTTTAAAATGTTAAGGACACAAAACGAAAGTTCAAGTTCGTTGGCCAGCATGATCGGATTACATCTTCGGGTTGAAATTTTCAAAAATGTAGTCAAAAATTTCAAAATAGCCTGTTTTTTGCGATTTGTTGTGCGAAATAATTTTTTCAGCATACTAACATGTGGTATATTCGGAATCAGCGTAAAATTTCCTATAAGAATATGTATCAAGTTCTATCAAGTTCTAACCATGCAGTAGATAGAATTTGATTCCATGTTTGTCTATCAAAATCATAAACTAAAATTTCTCTACACGATCAATAGCGACTGAAATGTCAAAGATTTCTTCAAAAATTCGCTCATGGAATCATGCTGCATGACTGCTTTTTTTCCCGCCATGGTACTGACTCACTACACCATGGGTAACACGAGAATTGAAATGAGAAACAAGCAAAGTCGTAGGTTTTGAAGATTATTAAAAATGAGAAATCAGTTTTTTTAAATGGATTTTATTATGAAATTTCGAAAATAAGGGGCCTAATACATGAACAGTCCACAGTCCTGAGGTCGAAAAGACCTATTTCGCCTTAAATATTGGATACATTGAAATTATTCGTCGTTAAAAGTATTATACATTTTTATACGTAATACCTATCCATGTTGAGCGTAAAATGAATAGACAAGAAATGTAAGGATGATTACAATTAAACTATTCCAATAACAACCAACTCATTAACTAAACTCAACAAGTTAAAATATAAACGGAGGCGGGATGACGAATTGGCCAACAACCAAATTGTAAAATGAGAACTTATAAAAATCAAGTACAGAGGAATACCTGCAACTGTATGTTTGTAAGATTTTATTATCACTTAAAAGCAGGCTATACTTGAGGTAATATAAAACGCCTTTTTCCAAAGCTTTTTACAATGTTATTGAAAATTTAACTTAGTAACTAACTAGGGATTTTATGAATCAGAGCGCAGCTTGGTAGTCATAATGTAGTCAAAAGGCTTCTTATCTAAGATACAAATGATTTGATTTGGTTGAAAAATACATATTGAGATATGCAATATATATTGAGATGTCAATACATAAGTACAATATTAAAATGTCATATGATTCCTGATCATGATTAACAAATTATGAAAGAAATTTTGGGGTCATTAGGTACATCAAGAGCTCACAAAAAAACCTGAATGCGTTTTAGGTGTCTCAACTGAGATGAATACCTCGGAAGACTCAGCTATCACGGACGGAAGACCCCTCGCCTAATAACAAAACATCATATTTTAATTTATGAGAAATACATAATACACACACATACAATACATATCATATGGAATCAGGATCCTCATCCGTTGAAAAATCAGTTTTAAATTAGTTCAGTCCCGAAGGGCTAATAAACCTGCAAGCATTCAGAAGTATTTTGCTTCCAAGTCTACATAAAGGTAGCGGAAGCATTGCTTTCACTTTTGGGAAAAAGACATTGTTTGGTCTCCGAAATCAAAATTTCCTCTTGTTTCCTTTACGTTTTACATTCTGAACAACTTTGGTGCCTTGTCTGTCTGTGTGTGTGTCTGTCGTGTGTCCGCAAACCCTGTAACAAGCCTTATTTTCCAAAGAGCTTAAAATAGGATAGAGAGGGCATGTGTCTGTTAAACTGTGGGAGCTCATGAAGCCAGTTTTCTCTAAGGGGCGGGACCTACAATAACCAATAATCATATGGTCGGGAATAACCTCCAACACTGTTATATAACCTCATTTCATCGTTATCGTTATTTCATTGGCTACCTGGTTTCTGCCCCTAACATGGCGGAGTCTCAAGTGGCTTCAAAGACGTCACGACCTGTCCTCTCTATCCTATTATAAGCTCTTTGTTATTTTCCACTGTTTTCATCCGATTTTGATGAAATTGTCTGAGAATGCGCGGGTTAGGTTGTAGATGGTCCCCTATCAGTTTCATTGTTGCCAAATCAATAATTCATTCTCCTCCATTCACCCCTTCAATCATGAAATATCAAACTCCTGACACATTTCTCAAAACTAGACCAAACTCATAGTTGAACAAAAATAGAATCACGAAAATCGGAGAGGTGTAGTTAAAACATCATGATTTTTTAGTATTACCCCTTCATTCACCCCCTCTCTTGATGAAATTTTAAAAATCCAGATAGACATTCCCAAACTATATCAAATTCATAATGGAACAGAATAAGAATCACAAAAATCGGTCGACATTTGTAGCTTGGGCAGTGCTTGATCCCCTCCACCCAACACCTCGACAGTAAAACCGAAATTCCCAAGGTTTGTTGCACAACTAGACCAAAATTTGAATCGAACAAAATAAGAATCATGAAAATCGGTTGACAATTGTAGCCTATGTGGCGTCAATAAAATTAGTCGAGAAAAACCATGTTTTTCGGACTTGCCCCCGCCATTCCCCCTCCGCAATCTTGAAACTCAAAATTTCCGAGATTCGTTGAACAACTAGACTCAAATTGGGAAAACAAAGAAAAAATCTCGAAGATCGGTCGAGAATTGTGGCCTGTGTTAGGTGTGAAATCCTGTTTGGGTATTTTCTTCAACCAGGATTTCTTCAACTTTTCATCCCGAGGGAAACAAAATACGCTTACTTAAGAACCTTCATCATAGTTTCCTCTGCAAGCAGGCACGAAACACTTGAAAACCATTTTAGAAGTGGTAGGTACTCACTGCAGGACTTGTTCCTTCGGAAGATAAAGTGATATGAAATCGTAAACCCTCATACGACGAATTGGTATTTTTACGCTCACTAATCATTTTGTGGTATCAAAGGTGAGTAGGTACTAAAGTTAACGTTTTATCATTCTCCAAATACCACAAATAATCCGTCCTTGCTTACCTGTATTGGTTAGGGGTTGTTATTAAGTCATCTTTTTCAGTGGCCTGTCTTCAATTAATCTGATTGGGTATCCGTTGTACGAATATCACTAGGTAAACATCTTATCTGTTAAAGCTTTCACGTAGGTAATATCTGAGGTTTTACCTGAGTATTCATATTATATCAATTCGTCGTATGAGGGGTTACGATTTCATATCTTTTATCTTCCAAAGGAACAAGCCCTGCAGTGAGTACCACTTCTAAAATGGTTTTCAAGTGTTTCGTGCCTGGTTGCATAGGAAACTATGATGAAGGTTCTAAAGTAAGCATTTTTGGTTGCCCTCGGGATGAAGAGTTGAAGAAATCCCAGTTGAAGAAAATACCCAAACAGTATTTCACAACTAACACAGGTCATGAGGGTGGCCTGTCGACAAAATTTGTGTCACACACACACACACACACACACACACACACGGAGACATACCAAAATCTATGGTTTTTTCTCGGATTCGTTCTCAGAATAGTCTGAATCGGATTTTTATGAGTTTTTTTTCATGCTTGGGTTGTCCCCCAGCTCCCTGGATCAATTCCAATAGGCGTCCCTCTAGTTACCTTGCCTGATAAAACATACCCAGCTTCAGAGGGACCTCCTAAAAACTGCTTCACTTACTATTCTTTCCAACAGTAGTCAATTTTATTTACACTTTACAAAATGGAAAAGAAAATAATTTTTTCAATGAAATCGAGGGTTTTCTTGAAAAATTACCCACCAAGAACCTACAAGTTTGGGGTCAGTTTTTACGTATTTTTTCACGCTCAACCGAATGGTAACAATTGTAGATCTCGCCAACTCCGTTATGACAAAGTTGTAACACATTCAATTGAGCATAGCAATTACACTAAACATTTGTGAGTTAAAGTGTAAAACTGATCCTAAACTCGTAGTTTCATAGAGCTTCATTTTCAAGAAAATCCTCGATTCCATTGAAATAGCTACGTTACATTATACAATTATTTTCTCCCCTATTCAGCAAAATGGAATTAAAATTTACAACACTTAGAAAGAGTAGGTATTGAATGAAGCAGTTTTCGTAAAATTTGAAGGTCTCAACACTAATTTTGAGGGAGTGGCCGATTTTAATTTTCTAAATTTCTCGATTTCTAAAAGAATCGACGTTTGCTTCCTAATGATTCTTAATGGTGTTGAATAAGTATGAAAATCATTTGCTCTTCAGAACGATTTTACACTGCTTTTCAAAATGTGGCCAAAAATTGAGAAAAGTGTATTTAAAGGGGAGAAATGTAGTGGGGTCTTTATGTAAAGAAAAGTGGCTTTCTAAAAAATAAAAACTTTAAAAATCATATATCATCTTGCAACGGATTAAGATTTAATGGCGTGGTTGGCAGCAATTTGCTTCATTTTTGATGTAGTTTTCCCTGGTTTTTTTTTTCGTTCACACTAAGTCATAGGCACCCTGTATATTGGACTGACAACGAAAAAAACGAAAGTTCGAATTTTTGAGGTGCTCAAAGCTCAGATGATTGCATCAGATGCGAGGAACAACTCCTGAAAATTTCAGTCCGAACCGATAACCCCTTGAGGTCTCCTAAACCCGTTTTTTGATAATTTAATTATCGATTTTAGAACACTAGACGCTTAGGACAAAAAGACGGTTAGGACATGAAAGATCCAAGCGTCTGGACACTTTTTATACTCTATTCCTATGTTTTCGGTGTCGCGGAACACGATGCCGCCATTATTGCAAGCGCAGAAGCTGTATTTCTTTTGATATTCAAGAAATCAGTCCAAATAAGTGATGGAAAAAAGGCATTTTTTGCCATTTTTACCTAGTTTCGACTGGGAAAAAAATTGTTTGCGGGTCTTTTCTGCTTCGGTCCTTGTTTCCTGGCTTGTTCCGAATGTAACAAGACCAATTTCGTCCTATAATATATTATCCTTCTGAAAATATCTGCTCAAGAGCCGAGTTAGCTCTTTTAATGGTAACCGCTCTATACTTACCTACCAGTAGCTACGAAATAAAAATTTAACGCCCTGAAGCCCTTTTTATCCCATTATTTCATGTTTTTGGGCTCGTTGAACATTACGTGCTAGTAGTGGAGGCGTAGGGCTCGTATTTTGGTTAATAATCAAGAGCTAGGTGTCAAAAATCGGTGAATAGATTGGATTTTTTTCATTTTTCGTCGGATTTTTTCCCCAAGGTGAAATTGATTTCTCAAATTTGTTTCCCCCGGCGCAGATTAGTTTCTTAATTCACTCCAACGAAACATAACCAATTTAAGTATAGAATACTACTGCCTTTCACTGACGTCGGTCATAGATCAAAAGTTCAGTGAGAATATTTTAAATAAGTGAAATACGGGTGTGCAAAATAAATTCCAGAAAACCAGTGTTAGTAGAAACAAAGTATAATATGCAGAGTTGAGTCTATTTGACAACGATTGGAAGATCAAATTATAAAACTATTATACAGCAACACTTTCACTCAGAATTTTGCGTTTTGTCCAAGCTTTCTATAATGTCCTTCTTATTAAACGATGGAAAAGTCTTCCTATGGACGTTCACTCCATTTAACAAAAATTGGTACTGATCTTCTTGGTATGTAATGACATTGGAGAAATCTGACGCCATCTTTACTCCCCGTAAAAAGTGTTAAGTGGGTGATTCTCGAAAAACATCAGGCAAAGAATCAGAAAAATCCACTGTATTTATCGATTTTAGACATTCATCGCGGGAATATCAAGTCAAATACGGGTTATACGGCTAGGATATTAGAAGCAATATGATCAGCAATCCCGAAACCACGAGACAATAGAAGGGTTCCGCCACATGAAATTTTAATTTTTTAGCCACTGGTAAGTATAGAACGGTTACTATAAAATAAGCTAACTCGGCTCTTGAGCAGATATTTTCAGAAGGATAATATATTATAGGACGAAATCGGTCTTGTTACATTCGGAACAAGCCAGGAAACAAGGACCGAAGCAGAAAAGACCCGCAAACAATTTTTTTCCCAGTCAAAACTAGGTAAAAACGGCAAAAAATGCATTTTTTCCATCACTTATTTGGACTGATTTCTTGAATATCAAAAGAATTACAGCTTCTGCGTTTGCAATAATGGCGGCATCGTGTTCCGCGACACCGAAAACATAGGAATAGAGTATAACAAGTGTCCAGACGCTTGGATCTTTCATGTCCTAACCGTCTTTTTGTCCTAAGCGTCTAGTGTTCTAAAATCGATAATTAAATTATCAAAAAACGGGTTTAGGAGACCTCAAGGGGTTATCGGTTCGGACTGAAATTTTCAGGAGTTGTTCCTCGCATCTGATGCAATCATTTGAGCTTTGAGCACCTCAAAAATTCGAACTTTCGTTTTTTTCGTTGTCAGTCTACTGTATATATGTTCACATATGTGTCATTCCAGACGATTTGTCTCCTTAGGATTAAGATAAAAATTACGTTCTTGACCAAAAAAATCAATCTTTCCAAATGAAAGGATGAGTTCATTGGCCAAGACATTTTGAGCACCATGAATTGCTCTCATTTAAAAAACTGTGCTAAAAAAATCACAAAACATTAACCAGTCATGCAGCATGATCGTATGAGCAAATTTACATAAAATATCGTATTATATTGTCTTTTTTTCAAATTTGAGCTCTTTGAGTGCAAAGAAATGTCAACTACCAATTTTATTTTTGCAAAAAAATATTCTAAATTATATTCTGCGATTCAAAATAGATTTTAGATTTCTAAATTATTTCATAAAACCTAAAAGTGCTGGCCACAAACTCACCCTTTCAATTGGAAAGCTCGATTGTTTGGTGCAAGAACGGAATTTTAATGTCAATCCTGTGAAGAGCTTTTCATTTGGAATGATATATACATATGGAAATGTGAAATCCAGGAAGTGTTTCAGAATGCCACAAAATAGATTTCAATTGAGAAAATTTTCGAAAAATTTGAATTGAAAAATTTTGGAGCCTTTGCATAAGTTTCTTTTTTGACGAAAATTCACTAAAATGGCTAAAAATTGTTAGTTTTACTTTTATTAGCAGTTTGTGTGAGCAGAACCAACTTTTGGTTTATTATTTCCAATAATAAGCCTATGTGATCGTGTAGTAAAAAACTGAAAAACTGTCACGAAAAACTGAGCTTCAGTTGGCCCTAGACTTCAACCGGATTGACATTTGTCTCATTTCTGAGACACATTTTACCAACGAATCGTACCTCCGACTCAAAGGCTACAAGTGCTACCACGCCATTCATCCAAGCAATCAAGCGCGCGGCGGCAGTGCAGTATTGATTAAAGAAAGCCTTTATCACCATGAGCAAGTCAAAATAGAAACTGAAGCGTTCCAGATATGTGCCATTGCAATCAGGACCACTTCATTCATGATTAATGTTGCAAGCATATATTGTCCGCTGAGGCACCAAACGACATACGATGAATACATGGGTATACTCTCCCAACTTGGGAATCGTTTCATCCTAGGAGGGGATTTCAATGCTAAAAATACACTTTGGGGTTCAAGACTAACTACCACAAAAGGTCGTAGATTGATTCAAGCAATCAATGATAAAAACTGCGAAGCATTTTCAACCGGGTAACCAACATACTGGCCACAAGACCCCGACAAGACACCCGATCTGATTGACTTTTTCATTACGAAAAACATTTCAGCGAACTACCTGCTAGTCGAAGAAAACTTTGATCTCAGTTCAGATCATTCACCCATCATACTGACACTCAGTGATCGAATCATTCAGAAGCCATCCAACCCTGCCCTAGTCAATCAGAAGACCAACTGGGAGCTCTTCAAGCAAGAAATATGCAGACATATCGACTTGAGTAAGTCCTTACAATCCCCAGAAGAAATTGAACACGAGCTCGAGCATCTTGTTTGCAGTATACAAACTGTTGCTTGGGAAAATACACCAACACTTACAAGGCGACTCCGAGGGATCAATTACCCTCGGGAAATAGTCACTGCAATAAAAGAAAAACGCAAGGCCAGAAAACGATGGCAAGTAACTAGAGTACCCAGCCATAAATCAGAATGGTACAAGGCAGAAAGTGAACTGAGGTCTTTGACACAGGAGATCAATGAAGAAACCCAAGAGCACTATATCATGGGACTCACAAGTCATCGTGATACTGATTACTCACTTTGGAAGGCTACCAAATATCTTAAAAGACCAATAATACAAGCTTCACCCATAAAAAATTCCGATGGGAGTTGGGCTAAGAGTAATCAAGACAAAGCAGCGATTTTTGCTGATTACCTAGCAAACATATTCACTCCAAACATTGCTATGACAGATGAACTGACTCTAGAGGTCGCAAATGGTATTGATCAAGATGTCGACATTCCACCCGTTACTATCAAGGAGATTAAGCTCATAATCGATAAGGAAATCAGTCCAAAAAAGGCTCCTGGCTACGACCTTATCACTGGTCAGATCCTTAAGCATCTCCCGCGTAAAGCCATTGCAAAAATAACCATGATTATTAATGCAATTATAAAACACCGTTGCATTCCTCAGTTGTGGAAGATTGCCGAGGTCATAATGATTCCTAAACCTGGAAAGCCTCCCACGGAGCCAAGTTCGTACAGACCAATCTCACTTCTACCAGTACTATCAAAATTATTTGAAAAACTAATCCACAAGCGACTAGTACCCATAATCGAAGAACGTAAGCTGTTTCCAAGGCACCAGTTTGGCTTTCGACAGAAACATTCCACTATCGATCAAGTCCATAGAATAACACATATAATTGAACAAGCCCTTGAGGAAAAGAAAGTCTGCTCAGCCGTCTTCCTTGACGTCGCTCAGGCGTTTGACAAAGTTTGGCATGAGGGACTCAACTACAAGCTGCTCAAAAATCTACCAATAAAGTATGCTGAGCTGCTTCAGTCTTATCTCACCAATCGCTATTTCAGAATAAAGCAAGAAGACGCCTACTCAGAGCCAAAGCTAATCAAGGCAGGAGTCCCACAAGGGAGTGTTCTTGGACCGCTCTTGTATGTCCTTTATACCAGTGATCTCCCAGAAATTGGAATGAACACCACAGCCACCTTCGCAGATGATACAGAGATTTTGGCAGTTGGAGAATGTAACACTGAATCCACCAACAAGTTAAATCAATCAATATCCAGCATACAAAAGTGGACAGCAAAATGGAGAATCAAGATAAATGAAACTAAGTCGGTACATGTCGATTTTCACCAACAAGAGAATCGAGTATATTCCGGTACATTTCATGGGAAAAGTTATTCCGAAGGCTAATGAAGCCAAATACCTAGGCATGACACTGGACGCCAAACTTAGATGGAAAGCCCATGTCAAGAAAAAGAAGGAAGAACTCCTTCTAAAATTCAGAAAAATGCATTGGCTAATGGGGAGACGGTCGTAGTTGTCAATCCAGAACAAGCTTACATTGTATAACCAAGTCCTTAAACCAGTCTGGACATATGGAGCTCAGCTTTGGGGCTGTACGGCTCAGTCAAATCGAGACATCATCCAAAAATTCCAGAACAATGTGCTAAGAACGGTGGTCAATGCACCATGGTACTTTCGAAACGAACGTCTCCATCATGAGCTTCGGATCGAAACAATAAACGATGCTATAAAGCGACAAGCTGTGAGACACCTACAGCGGTTAAGATGTCACATCAACGAGGAAGCTGTCCAACTCCTTGATACAAGTGATATCATCAGAAGACTGAAGCGTACCAAACCACTGGACCTTGCTTACTTGTGAAGCAGTGAAGTGAAATATCCACCATAATCAACAAAACTCAGTGATGTATCTTAGTTTTGAATTAAAGTCCATATTTTCAAAATAATATTGTTAATAAGTAATACTTGGTGCAATAAAGAATATTGAAAAAAAAAAAAAAAAAAAATGTAGCAAAAAAATTTTGTTACTCCCCCTCAAACTTTGTCACTTTACGTTTCAAGGTGCGTAGAATTCAAATTTGAAATGTCCGTCCGCCGTTCGCCGTCCGGGCCATAAAAGGCCTAAGAATTTACTTAAAAAACCCGTTCTTTCGCACATAGCCTCCATTTGGGGTCTAGTTGGTCCTAACGTTTAACCATCCCGATCGCTTTACTCGCATAGATGCTATGGGCCAAAAACGGGCGAAAAAGTGTCTTTTTCGAGGCTTTGAGTGTTAGACGTGTTAGACGCACGCCTGGCAGGGGGTCACAGTGGGTGGTGAGGGGGGTGGAGTGAGAGGAGGCGCCGCGGCACCATGAGGTGGGTACAGCGTTCCTTCGAGGCATGAATATATGTTTTTTTCTAGGTCATATTTGTGTGTTAATACCAATGCTTTTCCTACGCATATTTAATAACATATCCTCTCGACTTTTCGTACGTACTTAGATAATGATATTATTAAGGCAATAACTATTTGAATAGATAGGAGCTCAAATCGAGAAATATAAACATGCGTATATAATTACAGAAGTTTAGGTTGTGGCAACTCGAAATAGGACACGCCGAGGAGTCTGGCCTTATGACGCACGCAAGCCAACTAAAACTACGATCAAACTCAATTGAAAAAATAATAAACCTTTGTGAAATAATTTGCAGCGTTTTTAAATAGAAATAGGAAAAATATAAGTAGCTGAAAAGTCAGGCTTCATACGCGGAAGTCAAGTTTCACTGAACAAATTTTGGTGATTATTTGTCACTAGGTGAACCGGGGTTAATATTAATTTTGACTTAATCACTGGAAAATTTGATTAGAAAATGCTCTTCTATTTATTTGCTGGTTTGGTGAACATGTTGCGAAAAACGCCACGCGAATTGGTCTGTTAGAGAATAGGGTGGAGCCCGTCATTTCATTAATCCCTAGATGTCTAGAAAGGCTTGTAACAACGAGAGGTGACGGAAAGAGAGAGTTCCTCCTTCAAAGGTGAGAGGCGATTAACCTGCTACACCCAGAGGTTGTCCTGTTGGTTATTTAAACCGTCAGGCGAACCCCCAAATGCAGCGTATTCAAGACTCGAGAAGGAGGAACTACTATCCATCACAGGCTGTCGCCAATGCGATCATATTCTCAATACTCATTCTATGCTGCTTTTTATACCTAACTGGACTCTGCCCCAAGCTGCATCCGTTGTGTTGGATGGGAATGAAGGGGTGACGGAGGGAAGGTCGGAGAGAGGGGAGAGACCTACCTACTAGAGTAGAGGGGATAGAGTTAGTTGGACCCCGAACAGTAAGTGAACAACATTGAAAGCGCTTCTGTAAGTAACCTAACTCTTTCTGCATTCCTATACGGATCATTACACACCTACAGATACATTCCTTCACATCAACATACTTGGATATTATTGTACACTATTATACAATAACATACTTACGGCCAAGTGCTATGATTTACACACATACCAACATACGGCTAAGTGCCATGATTTATTTGTGCTCTCTCTCTCTCTCTCTCACAGCCAAATGCTGTGATGTACTCACATACTTACATACTGCTAAGTGCCATGATTTATTTATCCTCACTTACGGCCAAGTGCTATGATTTCTCATACCTATTTACCTACAGAGAATGAGAACACAACTCGCAATTAACAGGACTCATCTACGCCAACATACCTACATACAGTAATCCTATGAACGTAGGTGAGACCTGTGGATGGGCAAGGAACTGCTATAAGGGGAGTATGGGAGGCAGTTCAACAAACATACAGTTATTTACTTGTAATTTGTAGGTAACTACCTACTTACAACACTTCATATCCAGGTAAAGTATATTTTCAATTAACCCAATTTGCGTCATCTCGCGACACAGGCTCCCTATCAAATTTTGTTGTAATCAGACAAACGGCAAAACTTTTAGCACACTTAGCTGATCAGGATGAAGCCTGTAAAGTCATTCTTCCCTTGTTGTTCCAGAGAGGCTACCTAACAAATTTCGACGTCATATGGCCCGTATTCTCGTGACGTCACGCCTGGAGTAGGTTCTCGTTTCAGCCAAAGTCGGCCATGAGACCGCCCTACGTCAATGAATCGCTACTCAACTAACCTATTTCTCACAAGAAGTTTGCCGTCTCACGTCAACATAATTCGTGGTTATAAGGCCATTTTTCAACAGTTTTGTTTTGAAAATGTATAATATTGTAGCAATACAAAGTTTCAATTCGACTAAATGTTATGATAATCGTGCCTGCCAGCGCAATAAATGGTTGTAGGTTGCTGTCAACGATACCAATCTAACGTGAACGAGTTTTTATTAGGACTAGGAGCCTACTAACTATAGTAGTTAATCAGTGTCAGAAAACTAAAGAACTTCATTCGTTTAGGCTTCGAGAATAACTATTAACCTGAAAAATAGTAAAGAAAAGATGGTTGAAAATTCCTCAGGTGTCTGTACTGCTGTGTAAGTACCTAGCCATTGCTCAGGTAGCTTCATCAGCGTTTTATTATAAGTTCGTAGTACTATGCTTAACTGAGGAAGCTTTACTTGTTATATTGAATGAATAAAAGGAGAGATTTGATAGTTTGTCAAAGTAAACAAGGCAGGTTGTTGCTACACCAAGAAACAAAACTACTTAGGTAGGTACGTACGTCCTACCAGATTTGCTGTTGGTTTAAAGTGCCTAAACAAAGTAGGTGGGTCGTTGCTTTGCTAACGAATACAACCGCTGATTAGCTAGTTTGTCAAATATCGAATCAGGGAATATGCAACATGAATTAAAAACCAGCTGCAAGGAAATAACCTTGAAATGCATTCTTCTGAAGGTAAGATTTCATAAAGACGGCATTGGCAGTGCAGTTATTGCGCGAGTTGTGCAGTTACGCAAATTTTAGGGACAAAAAAGGTAATTAGGCAGGTACCTACTTTAGTTTTTATCAATGAAGTACATGAATAAGTAATAATATACGGAAAGTATGTAGGTATAAATTCCCTTTAGGTACTTACCATTCCACATGTGATAGGTATTACTATACCCGCCTAACAGAGCTCTCATAGCACACCCTATACAAGACCACTTTCACAACACTCTAAAGATTTTTAGTTTCAATTGATTCAAAGAACAGTTCTAAAACTAGATAGGTAATCCACAACATCTTTGCGGCTGATGTCTGGAACATCTAGAACACTTGTATGTCAACTCCCCAACACACATTTCATATGGATCTCTACCCCACAGATTAAATCTTGCGTTCGTAGCGTTTGAGGTCATTAGCTGATGATAACTCGATGTAATTTGCATACTATGTATCACCTTGCATATTACAAAAAATAATTAAAATATTGGCAAGGAACTAGGTAAGACTATGTTATGCAGATGTCCAGCTGGGGCTAAAAATGGCGCATTTTCGCATAGTTTACTCGTCACCATGACAACAAGGTGAAATAACTTCGACTTTGCCTTGCCTCGATGTAAGGATGTGCTAGTGTCCAAGTCACGAGAATATCACCCATAATGAATAAGAGAGATTTTAGCACGATTTTCCCATAATTATTATTGATATTATGGCTCAAGGTCAGCAGATCCTCACCAAAGTCAGCAAGCACAAGTTCCAACATGGTTACACAACAAAATTTGAGTAAATCAAACCAGCGGTTAAGGAGGAGTAGTGAGCACAAAATGTTATCCATAAATATATAAAGAAATCTGGAAATGAATGACTATTGTAAATGTCTTCTACACCCCCTAAAAGCAAGGAAAACTCACCCCCATCCCCAAGTGCCACCATGCTGATGGCTTTAATACCTCGTTTTCTACAAAAAGTTGGGTAAAATAGCAAAGATGAACTAGTAAATTACAAAATTTATACACAAAATCATGCTGAAAAATGTTCTTAAATTTCACTATTAATTGTCGAGAAATCTATAACTAATGGAAAAATGTCTGCCAAGTTGGGTGGGCAGTATAGTTTCCTCACTTATAGTAACACGGATGTGTAGAATTAGTTGAAATATGAGTCGAAATGATTGAATGCGAAATACAACAGCATCTAATACATGTCTATACCTACACGCTAGAATGCAAATGACGGATATAATTCGTGTTTACATGTGCTGAAATCGTCTAAAGGTTAACGTACACAATGATTGAAAATTTCATCGAAATAGATTCATTATTCTCGGAGTGTCATCCAATATTGGTTTTGCATATGCGTAATAGTTACCTATTATTCAAGCAAATACGATACAAAAAGGGCGTCATTCAGGACCCAACTGCCTACCTAATTTGAACAGATGATAAGAAATCGACTTTAGAAGAAATTAACTTTTGTGCATGCACACAGACTACTATTTATCCAACTGCAATAATAGAATCCCTGAAAAAATGTAATAAAAAAAAGTCCAGTCATGCAGCATGACCCCATGAGCGAATTTTTGAAGAAATCTTCGACATTTCAGTCGCTATTGATCGTGTAGAGAAATTTTAGTTTATGATTTTGATAGACAAACATGAACGTAGAGAAATTTCTTTTCGTGTAGAGAAATTTTAGTTTATGATTTTGATAGACAAACATGGAATCAAATTATTAAAAATAATTAGGAGGTACTCATACTTTATTATTATTAAACTAATCTTGTAGATTTAAAGACAAATGTAGGTAAATATTCATAGATTTCGATGAAGGGAGACCTAGAGATTAACGTTACTGACGGCCGAGCGGAGCGAGGCCGTGGGTCTTCGTGCTAGTACGTACATAAATAGAACTTCTTCATAATTTCATGGCTGATATTTTCTAAGCCACAGTCAGTATTAAAGCTACATCAAGTCCTAAAACAGTTGAGCGTAAAACATTAAAGAGAGCGACCGAGAGAATCGGAGGACGGAATATTTCACAGAGTAAACTCATCAGTTGTGATTACATTTTTTTTTTTTTTTTTTTTTTTTTTTAACAAGCACCTACTACCTACGTTTTAAACAGCATGGTTCTAGGATTGGTTATACAGGGTTACTTCCATAAGAGTAGTTCAATCTGAATTTGGACAATGTTTCATGCAAATATTACCGATTTTTACAACTAGCGAACGGCATTATTTCGATTTTTGACTGATTTTTCAACTTTGAAATTTTTGAAAACTTGATACATATTCTTATAGGAAATTTTACGCTGATTCCGAATATACCACATGTTAGTATGCTGAAAAAATTATTTCGCACAACAAATCGCAAAAAACACGCTATTTTGAAATTTTTGACTACATTTTTGAAAATTTCAACCCGAAGATGTAATCCGATCATGCTGGCCAACGAACTTGAACTTTCGTTTTGTGTCCTTAACATTTTAAAATTTGTTTGAAGTTTCTAGCACAATTCTACGGGCAGTTATCGTCTGGAATGACACATACATACATATATACATACATACATACATACATTAAAAATAAGAAAACAAAGTCCAGTCATGCAGCATGACCCCATGAGCGAATTTTTGAAGAAATCTTCGACATTTCAGTCGCTATTGATCGTGTTGAGAAATTTTAGTTTATGATTTTGATAGACAAACATGGAATCAAATTATTAACACATGCCAAGAGTAAATTCATCAGTTGTGATTACATTTTTTTTTTTTTTTTTTTTTTTTTTTTTTTTAAGCACCTACTACCTACGTTTTAAACAGCATGGTTCTAATATTGGTTATACAGGGATACTTCCATAAGAGTAGTTCAATCTGAATTTGGACAATGTTTCATGCAAATATTACCGATTTTTACAACTAGCGAACGGCATTATTTCGATTTTTGACTGATTTTTCAACTTTGAAATTTTTGAAAACTTGATACATATTCTTATAGGAAATGTTACGCTGATTCCGAATATACCACATGTTAGTATGCTGAAAAAATTATTTCGCACAACAAATCGCAAAAAAACAGGCTATTTTGAAATTTTTGACTACATTTTTGAAAATTTCAACCCGAAGATGTAATCCGATCATGCTGGCCAACGAACTTGAACTTTCGTTTTGTGCCCTTAACATTTTAAAATTTGTTTGAAGTTTATAGCACAATTCTACGGACAGTTATCGTCTGGAATGACACATACATACATATATACATACATACATATATACATACATATATACATACATACATACATAAAAAAATGCGTTAAACTTCAGAATATGATTCAGAATAGCCTAAAACGGATTTCTGCATAAATTTTTTTCAAAAATTCACATTCTACAAATTTTGAGGCGAGAGCAATAGCTTAATTTTCTTCAAAAATTCGCTAAAAATGCGTTAAACTTCAGAATATGATTCAGAATAGCCTGAAACGGATTTCTGCATAAAATTTTTTCAAAAACTCACATTCTACAAATTTTGAGGCGAGAGCAATAGCTTAATTTTCTTCAAAAATTCGCTAAAAATGCGTTAAACTTCAGAATATGATTCAGAATAGCCTGAAACGGATTTCTGCATAAATGTTTTTCAAAAATTCACATTCTACAAATTTTGAGGCGAGAGCAATAGCTTAATTTTCTTGAAAAATTCGCTAACAGTTCGATTGGACTCGGAGTTTTGCCTGTGTCAATAGATACGAGTTTCATGCATGCGCAATGGTAATATAATTTACAGGGCATCTTCCTAGACCATATACCCAACCAACTACTGAGTTTGAACTAAATCAGACCAACAGATGACACGAAATTGTCGTTATGAGAAATTCACGTTTGCGCAGGCATACAAATTATAGGGGACTGTGTAGGAGCTAATCCACACAATCTCTGAAAATTTCATCGGATTCGGACTAAAACCTGGTATGGTTTCGGGCGTGACAATGATTTACCACAAACAGACAGACACAGAACCAAAATTGATCAGCATGCTCAGTAACGCAAAAACTATGTGGAAATCTTGATTTTGGAGGACAAACATTTTTTGACTTCTATCATGAACATAAAGCTTCCCTATCTTCGGTAGTGAAGAAGCAAAAAAATGCTAAAAACAAAATCTTTTTTGAATCATTGGATATTTTTTAGAACTAGTAATTTTGCCATAAAATTGGTAGTTAACAATTTCTTTGCACTCAAAATGTAGAGTGAATTTTCCAAATGATACAACATAATACGGTAATTTATTATAATTTGCTCATACGATCATGCTGCATGACTGGATCTATTGTTACACAAAGTCTCCAATTATTGAGTAGGTGCTGATCCGGATGTTGCCTGCCTATATAGTAGGTATTATATCCCTCCAGGCACTTTGAGACATTAACGTGGTAGTAGGTTTAGGATTAGACTTCACTTCTCGACAGTGGGGCGCAGGCTTGAGAATGAACAGGCCGACGCGTTGACCCAAACTCAGAGTTCGGGCGACGGGGTTCCATCGGGACCCAATGTTCTTTCTAACTCTAACTCGCACGACTTTGCGGGCTTTACCCCACCAGGAACAGAGGGCAAAACAATAAACCCTGATTCGGGTTTAAACCCAGGGTTATTGAAGGCGTTGGGCGAGAACCCTCAGGTTCCCCCTCCCCCTGCTTTGCACGATAGTATAGCGGATCGGTGGAGACACCACATTTTATATGGTTTGGCTTCAGAGGCTTTCAGTACTCTGAAGGAATCGTATACCTGCAAATCTCCAGCTACTTGCTCCTCTAAAGTTCAACCCTGAGATTGATCCAGCGCTTCAGAAACAGTGCTCCACCGCCATAACGGCTTCAGGCAAGGGTTTCACTAAGATAATTGAGCAAGGTGGCGAGTCAGCAACGGTGATAGAGCCCAGTTACCAGCACATATGCGATGCTGGACGAGCAATGACTGCACTGTTTTTCGACACATCAGTAGTACCCGCCGTCGGGTCATACAAACAGTATGCACAAATACCCTGACGACAATCTCCCGGGACATCCCTCCTTTGGAGTGGTTGTTCGGTGACGATCTGGGGTACCATTCCCGGGCCCAATTGGGGTTAGAATCAAGCAGCAAGGGATTGGTCCCAAAGTGCCCTTCAGGGTATATTTATTAATGAACTTCACAAGTTCATTTATTCATAAATTATTACGCTCCAGGAAAATAACCGACAGTCGGAGAGGTTTGATTACATCGGCCTCATAGCTCAACCCGTTCGAGTGTTGCAACTAAAGGGAAATCCCTCCGGATCGGACAACGCAAGTTCAAACTCTCCCTGAGGTATCAAATATTTTTGGGCCGTTGATGTTTGTTACCTACAACCATTCTTGAGATAATGGTATTTTATAAAATTACTTGAAATACACTAATCAGTATTGTCTTATTGGTTTATTATTTCCAATAATAAGCCTATGTGTTCGTATAGCAAAAAATTTTAATAACCCCCCCCCCCTCAAACTTTGTCACTTTACGTTTCAAGGTGCGTAGAATCCAAATTTGAAATGTCCGTCCGCCGTTCGGGCCATAAAAGGCCTAAGAATTGACTTAAAAAACTTGTTCTTTCGCACATAGACTCCATTTGGGGTCTAGTTGGTCCTAACGTTTAACCATCCCGATCGCTTTACTCGCATAGATGCTATGGGCCGAAAATGGGCGAAAAAGTGTCTTTTTCGAGACTTTGAGTGTTAGACATACGCAAGCGCGCACGCCTGGCACGCTTGGCAGGGGGTCACGGTGGGTGGTGAGGGGGGGTGAGCGGGGGGTGGAGAGAGAGCAGAATCGACTGGGATAGGTCCCAGATGCTTTTGGAATCTAGTGTACCTACGGTTTTAGTTTGATTCCTATAGAAATTAGCTCCGTGGATTGAATGAGACCACTCTGGTGGCTGTACGATCATCCATTTGCTCCCCATCGGGAGCGCAGCCTGCAACGCGAGAACAGAGGTGGATACTAGAAAAGAGACTGGCGAAAGCCCCAGAGCATGCTGGTTACTATAGCTGGCTATCCGATTCAGAAATAATAAACCATTATGTAATAATTTGCAGCGTTTTTCATTTTAAGAAGTCCTCATGGCTGTGAATATTACTAAATCAATAAAACCAAAAATGGATTATTTTGTGTTGTTGATAGTTGAAGTCCCTGCCCACATTGAATAGACTAGAAATGGAGAAGAACTCTAGCAGAAATTTTAATCTCAAGCTAAAAGTTCCAAGTTTTAGCTAAGACTTCAGTTAAAAATCATCAGAGTGGTGTGCCTTAGTGGTTTTTAAATTATGGATAGCAATTATTATGTATTCGGTACTTATTCAATCTTGTTACTGTATGTGATAGGTACCTATACTCTTATCGCTGCCATAGTGATGGATGAATGGGTCTGCTCATCCTACCATTTCCTACTTATGGAAACAATTGGTTTACAAAAGAGTTTCATATATGACCCGCAATTAATACAAAACTACTTAAATTAAAGGGAAAGAAATTGACGGGAATATGTACACAATATTACACACATCAAGTACTATTACATTAGCAGGTCGATGTAGGTGGTTTCGTTTAGAATATGCATATGGTGCTGAGTGCATTAGACTGTATAATCTCTTTTTGAGTTTTTGTAATCTACCTCTCCCCCCACCCCACCCCTCCACCACCACCAAAGTGTCCAGTTTTCATCCCCAAAATCACATTGCATCCCTGGGAGGTAGTCACAGCTATCACAGGCATTGAGCTTCTCACGTGTCAGAGAAATGACAACGCAGCTCTACTCAGCCAACACAATAGTTTTTTCTGGGATCGGGTGTACCATTGACATCAGTTAATACGATAACTTTGGTGTTGTTCTATAAATGAGTAAAAAAAAAAAAAAAACCTGAATGTATTTCAAGTGATTTTAGAAAATTTTTGTAACAAATTGAAACTATTGCAATAAATAAAAAAAATTTAAAATTGAAATTTTCGAAAAATTTCTTCACAAAAATCAGTTTTGAGGCGTTCTGAAACGAATCCTAGATTTAGTAGAGTGTGAATGTCATTCCAGATGATAACATTGCTTATGATTGATATGAAAATTCCAGTCTAGCGCAAAAAAAAAAAAAAAAAAAAAAAAAAGATTTCTAAACAAAAGGATGAGTTCGTTGGTCAACACTTTTTTAGCACATTCAATTGGTCACATTTAAAAAAGAAGTAGTTGAAAAAAAAAAAAAAAAAAAAAATCACTAAAAATGGCTTAAAATTGTTAAATTTATATTTTTTTAACAAAATTTTAGTAAATAAAAGTTAGTCAACAACGAGTTAGAACTCTAATAAATTTTTGCAAAAAACAGGCAGAAAATGTACTTGAATTTCATAATTGTTTACTGAATAATCAATTAAAAATCTGCAGATTGCTAAAACCAAAATACCTGTTTTCAATCATGAAATATTATTAAGTACACGTTTTTTCGCGATATAATCGGTTGTTAACAATTTTTTGCCTTAGTTTGTACCACTGTAATCTACAAAAATTTGCTCATACAATCATACTGCATGACTGGAACTTTTCAGATGACCAAGCCTACTAACACGATAGTCACAGTTATCACAGGCATAGGGCTTGTAACATGTCAATGAAACATAATATATATCACTAAAATCAACAAACACTAGTTTCTGCGATCTGATCTCCCATAGACATCAGATAATGAAGTAGCGTGAGTTTTATTATATCATGGGAATAACAAAAACCAACCTGTATGAGTTTTTAGGTGACGTTTCAGACTAGAAAGATAACTAGCTCGATAGTCACAGTTATCACAGGCATAGGGCTTCTCACCTGTCAAAGAAACGTCGAATTTTTCACTATATTCAGCAAACACAGGAATTACTTTCTAGAATCTGATCTCCCATAGACATCAGGCAATGATGCAGTTTTATTGTTATTATATCAGTGAACAACAAAACAAACCTGTATGTGTTTTCAGGTGATTTTTCAGACTAGAAAGATGACTACCTCGATAGTCACAACTATCACAGGCATAGGGCTTCTCACCTGTCAAAGAAACGTAAAATTATTCACGATATTCATGTATGTTTTGCACCTAACATAGACATCAGATAATGAAACAGTAATGGATTGAAAGAAGTAATGGAAAAGAAGACGACCCACTTATTCAACCTCAATCACCGGATCGTTCTCAAGAATATGAAGAAGCAGAATAGTCAATTTTTTCACTATATTCAGAGAACACAAAAGATAGCTTCTGGAATCAAAGCTATCATACTTATCAGATAATGAGGTAGTGACAGTTTTATTATATCAGGGAATAGCAGAAACAAACCTGTATGTGTTTTTAGGTGACTTTTCAGATTACTAAGCTGACTAGCTCGATAGTCACAGTTATCACAGGCATAGGGCTTCTCACCTGTGAAAGAAACGTCAAATATTCCATTTTATTCAACAAACACAAGAAGTAGTTTCTGCAATCTGAACTCCCATAGACATCAGATAATGAAAAGGTGTAAGCCATATTATATCGGGGAACAACAAAAACATATGTGTTTTTAGGTGAATTTTCAAGTTAAAAAAATGACTTTTTTTTTTTTTTTTAATCCTTTCCCCGTTTTGTTTGATACAATCCATAAATCATCTACATAAATAGCCTATGATATGACATATAAAGTGTTTCATGTTTAGCACATAAGCATACCATTTTTAAGTTGCCTATTTCATCCTTGAATTGTGTCCATGATCTTCCTAGCCAATCAATTTCATGTTTCCCTACTCAGAGCCTTTCAGACACTTCTGAAATCTCGTTCTCCTCTCGGACCCCCCCAGTCACTTTCTCTTTAGGATCCCCTCTTTAGGATTGCGCGCCAGGACCTCAAGTTGACCTTCTCCCCCTTGCCATCAACACCAATAGGCTCCCCCTCACCCTCCAAACCAACAGGCTCCCCCTCACCTCCACACCAACAGGCTCCTCCTCCCCCTCCACACCAACAGGCTCCTCCTCACCATCAACACCAATAGGTTCCTCCCCATTTAAGTAATTTGTTATTCTATCAAGAAGTAAACAGTACAAACCCATATGTGATCTTAAGTGATTTTTCAGATGACCAAGCTGACTGGCTCGGTAGTCACAGCTATCACAGGCATAGGGCTTCTCACCTGTCAAAGAAATGGAAAATTTGGTAATATTGTACAAACAAAATGGGTAATTTCCGGAATTTGGTGTACCAGTGACATCAGTTATTGAATTAATGTTAGTGTTATTCTATCAAGAAGTAAACAGTACAAACCCGTATGTGATCTTAAGTGTGTTTTCAGATTACCAAGCTGGCTGGCTCGGCAGTCACAGCTATCACAGGAATAGGGCTTCTCACCTGTCAGACACAAAAAATTTTGTAATATTATGCAAACACAATGGGTAATTTCTGGAATTTACTGTACCAGTGACAACAGTCATTGAAGTAATGAGTTATTCTATCAAGGAGTAAACAAAACAAACCTGTGTGTGATCTTATGTGGTTTTTAAGAACACCAAGCTCACTGGCTCGGTAGTCACAGCTATCACAGGCATAGGGCTTCTCACCTGTCAGACACAAAAAATTTTGTAACATTATGCAAACACAATGGGTAGTTTCTGGAATTTAGTGTACCAGTGACAACAGTCATTGAAGTAATGAGTTATTCTATCAAGGAGTAAACAAAACAAACCTGTGTGTGATCGTAAGTGTTTTTTAAGAGTACCAAGCTGACTGGCTCGGTAGTCACAGCTATCACAGGCATAGGGCTTCTCACCTGTCAAAGAATCGAGAATTTTGTAATATTGTGCAAACACAATAGGTGACTTCTGGAATTTGGTGTACCAGTGACATCAGTTATTGAATTAATGTTAGTGTGATTCTACCACGAAATAAACAGTACAAACCCGTATGTGATCTTGAGTGATTTTTCAGATAAACCCGTATGTGATCTTAAGTGTGTTTTCAGATGACCAAGGCGACTGGCTCGGTAGTCACAGCTTTCACAGGCATAGGGCTTCTCACCTGTCAAAGAATCGAGAATTTTGTAATATTGTGCAAACATAATTGTTAACTTCTGGAATTTGGTGTACCAGTGACATCAATTATTAAATTAATGTTAGTGTTATTCTATCAAGAAGTAAACAGTACAAACCCGTGTGTGATCTTAAGTGATTTTTCAGATTAGTAAGATGACTGGCTCGGTATTCACAGCTATCACAGGCATAGGGCTTCTCTCCTGTCAAAGAAATGGAAAAGTTTGTAGTATTGAGAAAACAAAATGGGTAATTTCTGGAATTTGGTGTACCAGTGACATCAGTTATTGAATTAATGTTAGTGTGATTCTATCAAGAAGTAAACAGTACAAACCCGTATGTGATCTTAAGTGTTTTTTAAGAGTATCAAGTTGACTGGCTCGGTAGTCACAGCTATCACAGGCATAGGGCTTCTCACCTGTCAAAGAATCGAGAATTTTGTAATATAGTGCAAACACAATAGGTAACTTCTGGAATTTGGTGTACCAGTGACATCAGTTATTGAATTAATGTTAGTGTGATTCCATAAAGAAGTAAACAGCACAAACCCGTATGTGATTTCAAGTGTATTTTCAGACTAAAAAGGTGACTGGCTCGGTAGTCACAGCTATCACAGGCATAGGGCTTCTCACCTGCCAAAGAAACGGAAAATTTTGTAATATTATGCAAACACAATTGCTAATTTCTGGAATTTGGTGTACCAATGACATCAGTCATTCAAGTCATGTTGATGTTATTCTATCAAGAAGTAAACAACACAAACCCGTATGTGATCTCAAGTGTGTTTTCAGACTACTAAGGTCACTGGCTCGGTAGTCACAGCTATCACAGGCATAGGGCTTCTCACCTGTCAGAGAATCGAAAATTTTGTAATATTGTGCAAACACTATAGCTAATTTCTGGAATTTCGTGTATCAATAAAAACAGTTATTAAGGTAATGTTAGTGTTATTCTATCAAGAAGTAAACAGTACAAACCTGTGTGTGATCTTAAGTGTTTTTTAAGAGTATCAAGCTGACTGGCTCGGTAGTCACAGCTATCACAGGCATAGGGCTTCTCACCTGTCAAAGAAATGGAAAATTTTGTAATATTGAGCAAACACAATTGCTAATTTCTGGAATTTGGTGTACCAATGACATCAGTCATTCAAGTCATGTTGATGTTATTCTATCAAGAAGTAAACAACACAAACCCGTATGTGATCTCAAGTGTGTTTTCAGACTACTAAGGTCACTGGCTCGGTAGTCACAGCTATCACAGGCATAAGGCTTCTCACCTGTCATAGAATGGAAAATTTTGTAATATTGTGCAAACACTATAGCTAATTTCTGGAATTTCGTGTATCAATAAAAACAGTTATTAAGGTAATGTTAGTGTTATTCTACCAAGAAGTAAACAGTACCAACCCGTGTGTGATCTTAAGTGTTTTTTAAGAGTACCAAGCTGACTGGCTCGGTAGTCACAGCTATCACAGGCATAGGGCTTCTCACCTGTCATAGAAATGGAAAATTTTGTAATATTATGCAAACACAATGGAATTTGGAATTTGGTGTACTAGTGACAACAGTAATTGAAGTAATGGTAGTGCTATTTCAGCAAGGAATAAGAAAAACAGACCTGTATGGGTTTTTAGGCATTTTTCTAGACAATTAAGCCAACTTGTAGTAGTGTGTAATAGTGTAATAGATAATGCGTTATTGGCAAAAGGTTCAATAGAAGACAAGGCTTTACGTGTAATAAATAAGGTAGCAAAGGATACATAGCTAGCTACTGCAAAATGAAAAAATCAAAATTTAAAAAATGCGATAAAAATGAAAAGTTGATGAACACAGTGTGTCTTAACGTAGCAAGTATCTCTCGAAACGATGAATGGCTCATAGATAGTAGTGCAAGTAGCAATTTCACTCCTCAAAAAGTGGATTTTATTTCTCATAAAGCAGTAGACTGTGCAAAAGTAGTCACACTCACGCCAAATGTGGACTGTAAGATAATCGGTTTATGGACAGTCTCCATAATTTCTGCAAGCATTCAAACTTTACCCATTCAACAAGGCTCTACAAATCAGGTCTGATGCCCCAGCCTGACCAGCAGTGACATCATAAATGTTTGAGTGTTCAGGTTCTGTGTTAGGCTCTGTTGACAAGCCACAACTGCCCAGAGCTGCGAATGAGGAACTTCTAACAGTACCTTGAAAGTTACTGGATGGGAAAAGCACCAGCTTAAAGACCTACAGCCCTTCTCTGTCCCTACCGGCATGTTTGAATGAGCAGAGTTTGTAGGGGTGCCTTGATTTCATTTGCATTCACCAGGCCACAGGAGGTGTCCGCTTGACTTCATATGAAGTCATCAGGTTTTAATGGTCTCAGATATTGAGTGTCAGTGGAATTTTTGTGAGAGATTCTATTTTTTACTAAAACAAAGAACTTTTTCGAACTGAAGTTATTCGCTTATTGGCTACATCGAACTCGCTTGGTAACAGTGAACATATTTGTGAGAATTAATTATAAATTGTCGAGGCAAGATCTCTTCCAAGACTCCCTCTCACTATCTGCTGCCCAGTCCTAGTCATCTTCGGAATAATAAGAATTTCAGGCCAGGTGGTGCCTATGTAAAGATGTTGGCCATCATTTCATCAGTTTAACAGTACTGGAACTCGATTTCCTTGTGCTCAATGGCTTACCTGATGAAGTGTTCTTTGAAGGCAGTATGTTTGAATTTCGCTGTTTCTACTGGATCAATAGCCCAATTTATTGCGCTTTGGCCGTTGGTTTGGATTGCCACAGTGGCTTGTTCGACATAAACGTGATTTATCAAATATTTCAGGTGCATGGCTTCTTTTGCAGATTCCAAGTGTGCCATGTATTCACTCTGAGTTATTGATGCGGCCACTGAGTGCTGCTTCCTTGCTTCCCAGCTTATTGCCGTACCATTGATTTGAAAACAGTAACTAGTGTACAAACGTCTATCAATACAGCTTTCCCAATTAGCATCCAACATTCCACTCAGTTCCTTCTTGCCAGTCTTGTGAAAAACAAGAGCGAGTGATAGTGACCTTTAATACTCGTTTGGCTGCAGTTCAATGGTCATTTCGAAGGAAGTGAATTGAGAAAGGTAGCAGACTGTACACATGATGTCAGGCCTCGTTGATGTTGCCATCAGTGACCTTTTAAACTTAAATAGGTTTACTCCTTATCACCCTTATCAGTTTCACATCACATTCGCAAATATTCAGTTTTTTAAATATATTTTAATTGCTTTTTATGTGCAAATTATGCGTATTTGGAATCGATAAATAGTTGTCCTCAAATAAATATAAAAACGTTCGCCGGAAAATACATTTTTTTCGTCAAAATGTAGCATCTACGACGATATGTCTATGGAGCACATACCTAGTTCATAATATACATGGTAGTTATTCGGTATAATGGCCTCAACTAGGTACAAACTTTTACAAGTGAACTGTTAGTATTAAACTCGGGTTCTAATGAAAGCTAAGTTCATTCGGACTAAAGGTGGAATTTTCCTGACGCGGCTGCGGCCGGCGACCAGACACTCTCCACTCCTTCAGTGTATTTAGATGAAACTGATTTCCCCAACGCAGCCGCGGCCGGCCTCGGCGGCTACATGGTCTTGAAAACCGCTACATGACAGCCTCCGCGGCTGCGGCCGGACTGGTCGAGGGAGCAGTCTAGCCGCGCGCCTACACGACTGGGGTATGCAGACCCGCAATGGGGTTCTCAATTTTACTGTACTCTATTACGGGTTCTCTATAGAGGGATACTCTATTTTGCCAAATTCAAACTCACCAGAAGATAATCAGTACCAAACCAACATTCTCTCCCCTCATAATTATACATCCCTCTGAAAAGAGCGACTTGTGCGTGCATTTAGAACTGTATGTACCAACCAATTGTTACTCATAATAAAAAATACTCTGCCAAACTAGCACGTAGCTTCTCATCCCTGACGTTCGTGCATGCGCATAGGCTTGAAATACCTACCTACATTATATGGGACCATCTAGGATTTACCCCGCATCCCTGAAAACCGATCGAATATCGAAATCGGACCAAAACTTTTGAATTTGAGGCTGTTATGACAATTATTACCTCAAAGTTAGGGCGACTTTTTCTTCAGCAGAAATAAGTACTGGAACTTGTGCTGTACCATATTTCGTGAGGTCTTCTCTCACCAACAAAACGATGTAGTGAAATTTTTTTTTTTAAATACATTTCTATTTGTGATAAAGGTGATACATATTACCTACTTGAAAAATGACAATGTTACGACCCCCTAAAAGAAAACTTGTGCTGGGGGTCGGAGTGCTGACTCATCCTAATTATAATTAAATTTATCATATCAACGTACGCAATGTATCTTACAAAAAAATTTATATATATATATATATATATATATATATATATATATATATATATATGTAATAAAATAACCATCAAAATTTACCGGGATATCGACGAAAAACAGAAATACATTGAAAATCTACCATGGAAACAAAATTGTACTTCAATGAAATTGGTCGAATACATGATTCGAAATTCCAAAAGGCATACTTAAAGGGTTGAAATGAAATACTTTCTCAATTTATTTTTAAAAACAAGTAGCGAAACCTGTTTCCCCTTCAAGGAGGATGGCAGGAGAAGACTAAAGAGATGCAGGAGAAGATTAAAGTGATGCAGGGAAACGACGTACGATCAGACTAAGGGGGCAAAGGCTGATCGAGCAACAAGCCCCATCAGAAGAAGGTCATTTGGAAATTAGCTATCGGGTTAATACATCGACATCGTCAATTGTGATAAAGGGAGCTGTGAATGGAGTTGCCTGAGATCTCTTAGTTGACACCGGGGCTTCAAGGACAATAGTGAATCGTAGTATTCAAGGCTTAGCAAGCACAGAAATTATTCCGATGGAAGCCTTGTGTATTAGGTCTATCTCAGGGGATAGGTTGAAAGTGCATGGTCAAGCAAGAGTATCACTAGATATTGGAAATGGGAGGCCACAGGACCATCAAGTGCTTGTAGCAGATATCCATGAGCCATGTGTGTTAGGTCTGGACTTCCTGGATGCTCATGATGGAATTGTACTTGTGCGTCAGAGAAAGGTTGTGCTGGGTGGAACCAAGTGTAATGAAAACGCCTTTAATGTCCCGCTTGAGTTAGATCCACCTGCCGAAAACAGATTTCAGGATCTGAGAATTCCTGATAGTGAAACCACTTGTGTGGCTCGTGTGACTCAAGTTCTACCTGTGCACATGAAGAAACTGTATGAAAGCTGTGTGGCTGAATTGGATTCAGAATAACATGTGGGAGTTTTGGGACTGTTACAAGAGTACACCGATGTTTTTGCTGCAAATGAGACTGATTTGGGGCAGATCGGAGGTTGTACCCATTTGGTGGATGTTGGGTCCAGTCATCCCATACTTCAGCCACCTAGGCGCCTTCCTCCACAAAGGTTGGGTGAGGTGGATAAGTTAGTATCTGAAATGGAAAGGAATGGGATCATTGAGTCATCCAAAAGTCCATGGGCAAACCCGATTGTACTTGTGAAGAAAAAGGATAGAAGTACAAGGTTCTGTGTGGACTATTGTAGGCTTAATGACATTACAAAAAAAGATTCCTATCCTCTTCCGAAGATTGACGAGCTCATCTGCGACCTGGCTGGGAGTAGTTGGTATTCCACCTTAGATCTAAAAAGCGGCTATTGGCAAATTCCAATGGCAGACAAAGACAAGGAGAAAACTGCGTTCTGCACACCACGAGGCTTGTGGCAATTTAAGGTAATGCCCTTTGGATTAACCAACGCTCCAGCCACTTTTCAGCGGGCCATGGGAAACCTGTTGCATCACCTAATCCGTCAGGGGAGGGTGAAGGTTTACTTGGACGACGTTCTTGTGTATGCAAGGTCCTTTGAAGAACAGTTGGAGTGGCTACGGCAAGTTTTCCAAGAGATGAGGCTGAATAAGGTCAAACTAAACCCCAAAAAGTGCAAGCTGTTCTCCCGCCAAGTCTCCTATTTGGGCTATAATGTTTCTAAAGATGGTATATCAGCAGAGGAGTACAAGATTGAGAAGGTAAAAAATTGGCCACAGCCAAAGGATGTGCAAGAACTCAAGTCCTTCCTAGCTTTTTGTTCGTACTATCGTAATTTTGTTGAGGGTTTTGCCAAAAGAGCTGAGACGCTGTACTCCCTTCAGGAGTCCAAGGGCAATTTTATGTGGTCTCCTGAGTGTCAACAGTCCTTTGAGGATCTGAAAGCTGCGTTAACAAATCCTCCGGTATTGGGACATATTTTGCCTGAGGCAGAGTTTGTGTTGGATACAGACTGTTCACATAGAGCTATGGGGGCTGTTCTGTCCCAGATGCAACATGGGAGAGAGCGTGTTTTAGCGTATTTCAGTAGATGCTTGAGCAAGGCAGAGAGAAACTACTGCACTATACGAAAAGAACTTCTCAGCCTAGTAGTTGCGCTTAAACACTTCCGTGCGTATGGTTTGGAATGTGGTCGTGAGTTTACGATTCGAACAGACCATGCTTCCTTACAGTGGCTACGCAACTTCCGTGAACTGGATGGACAAATCGCAAGATGGCTTGAGGGCATATCTCAGTACAATTTCCGGGTTGTCCATCGGCCAGGAAAAGAGCATTTGAACGCAGACGGATTGTCACCAAGACCATGTGTGGAAGATGGGTGCACTTATTGTGAGAGACAGGAGAGAAAATTCGAGCAGACAGTCGATAGTTGGCTAGCCCAGTTACAGCCAGTCGGGAATTGGGTTACAGACCAGTTGGAGGACCCTGACCTGCAAGTAGTGTACACATGGGTATGGCGAGGAATCAAACCCGAATGGCAAGAAGTAGTATCAACAGGCTCTGTGCCAAAGGCATACTGGGAAATGTTTGAGTTGTTGAAGTTGCAAGACGGGCTTCTTGTGAGACATTGGGAAGATGACTCGGGTAAAAGCTCTTGGGACCAGGTGCTGGTGCCTAGGAAACGTCAGAGTGAGGTTGTAGAGAAGGCACATTTGGTTGGGCATTTTGGTCGGCGGAAGACATTGACAAACATCCGCACCCGTTATTTTTGGCCAGGGATGACCAAGGATGTGAAGTATGCCTGCAAAGCTTGTGAAGTTTGTGCGAGGAGGGGAAAGCCCATGACCAGAAAGGCACCTATGCAGAAATATGTCACTGGTGTTCCATTTGAGCGTCTGTGTATTGACATCATGGGGCCATACCCGATGACTGCCCGAGGTGACCGATACCTAGCTGTAGTTGTTGACACATTCACCAAGTGGCCCGAGGTGTTCCCTGTGCCAGATATACGAACATACACAGTGGCTAGAGGGCTAGTAGACACAGTAGTGGCACGATTCGGAATCCAAGAGAATTACATTCTGACCAGGGCCGGACCTTTGAAGTGGATGTGTTTCAGGAAGTCATGAAGATTTTGCGGATTCACAAGACACGCACTTCACCAATGAGGCCCCAGAGTGACGGTCAGGTTGAGAGGTTCAACAGAACCTTGGGAGAATCGCTGGCCAAGCATGTGGGGAATGCTCAGAGAGAATGGGACCTACAACTGTCCATTGTCCTATTGGCATTCCGTGCAGCTTGTCACAGTGCTACTGGATACAGTCCGGCGCGGATGACATTGGGAAGAGAACTGACCCTGCCGGTGCAACTCTTAGCTGAACCACCTCCCGGGGCTGAGGACGTGACAGGGTATGGTAGGAAGCTCCAGGAAGAGATTGAAAGAGCACATCACACGGCTAGAAAGCAGCTGCAACAAGTTTCTGAAAAAACCAAACGCTGGTATGATGTGCATGCAAGTAAGCCACGGTTTGAAGTGGGAGATCAGGATTGGTACCACTGGGTTCGAAGAAGGGTCGGCATATGTACGAAACTCCAATCTAATTGGATTGGGCCCTGCGATATTGTGAACCGGCTGTCGGGCGTACTGTACAGGATCAAGCCGCCAAGACGAAAGCTGCGGGTCGTCCATGCAGACACTTTGGCTCCGTTTCAGCATCTTCAAGAGGTGGAGGGTGTAGTGTAGGAGACTACAGTTGACATATGTTGGGATTGGTGCTAGGAAGCAACATTTGTGTACAATTATCGTTTTGGTTGTCAATAAAAAGTTAGTCTTGTGTAAGTTTACAACAAGTTGTTTTCTGTAATTTCGCAAATCATAATAATATTGATATGATCACAAGCAGGGCTTAAGATCTCCCTCCCTCTTCTGCCATTGCACTTCTGTACGATTCCCTCGTGCTTCCGGTGCTTTTGAGTACCTATCAGTGGTATTACAAAACCCGGATAGCCCAATTAGAACGGATACAGAGGCGATCTTTATGTTAAGGGACTTATAAACTGCGCATCCCTTCTGACGAGATCAACTATGAACCACCACTGGAGACCTGCAATCTGCCATCACTAACCACACCAAATCACAAGGACCAAAGAAAATGGTTGGATGTCTTTCTCTTATACAAGCTGGTTAATGGACCAACTGATAGCCCATCATTCCTCGGACAAATAAACTTTTCAGCCCCCCCCCCCCCCCCCCCCAACTTTATTATTATACCGTACATTATCAATACCAAAGGACCCTTTCTAGAATCCCCCAATCAACTTCATGTTAGAAAACTATTCCGACTTAGATTTCTTCACAAGCCCACGATCCAGTTTTGGTAATCATGTATTTGAATAGCTCCCGTTATTTTTTATTTATTTTTCATTTTATTATTTATTTTATTTTACCATTTTTTTTTTTTGTACAATTTTTTCTTTATGTTTTGTTTTGTGCTTCTATTATATTATGTAATTATTTCTGATTCGTATCATATATATAACATTGCGCCTCCCGGCCTTCCCATAAAACTGATTGAAATTGTCCAAAAAGGTTCCTATAAGTTTTTTTGTTGCGCTGAATCCGAATTTAAAGTTAATTTTGCTCTAGGAGGCCACATTTACTTCATTTGAACGTAAAGGGGTAAGTAGAAGAGATGAGAAGTGTGATGAGAAGAGGTGGATATCCAAATAGTGGGTTATTTCTAGACGAATACTGGATCTGTTACCTGAAGATGTGCTTGCTGGCTCATCCTTAGCAGGGAGCCAAGGGTGGGGCTGAAGTGACGCAGCCACAGGAGGTGAGTTAGAAGCGTCCAGCTCCTCCCTGATGATCACTCCGGGTTCTGCAAAGATGTTTTCATTTAATATCAACACATAAGGGATGGTTAAGATAAACATCAAAACAATTGCATAGAAAGGTTCTAACTCATTAGATATAGAATCAACTCAAGGAAATCATTGAAGAATACAAAGCATACCATCATAGACGGAATTTTCAACAAACGAGAATTAACTAAATTCATATTAAAAGAGTAGGCTCCCGAAGGCATTTTCAAGATGAGCCATTATATACAATCACATGGGTATTTAAAAAACTAATAAATGACTTTTAGGTTATCTTTATTTCATCAAAATGAGAAAGAAGAACCATTTATTAAACAATGTTCCATAAGAGTAACTTATAAGCAAACAGTTGCTGCATTATTGTATAGATCACTTATCGATGGACTCTGGCCTCCTTCCTCCATGGCTAGTTATGTGTACTAGTGTTAGTAGATAATGTATCGGAATTTGTTAGATCATATCCCATGAAACAGGGCAACTACCGGCGGTAATTTCAGCCAGCATAATACTGTAAGTTCTCTAACTGGAAGTAGTATTTTGTCACCCTTTCAGAATAACCTAAAATAGATATAGGTAATTCTCATACAAAACATCTTTTTCGTGGTCTGCAAAAATGAAAAATTGGTACACTCAGGTTCACAGAAGCTCGCCCTGGCCTCTATCTATGAGGAATATAAGTATCCTTGAGTCATGGCATGGTTTGCGAGTTAGACCAACTCGTGTTTTCAACAAATTTTCCGAAATTAAAGACACAGTTTTCTGATATCACGAGTGATGCCCTTAACTATATATGGAACATGACTAGCCACTTTCGTCCCATGAGCACCCCCTTGACAATTTTCCAATTTTCTATGTATCCTGTATGAATTTTATAAGTCTTTGTATGAATTTTCAATGCAGTCAACTTTCGCCGCCACTACCCTCGACTAGAGTCAATGACTGTGTCATTTTCACACAGAACAGTGTTACGCTCCAGGAAAATTACTCTCACAGTCGAAGAGGTTTGGTCACCCTGGACTCTTAGCTCTGATCGTTAGAGTGTCGCAACTGCCGGGAAATTTCCTGTTGTTATGCCTTTCATTTCCTCACTCACTTGAGTCAAAACACCCCGTGAAAATGACCTCGCTCGACTGCTGACTTGTTCCAGCGAGCATCTGCTGAGCCAGCAACCTGCAGTTACACTTCGTCATTCATCCGACCCCAAACCAGCCGAGACGGCTGGTATTTGACTCCGGGGAAATGCTACGCTCCAGGAAAATAACTCTCACAGTCGAAGACGTTTAGTCACCCTGGCCTCTTAGCTCTGATCGTTAGAGTGTCGCAACTGCGGGGAAATTTCCCGTAGTTGTGACGACGCGAGTTCGAACTCCTGTCAAGGTATCAAATATTTTTGGGCCGTTACAGTGGCGCAGTCGAAATAGGACCCAGAATCATACGAAACCATAATTAATTAAATCCCCCTCGAGCGAAAAGACTGTAAACATCACATTTCCTGTTGTTATGCCTTTCATTTCCTCACTCACTTGAGTCAAAAGACACTGTGACAATGATCTCGCTCAACTGCTGACTTGTTCCAGCGAGCATCTGCTGAGCCAGCGGCCTGCAGTTACACTTCCTCATTCGTCCGACCCCAAACCAGCCAAGACGGCTGGTGTTTGACTCCGGGGAAATGTTACGCTCCAGGATAATAACTCTCACAGTTGAAGAGGTTTAGTCACCCTGGCCTCTTAGCTCTGATCGTTAGAGTGTCGCAACTGCGGGGAAATTTCCCGTAGTTGTGACGACGCGAGTTCGAACTCCTGTCAAGGTATCAAATATTTTTGGGCCGTTACAGTGGCGCAGTCGAAATAGGACCCAAAATCATACGAAACCATAATTAATTAAATCCCCCTCGAGCGAAAAGACTGTAAACATCACATTTCCTGTTGTTATGCCTTTCATTTCCTCACTCACTTGAGTCAAAAGACACTGTGACAATGATCTCGCTCGACTGCTGACTTGTTCCAGCGAGCATCTGCTGAGCCAGCGGCCTGCAGTTACACTTCGTCATTCGTCCGACCCCAAACCAGCCAAGACGGCTGGTGTTTGACTCCGGGGAAATTTTACGCTCCAGGTAAAAAACTCTCACAGTCGAAGATGTTTGGTCACCCTGGCCTCATAGCTCTGATCGTTACAGTGTTGCAACTCCGGGAATATAATAATAATTTCCAGTAGTTGTAACGACGCGAGTTCGAACTCTTGTCGAGGTATCAAATATTTTTAGCCCGTTACAGTAGCGCAGTCGAAATAAATATTTGCATTTAATATCAACACATAAGGGATGGTTAAGATAAACATCAAAACAATTGCACAGAAACGTTCTAACTCATTAGATATAGAATCAACTCAAGGAAATGATTGAAGAATACAAGGCATACCATCATAGATGGAATTTCCTGCAAACGAGAATTAACTAAATTCATATTAAAAGAGTAGGCACTCAAAGGCATTTTCAAGATGAGCCATTATATACAATCACATGGGTATTTAAAAAACTAATAAATGACTTTTAGGTTATCTTTATTTCATCAAAATGAGAAAGAAGAACCATTTATTAAACAATGTTCCATAAGAGTAACTTATAAGCAAACAGTTGCTGCATTATTGTATAGATCACTTATCGATGGACTCTGGCCTCCTTCCTCCATGGCTAGTTATGTGTACTAGTGTTAGTAGAAAATGTATCGGAATTTGTTAGATCATATCCCATGAAACAGGGCAACTACCGGCGGTAATTTCAGCCAGCATAATACTGTAAGTTCTCTAACTGGAAGTAGTATTTTGTCACCCTTTCAGAATAACCTAAAATAGATATAGGTAATTCTCATATAAAATATCTTTTTCGTGGTCTGCAAAAATAAAAAATTATAGTGCGGTCTTCGTAGAAGACTGTTTACTTAGGCAGCTCTCGCGGTCGTACTGCATTACGGTACCATTTCAAAGAAATAGTTTGAAAAAACGCGCGAATGCGCGCTCTTTCAAACGAACTACGGACTATTCGCACTGTTCTGTTGCATCCCTGCTCATCGTTCACCCAGACCGCCTGAGCTCGCTGACGTCACTTCGCTGTTGTACCTCAATTACGGTCCGTGCCCGTGCCTTCATTTTGCGAATTTATACAATTTCACCCTATTTTTCTTACGAAAATTCGGGAGTGCGGGCGATTCAAAGTATTGACGAGTGTATTTCTATCTGATTCGATGGAAAAATCTTCGAGAATGCGTCCGGAAAACAAGTTATCAGTGAATTCGGTTTCCCCACGTGGTGCTGAGTCCGTCGCGACGGATAAATCGAATTCTACTCAAGCCGTGATCGTAAAGTCGGCCTCAAATTCAGGTAAGAAACCGACTCTTCCACTTTTTCATCCTTTTCAGGATGTAAAGTTCGGAAAAGATCGAAACAGATCACGACAATCGATTCCAGAGACGCCGACAGTTTCTAGGCTAACCTGTCAGGGTCCTCCGACTACGACGAGGTTAGCCCTAGACGTCGCAAAACGAGTTCGAGTAAACATGATCGTACATTATCGCATCTACATGCTGATTATTACGAGAAGCCTGAAAAGGTATTAAGGAGGAAGAGACGCCGGGACTTCTCCTGTTCGTCCTCTTCTCCGTCATCATCCGACTCGGACTCGTCTGTGAAATAGCTTCGCGTCGGAACGCTTCGGGAGCCTCCTCCGAGGCTTTTGCCGGCTTTTCAGCCGTGCCTTCCCTAGTAGATGAACAATCTACCAAAAGTTCCGACCCTACCACGGTAACTAGACGTCGCAGAACGAGTTCGAGGAAATATAATCGTACATTATCGCATCTTCATGCTGATTATTACGAGAAGCCTGAGAAGGCACTAAGGTGAGAGAGACGTCGGGGTTTCTCCCGATCGCCAACCTCTCCGTCGTCATACGACTCGAACTTGCAATCGTCTGGAGAAATAGCTTCGCATCGGAACGCTGTGGTAGCTGTTATCAATTATAGACTTCATCAAAACCTCCTCCGAGGCCCTTGCGAATTTTTCAATCGCACTTTCACCTGTAAAAGGTCAGTCTACTATTAAAACCTCTTCCGAGGCCTTTGCTGATTTTTTCAATCGCGCCTTCACCTGTTAAAGGTCAGTCTACCACAGTTCCGAACCTACCACAGCAACTTCTTGCTGTAATTAGGATATTAATGAGACTCCCCTAGTTGGCACGAGCTTCATCCGGCCCACTACGGATAAAGGGGGGGGGGGGGGGGGGGCGCAAGGCTATGCACAGTGACGCGCGACGGCCCACCGTCAAGCTGGGACAAACTTCTTTGTTCAGTGACGCTACAGCGAGGTGGGTACAGTCAGTGGAGAATATCACTCAGGATATTGATATGATATGGCCGACGAGTACACACTCCGAATTGATCACCGGAAGCTGCTCAATAATAAAACAAAAACAGCTTAAAATGTATGTGGGATCGCTGTAAATCGAAATTTCCGATAGGGATCTCAACCCGATACCTATACTAGTGTTCGTTAACATTTTATTAAAAAGTGCCAGGATTTATCCCACCGTTTGCATCCAATTTTTAATACTTTGGTTTTATATGATTTATGGAAGACATCGACTGTTGGAGTTAATTCCAGTGGAAGAGGTATTCCATAATTGTTTGTTTCACCATTAGATTTCTCCAAGGTTGTCAAAAATCAAAATAACGTACCTATTTTGATTGCTTTTTGGTTTATTATTTCCAATAATAAGCCTATGTGATCGTGTAGCAAAAAATTTTTATCCGCCGTCCGGGCCATAAAAGGCCTAAGAATTGACTTAAAAAACCTGTTCTTTCGCACATAGACTCCATTTGGGGTCTAGTTGGTCCTAACGTTTAACCATCCCGATCGCTTTACTCGCATAGATGCTATGGGCCAAAAATGGACGAAAAAGTGTCTTTTAGGACGTGTTAGACGCACGCCTGGCAGGGGGTCACGGTGGGTGGTGAGGGGGGTGAGCGGGGGGTGGAGTGAGAGGAGGCGCCGCGGCACCATGAGGTGGGTACAGCGTTCCTTAGAGGCATGAATATATGTTTTTTCCTAGGTCATATTTGTGTGTTAATACCAATGCTTTTCCTACGCATATTTAATAACATATCCTCTCGACTTTTCGTACGTACTTAGACAATGATATTATTAAGGCAATAACTATTTGAATAGATAGGAGCTCAAATCGAGAAATATAAACATGCGTATATAATTATAGAAGTATAGGTTGTGGCAACTCGAAATAGGACACGCCGAGGAGCCTGGACGGGCCTTATGACGTACGCAAGCCAACTAAAACTACGATCATACTCAATTGAAAAAATAATAAACCTTTGTGAAATAATTTGCAGCGTTTTTTTTTTTTTTTTTCAAGATTTTGATTTCTTGGTTCAAATATTCAAAGTTTGAAAGGTTGATTCACGCTGGGCGAGTATCCTGGCATTGGAAGCTCTTCCAGTAGTTAATGAATAAATTCACTAAGGTTATCATTTGTGTATAAGGTACCGGAAGCCGTGGGGCAGCGACGTATGGAGTTTCGAGTTTGTGGTCCACCTTCATTTGTTTTCGGAACAGGAGCCAATTCGTGTTAGTCCGTATCAGCTGAGGATGCCACGTACCGTCAGAATCGTAAAAAAAGTACAGCCATGCAGCATGACCCCATGACCGAATTTTTGAAGAAATCTTCGACATTTCAGTCGCTATTGATCGTGTAGAGAAATTTTAGTTTATGATTTTGATAGACAAACATGGAATCAAATTATTAAAAATAATTAGGAGGTACTCATACTTTATTATTATTAAACTAATCTTGTAGATTTAAAGACGCATGGTTCTAGGATTGGTTATACAGGGATACTTCCATAAGAGTAGTTCAATCTGAATTTGGACTATGTTTCATGCAAATATTACCGATTTTTACAACTAGCGAACGGCATTATTTCGATTTTAGACTGATTTTTCAAATTTGAAATTTTTGAAAACTTGATACATATTCTTATAGGAAATTTTACGCTGATTCCCAATATACCACATGTTAGTATGCTGAAAAAATTATTTCGCACAACAAATCGCAAAAAACAGACTATTTTGAAATTTTTGACTGCATTTTTGAAAATTTCAACCCGAAGATGTAATCCGATCATGCAGGCCAACGAACTTGAACTTTCGTTTTGTGTCCTTAACATTTTAAAATTTGTTTGAAGTTTCTAGCACAATTCTACGGACAGTTATCGTCTGGAATGACACATACATACATAAAAAAATGCGTTAAACTTCAGAATATGATTCAGAATAGCCTGAAACGGATTTCTGCATAAATTTTTTTCAAAAATTCACATTCTACAAATTTTGAGGCGAGAGCAATAGCTTAATTTTCTTCAAAAATTTGCTAAAAGTGTTAAACTCTAGGATTCGTTTCAGAATGTCTCAAAACGGGTTTCAATGAAGAAAATTTTGATTTTTAAACTTTTGGAGCCAATGCCATTTTCTACGAAAATTCACTAAAACGTAGAATAGTCACTATTTTATAATGTTGTTAGTTGAAATAGAGTTGTACCTTTATCGAATTGAGACAAGACAGACGCATCGAGTCGTTCCAATACAACTGAGCACGGTTTCAGCTTCCAATCTGAAAAGAATTGGAAAATATTCAATCGTGAGTTGTGTCACATAGTAAATGAGATAAAAGTGAGATGAGATCATTTTTATCATTCATTCAAACAAAAGCCGTATTGACCCTCGAATGCTATTAAACTATAATAGTCAATACCTGGAAGGGAGAAGACACATTGTATGTGAAGAGTGGAAATCATTATGGTAATATTAGCATTACATTACCAGGAAAAAAAGAAATGAGGAACAGATAAGCATGGCGTACCACCATGAGGTTTAATCAAGCAGGATCAAGTGGACATTGGTCACTAAAAGCAACTTCATACCTATCGTGTTTCAACATAACTTGAAAACATCTGAGACAAGACCAATCACTAATCAACTTCAACGTTCAACTCACGGATTGAGAACACGAAATCGTGAGTTTTTAACAGGTTAACTATTTAAGATAAAATATTGAAATCTATGTGCCTTTATTTTTCGAAATGAGGTAAGTGCTAGTATGTACGTATCATTTGTCATTCGCATAGCATATTAGTTCAACTAATAACTACATAAAGCGGTTGTATTACAATGTTATATTATATCAGTGACACAGAAGAAATAGGAAACCAGGAAGGTTGGTAGGTAAGTCCCTTAATGGTGGATCTATTCGAGCCATTGAAGGGAAATCTATCTGAATTTATCTAAAACTAGGTAGTCTTTTACCAAATGTTCGTGGAGATTGAAGCTATTGCACACACACGTGTATATATATATATATACTTTTCTTGGCTCTCTCACTCCAAGAAATAACTTGATTCCAACTGAACGCCATGCATTGAAGTCGTTGAAATCTGATGAAAGTATCAAGATCCTGCCAGCAGATAAAGGCTCAACAGTTGTAGTAATGAATAGCACTGATTATGAACGTGAGGCACTGAGACAATTGAGGGACACAAGGTTTTATGAAATTTTGGACAGGGACCCAACTCACGATTTGGCAACGGAACTTAAAAGGTACATCAAACGAAATGGTAGAAGGGAAGGACTGAGCTCCAAAGACATGGAGATATTGGTCCCTGAAGACCCTAAATGTCCTGACTTTTATTTACTCCCCAAAATCCATAAGCATTATTCTCTTCCTGACCATCCTCCGCCAGGACGTCCAATTGTGGCAAGTTTTGGATGTGTGACAGAAAGAATATCGGCTTATGTTGATTCATACCTTCAGCCCATCGTGCAGAGCCAACCTTCCTTCGTCAAGGATACCGAACACTTTCTTAGTGTACTTCGAGAAATAAGAATTCCTGCTAATGTTATTCTGGCCACCATTGACGTAAACTCGCTCTACACAGAAATCCCACATAATGAGGGATTACATGCTCTAACCGAATTTCTCCAGGAACGTCCAGAACCACAAACACCATCCACAAACTTTGTGGTGAAATTAGCAGAGTATGTCTTGACCATGAATGTATTCCAATTCGGCAACCAAACGTACCTACAAAAGAGAGGAACTGCTATGGGGACTCGAATGACGCCGTCTTACGCGAATCTATTCATGGCCAACTTGGAAAATCATTTTCTGTCAAACAGGGAGAAGACGCCACTCATATGGAAGCGTTTCATAGACGATATTTTTCTGATATGGACGCATGGTGAAGAAGAATTACAATTGTTTCTAGGAGAACTCAACTCCCAATATTCAGTGACATTTACCTGGTCTTTCTCTTCATTTCACGCAACCTTTCTTGACGTCGACATTACGCTGGAGCACGGGGTGATCACAACAGCAGTGCACGTGAAATCTACCAACAAGCAACTATACCTGCACTATGATAGCTGCCACCCCCCTCATACGAAACGTGCGATCCCAAGATCTCTGTCAGTTAGAGGTCACCGAATATGCAACAACCGGGAAAAGCTAGAAGGGTATATTTCTACAGTGCGAGATAAGCTGATGGAGAGGGGTTACCCAAGAAAGTTTGTAACAGACAGAATAGTTCCAGCAAGTGTTACCTACCAGCAGAGACCAAAAGTACTCACGAACCAGGTTCCATTGGTCACAACATTTTTCTTTGGGGCTCAAAAGCTGAATTCTATCCTCCGTGAGTTACAGCCTATCTCGTCATCTAGCTCACTAACCCGTGACATCTTTGCTGAAAAACCTCGAGTGACCTTCCGACAAGGAAAAAATATTGGGGAGATCTTGTCTCATCGCCATCCACGATCGCAGCCCTCAGAGCCACAACAACAAGGCTTACATCCATGTCAACGAGCAAGATGTAAGCTGTGCAATTTGGTTATTGAAGGGTCAGACTTCTACTCTGCCAATACCAATTACACATACAAGTGTCGAGGTGTGGCAGAGTGCCAGTCCAAAATGTGTGTGTACCAGCTTGTTTGCAAAAAGTGCACAGAGTCAACTGCGTTCTATGTTGGTAAAGCAACGACCCTAAATTTAAGAATGAACAATCATAGGGCGTCTGTAAACCAATCTCGGCCACTCCCAGTGAAGGTTCACGCATCATCCCATGACGCAACATTTGACCAGTGTTTTGGCGTGAAAGTCTTAAAGAAGCTACCTGATACTGCAGCAATCAGAAAGAGCGCATAGATGGGTACTTGGAGCTAATCGACCACCTGGCCTCAACTTAAATGATTAATTGAAAATATATCAAAATAATTATTATTATCTCGGCCATGGATACGATTGTCCCGAAGAACGCAAGTTAAATCATTTCTTTCTCTACCTACTTTTCTGTGATCAAGAATACAATTCGAAACATCATTATATATATATATATATATATATATATATATATATATATATATATATATATAACTTTTCCACCGTTCAAAGCTTTGTCGCGAAACTACAGGACCAAATTTAATGAAATTTCGCTCAAAAATCATACGTCAGCCGGAGATGAACCAGTAACATTGGAATCACTATCAGTCAGTCCTAAATAGTGGTATTCAAAGGCTGAAATATTTAATATCAAGATCTCGAAAAGTTTGGAAACCAAAGGGTATTTAGGTTTATTTTTAATGGTTTCGTTTGATTTGTGAACAATGAGGCGCCACGAATCGAATGAGACCATCCGGGTTGCTGTACGTGCATCCATTTGTTTCCCATAATGAGGGAAACTTTAGTCCGTTTATCAAGTCTAGGCTTCGGTATATGCTCAAAGGATGCTAATCTTTCGTTTTTTGTTTTTACAAGAACTGGGTATCACAGTTGCTATGCTAGTTAACTATTGCGCAGGAGGCTTGGGTTTGATTCCTCATGGCAAAATATATTTACCAGGGACACGAGTCCCTCCATTAGGTGTTTTGGGTTTGTTTTTAATTATTCATTTTTTGTTCGTCCCAGATATAAGTTTATTTAAGCAATAAACCTTTGGAGTTTCACATTTATGATTGGTGGGGGTAATTCGAGGAGGTACCTAACTCCAATAAAACATGATAGATATTTTATTTTTGAATTCTTTGAGTTCAGATATGCAAAAATCGGAGATTTTATTTTGATGAAGGTTTACTTTGAGGAGGGACGATGGAGGGGGAAATGAAGTGTACTATTTACTCTATTCTTAACGGATTTCAATAATTAGAGAGTTTTTGTTCTTCCCGTAATTTTCTACCCTTGTAAGCAAATAGACCGAAATACCAACTGCGCATGCGCGAATTAACGCGTCAACGTGTAGAACTACGCGTGTACGGGAAAAAGGCCCACCTACACGTAGGCAGGAAAAACGCTTTCATAGGAATCCCGTCCTACGTGTAGTCGTCATAACCTGACGTAAGGGTGACCACAGTTTTAGGAACAGGTTAGGTATTCGATCTCCCTCTGACTGTCGTCTAATAACGTTTCCCTTCCACAATTACCCAAATAGTCGAAAAAGTAAGAACCTGTGATAAATATAATTGTATTATTAAATCAAATTCACAAAGTAGGGTAACCAGGTGTACCCAGGGCCGATCAAAAGTTGTAGAGGAAGAAAGGATTATAACCGTGGTGTGTTTACCATGCTGCATAGCAAAAAACTGGGGTCTAACCGTCCCCAGTTGGTCTAACTCGGAAACGTACAGCTCCTCCTTGATGATCACTCTGGGTTCTGCAAAGATATTTTCATTTAATATCAACACATAAGGGATGGTTAAGATAAACATCAAAACTATTGCTTAGAAAGGTTCTAACTCATTAGATATAGAATCAACTCAAGGAAATGATTGAAGACTACTAAGCATACCATCAAAGATGGAATTTCCTACAAACAAGAATTTACTAAATTCATAATGAAAGAGTAGGCACCCAAAGGCATTTTCAAGATGAGCCATTATATACAATCACATGGGTATTTAGAAAACTAAAAAATGACTTTCAGGTTATCTCTATTTCGACAAAATGAGAAAGAAGAACCATTTATTAAACAATGTTCCATAAGAGTAACTTATAAGCAAACACTTGCTGCATTATTGTATAGATCACTTATCGATGGACTCTGGCCTCCTTCCTCCATGGCTAGTTTACGTGTAGTGGATGTGTACTAGTGTTAGTAGATAATGTATCGGAATTTGTTAGATCATATCCCATGAAACAGGGCAACTACCGGCGGTAATTTCAGCCAGCATAATACTGTAAGTTCTCTAACTGGAAGTAGTATTTTGTCACCCTTTCAGAATAACCTAAAATAGATGTAGGTAATTCTCATATAAAATATCTTTTTCGTGGTCTGCAAAAATAAAATATTGGTACACTCAGATTCACAGAAGCTGGCCCTGACCCCTATCTATCTGGTTTGCGAGTTAGACCAACTCGTGTTTTCAACAAATTTTCTAAAATTAAAGACACAGTTTTCTGATATCACGAGTGATGTCCTTAACTGTATATGAAACATGACTAGCCACTTTCGTCCCATGAGCACCCCCTTGACAATTTTCCAATTTTCTATGTATCCTGTATGAATTTTATAAGTCTTTGTATGAATTCTCAATGCAGTCAACTTTCGCCGCCACTACCCTCAACTAGAGTCAATGACTGTGTGATTTTCACACAGAACGGTGTTACGCTCCAGGAAAATTACTCTCACAGTCGAAGAGGTTTGGTCACCCTGGAGTCTTAGCTCTGATCGTTAGAGTGTCGCAACTGCGGGGGAATTGCCCATAGTTGTGACAACGTGAGTTCGAACTCTTGTCGAGGTATCAAATATTTTCAGCCCGTTACAATGGCGCAGTCGAAATAGGACCCAAAATCATACGAAACCATAATTAATTAAATCCCCCTCGAGCGAAAATACTGTAAACATCACATTGCCTGTTGTTATGCCTTTCATTTCCTCACTCACTTGAGTCAAAACACACAGTGACCGCGCGTGGTGATCTCGCTCGACTGCTGACTTCTTCCAGCCAGCATCTGCTGAGCTAGCAACCTGCAGTTTTACTTCATCATTCGTCTGACCCCAAACCAGCCGAGACAGCTGGTATTTGACTCCAGGGAAATGTTACGCTCCAGGAAAATAACTCTCACAGTCGAAGAGGTTTGGTCACCCTGGCCTCATAGCTCTGATCGTTAGAGTGTTGCAACTGCGGGGAAATTTCCCGTAGTTGTGACAACGCGAGTTCGAACTCCTGACAAGGTATCAAATATTTATGGGCCGTTACAGTGGCGCAGTCGAAATAGGACCCAAAATCATACGGAACCATTAATAATTAAATCCGCCTCGAGCGAAAAGACTGTAAACATCACATTTCCTGTTGTTATGCCTTTCATTTCCTCACTCACTTGAGTCAAAAGACACCGTGACAATGATCTCGCTCAACTGCTGACTTGTTCCAGCGAGGATCTGCTGAGCAAGCGGCCTGCAGTTACACTTCGTCATTCGTCCGACCCCGAATCAGCCAAGAGGGCTCGTGTTTGACTCTGGGGAAATTTTACGCTCCAGGTAAAAAACTCTCACAGTCGAAGATGTTTGGTCACCCTGGCCTCATAGCTCTGATCGTTAGAGTGTTGCGACTCCGGTAGTATAATAATAATTTCCAGTAGTTGCAACGACGCGAGTTCGAACTCTTGTCGAGGTATCAAATATTTTTAGCCCGTTACAGTAGCGCAGTCGAAATAGATATTTTCATTTAATATCAACACATAAGGGATGGTTAAGATAAACATGAAAACAATTGCATAGAAAGGTTCTAACTCATTAGATATAGAATCAACTCAAGGAAATGATTGATGAATAAAAAGCATACCATCATAGATGGAATTTTCTACAAACGGGAATTAACTAAATTCATATTAAAAGAGTAGGCACTCAGAGGCATTTTCAAGATGAGCCATTATATACAATCACATGGGTATTTAAATAACTAATAAATGACTTTCATGTTATCATTATTTCATCAAAATGAGAAAGAAGAACCATTTATTAAACAATGTTCCATAAGAGTAACTTATAAGCAAACAGTTGCTGCATTATTGTATAGATCACTTATCGATGGACTCTGGCCTCCTTCCTCCATGGCTAGTTATGTGTACTAGTGTTAGTAGATAATGTATCGGAATTTGTTAGATCATATCCCATGAAACAGGGCAACTACCGGCGGTAATTTCAGCCAGCATAATACTGTAAGTTCTGTAACTGGAAGTAGTATTTTGTCACCCTTTCACAATAACGTAAAATAGATATAGGTAATTCTCATATAAAATATCTTTTTCGTGGTCTGCAAAAATAAAAAATTGGTACACTCAGGTTCACAGAAGCTGGCCCTGGCCCCTATCTATGAGGAATATAAGTATCCTAGAGTCCTGACATGGTTTGCGAGTTAGAACAACTCGTGTTGTCAACAAATTTTCCAAAATTAAAGACACAGTTTTCTGATATCACGAGTGATGCCCTTAACTGTATATGAAACATGACTAGCCACTTTCGTCTCATGAGCACCCCCTTGACAACTTTCCAATTTTCTATGTATCCTGTATGAACTTTATAAGTCTTTGTGTGAATTTTCAAGCCATTTTCAAACAGAACAGTGTTACGCTCCAGGAAAATAACTCTCACAGTCGAAGAGGTTTGGTCACCCTGGCCTCTTAGCTCTGATCGATAGAGTGTCGCAACTGCGGGGAAATTTCTCAAAGTCCTACGGACTGCGCCCCTGTAACGGCCCACAAATATTTGATACCTCGACAGGAGTTCGAACTCGCGTCGTCACAACTTTGAGAAATTTCCCTGCAGTTGCGACACTCTAACGATCAGAACTATGAGGCCAGGGTGACCAAACCTCTTTGACTGTGAGAGTTATTTTCCTGGAGCGTAACAACAGGGCACTGTGCAATGCAATAAACCCGTGACTATTTGATTTTCCTATAATATCATTAATATTTCAGCTATCGTGAAATCAGTTGTGCGAATGCAAAAAGTCTTGTGTTAACGAGCTGGGATGTTTAGAAAGTGATGTTTGCAATGATTTCTGCATGATGCCATTTTTCAACCAACCTCATGTCAGAATTAATGAGTTCTAATGTGGGTGTGATGAGATGAGGTGGATATCCCCATAGTGGCCTATTTCTAGGACCTGTTACCTGAAGATGGGCTTGTTGGCTCATCCTTAGCAGGGAACCAAAGGTATGGCTGAAGTGACGTAGCTGCAGGAAGTGAGTCAGATGCGTCCAGCTCCTCCTTGATGATCACTCCTGTATCTGCAAAGATATTTTCAAATCATACCATCAAAACAATTTAATAGAAAGGTTCTAACTCACTAATTATACAATAAATAAATACTGTAGAACATCAAGCATAACATCATAAATGCACATTTTTACATACAGAATAAACTAAATCCATCTTAAAAGAGTATGCATCCCCAAGCCATTTTCAAGATGAGTCATTATGGGTATTCAAAAGACTAATGAGTTACTTCAGAATATCTTCATTTCATCACAATGAAACAATGTTCTATAAAGGTAACTTACAAGTGTCCAGTTGATGCTAGACTGAATAGATCTCTTATCCATGGATTTTATGGTCTCCTTTCTCCATGGCCAGTTATGTGTACTAGTGTTGGTGGATAATGAATCGGAATTTATTAAATCACATCCCATGAAACAGGGCAACAACTGGAAGTGATTTCAGCCAGCATATTACTGTCAGTGCTTTTACAGCAAGTAATATTTTGTCATTTCCATTACCTTCTCAGGATAACGATATGTGGATAAGCATGACTATTGGGCCATTCTCATATAAAATGTCTTTTTCGTGGTCTGCAAAAATAAAAAATGGCCAAAATCATGTTCATACAAGCTGGCTCTGGCCTTTTTCTATGCGGAATACAAGAATCCTCGAGTCCTGACTTGGTTTGCAAGTTGACTAACTCGGGTTTTCAGCAAATTTTCAAAAATTAAAAACCCAGTTTTCTGATATCACACGAGTGACACTCTAAATCTAAACCATATACGAAACATGATTAGTTGCATTCGTGCCCTGTGCAACCCCTTGGCAATTTTTGTATGTATATTGTATGAATTTTCTCTGCAGTCAACTTCCGCCACCGCTACCCCCGAGTAGAGTCAAGCCAAATTGCACAGAACGGAGCCCTATGCAATTTCTGCATGATGCCCTTTTTCAACCAACCCCCAGTCAGAATTGATAATTTCTAATGTGGGTGTGATGAGATGAGGTGGATATCCAAATAGTGGGTTATTTCTAGACGAATACTGGATCTGTTACCTGTAGATGTGCTTGCTGGCTCATCCTTAGCAGGGAGCCAAGGGTGGGGCTGAAGTGACGCAGCCGCAGGAGGTGAGTTAGAAACGTCCAGCTCCTCCTTGATGATCACTCCGGGTTCTGCAAAGATATTTTCATTTAATATCCACATAAGGGATGGTTAAGATAAACATCAAAACAATTGCATAGAAAGGTTCTAACTCATTAGATATAGAATCGACTAAAGGAAATTAATGAAGAATACAAAGCATACCATCATAGATGGAATTTCCTTCAAACGAGAATTAACTAAATTCATATTAAAAGAGTAGGCACCCAAAGGCATTTTCAATATGAGCCATTATATACAATCACATGGGTATTTAAAAAACTAATAAAGGACTCTCACAAAGAGTCTTGTTGTGTTAATGTGCTGGGATGTTTAGAAAGTGATGTTTGCAATGATTTCTGCATGATGCCATTTTTCAACCAACCTCTTGTCAGAATTAATGAGTTCTAATGTGGGTGTGATGAGATGAGGTGGATATCCCCATAGTGGGCTATTTCTAGACGAATACTGGACCTGTTACCTGTAGATGGGCTTGTTGGCTCATCCTTAGCAGGGAACGAAAGGTATGGCTGAAGTGACGTAGCTGCAGGAAGTGAGTTAGAAGTTTTTTTCCCTCACAATGAGGGAAAAAAACCATTTATTGAACAATGTTCCATAAGAGTAACTTACAAGCGTCCAGTTGATGCTAAACTGAATTGATCTCTTATCGATGGACTTTTATGTCCTCCCTCCTATATGGTCAGATATGTGTACTAGTGTTGGTAGATAATGTAGTGGAATTTATTAACTCACGTCCCATGAAACAGGGCAACTACTAGGAGTGATTTCAGCCAGCATAATACTTAGTTCTTTTACTCCAAGTGATATTTTGCCATTTCGACTACCCTCTCAAGATAAGGTTAGTATATAAACATGACTATTGGGTCATTCTCATATGAAATGCCTTTTTTGTGAACTACAAAAATGAAAAAAAAAAATTTGAAAAATCAGGTTCATGGAAGCTGGCCCTGGCCCCTACCATCTATGAGGAATAAGTATCCCAGAATCCTGAAAATTAACTCGGGTTTTCTACAAATTTTCAAAGATTAAAACCCAGTTTTCTGATATCACACGAGTGACACTCTAAACCTTATACAAAACATGATTAGTCGCTTTAGTGCCCTGTGCACCCCCTTGACAATTTTTCTAATTTTTCTATGCAGTAAAGCAAAACCAATTTTGCACAGAACAGGGCACTGTGCGGTGCAATAAACTCGTGACTATTTGGTTTTCCTAGATATTATTAGTACTTCAGTTATCATGAAATCAGAAGTGTGAAGACGAAAAATCTTGATCTGTTAACGTGTTAGGAATGTTTGGAAAGTGATGATTGCAATTTCTGCATGACGCCCTTTTTCAACAAATCCACAGTCAGAATTGATGATTTCTAATGTGGGTGTGATGAGATGAGGTGGATATCCCCATACTGGCCTATTTCCAGACGAATATTGGACCTGTTACCTGAAGATGGGCTTGTTGGCTCATCCTTAGCAGGGAGCCAAAGGTGGGGCTGAAGTGATGCAGCTGCAGGAGGTGAGTCAGAAGCGTCCAGCTCCTCCTTGATGAGCACTCCTGGATCTGCAGAGATATTTTCATTTAGTAACAACACACAGGAGATGGTTAAGGTAAACAGCAAAACAAATGAATAGGAAGGCTCTGATTCACTAGATATTATAGAATAAATTGTAGGTAACTAGAAGAATATCAAGCATACCATCATAGATGCAATTTCCTGCATTCGGAAGTTAACTAAAAACATATTAAAAGATTGTGCACCCCAAACCATTGTCAAGCTGAGTCATTATGAGTATTTAAAGAGAAAAAAAAACGCAGTTTTGCGTAAGCCGAACCAATCCGAATCTATCAGCTGGAACTCTGGGTGCAGAGATGGGCAGATTCGTATTTGTAAATTTGAATCCGATTTTGATTCACAGCACCTTAACGTGTCAATCCGAATAAGAGTACATTCGTATTCACAAATGTGAATTCGAATAGATTCATATTTGCAATTGTGAATCCGAATACGAAATTTGGATTCACACCTTTGAATCCGCATCATTTCGGATTCACATCGATGAATACGAATCCTATTGGATTCACAAATGGATTCACTGAAAATTTCTATTCAAAAGGCCAATATAAATAAATAAATAAATAAATGTCTGTACCTCGTTACAGGTCAAGTTGTGGGTGTTGGTGAATTTTCGGAGAAAAATTACGGTGGGTATTGCAATGGGTCCAAAAATGTTAGAAGTGGAATTTTTCAAAAATTGTTTACTCCGAAATCCGTTTTAGAACATTCTGAAGCAAAATCCAAAGTTTAACATTATTGCTTCCTCACTCTCGGATAGCTACCTACAGATAGCTAACTGCTCAGATAACTTCGCCAGTGGGAAAAAGGGGTACCACTACTACAGCAATGATTTCACCACAAAACAGGCTTACAATGCTGGTATTTTGAGTTCTTCGTGACGTCCATGGGTAAAAAGTAGATAGGTATAGCACAACACAACAACACTCATGATGTCCTTTCGGTTTCATCTCTGATGCCAAGGGATCTCGATTCTCATTTTATGCTACATTAGGTAGCAAGTAGCAACTACTCACCAAGACCATAGAATCTGAGGGTAAGGAGAAGTTTTGTGATCGGTGATACGGAGTTGTTTCGTCACTGCCGGATTCTTATTTCTCTTCAATCAACTCCAGCAAAAACCTCGTCGTTCCTTTTGATATTCGTTAACGGGTATGAAAATCAACATTATCTAGTAAATGGAAATAATCTGGATGTAGACGAACTGTATAAGGTCTTCATTCGTATTCGAGGAATTGATTCTAGGAACGATTTCCTCATCCGAAAAATCAGAATCAATCAAGCCAACTTCGTTGTACATTATAATTTATGTAATATGACTTTATATTATTATAATATAATATATATTATATTATTATTACTTCTACTCTTAATAACCTGTATACAAAACGTTATCCACCAGAAAAGTCGGTAACTAAGGGAGATGATTCTCAGGTAAGGATACCAAGCAGATAGCAGTATCATGCAGGTAACTGTGAGTTGATAAACAGCCAACGAGAAGTTATCGAAGCCCACTAGTTACCTAGAGTTTGCTTTATCTGTGATTGATAAACGGCCCCTAAAACATATAAAAACTGGATCAAATCGGATAGGCAAGTCGGGAGTTCTTTCACCTCCTCTCCACCATTCCATTTCGATGAAACGTAGGGAGGCATTATTTCTAATATAATACGAATAATATGAAGACTATCATCAATACGCACTAAGGTACATCACCTATCTCACTTGATCAAAATTTTGTGCTATGGTACACCTAAATAATTCAGTTATACATAGCAGAAAAGTGTAGCTGTGTATTGCGGGTTGCATTCCCAAAGCATACCTCTGTCTAGGTCCGTATAGTATCCATCCTCCTTCACCTTTTTGACGAGGTTGTTCTTTGATGCCGCTTATAGGTTATACGCAGTTGCACTACTGAATTTTTGTTTCAGCTACTTCTGAAAGTTTATAAGCCGCTGTTCTTCCATGCCAGTATTTTCTATTTTATACACGGTAATTCTTCAAGGTAATGGTGTTTGAGGGTTTAGAATTTTTCAAGGCTTCCAGATCATATAGTTTATTGCTGAGCGCTTTTTGGGTCCTCTTCACCATCTTAGGAGATATGTAGGTACCTTCAAAGTTTGTATATTTCGTCAATTTGTTAGAAGGGGATTATATGTGAAAATCTGGTGGTTGGATCACGCATTGTCTGGTTGATAGATATCTCTACTGTGCCCTTATACGTATAAGGCGGTCTTTGTGGTCAATTCACATTTTTAAATTGAGAAATAATGAAAACTGTTGGAAAGATGTACAGTTAAATTGATAAAAAAATGTATGTAGTATTTTTTAGCCCAAAAAGCAGGCACTAAGCTTCGAACAATAAACTACAAGCTCTGATGAGGCCAGTACAAGGCGAAAGTGCTCAGCAATAAACTATAAGATTTGAGAAGCCTTGAAAAATTCTAAACCCTCAAACACCATTACCTTATACTGATAAGGCAACAACTCCATAACCAATGTAATTCTTCAATGCGGATGTATGTACTCTACATTATATATTATTTAGAGATATTATTTGTAAAACCTTCTTTTCATACGCGGTAATTCATTTGCCGCCACTGTTCTTCGACACGGCTGTGCGCACCCAACCCGAAGTATGGTATTTGACTCCATGTTATGTTCAAGGATGTAATGTACTTAGGCGCCCCGTGGTGCAAAGGGGGCCTAAATCCACACTCATAGATAGAGAGATACAACTCGTACTAATATCATATAAGCTACGTTCGGAGAAGATAGGTTTTCCAGTTCTAGGATCACCCATCCATCGCCAAACGCAGGCTTTTGAAAACACGGGAATTAGCGCCCGACGTCCGTTGGGAAACAATGGAGCGACGGCAGCGCATTCTCTTGGATCTCGCGGGAACTGTCACACTCCCCCCCTTAAAAACATACTTGATTGAAGAGCAAGTATGTAAACTAGGTGGAATAGTTTATTGGTTGAGAACTGATGCTCACTAATAAATAGCTGCATTGGTGATTGAGGATAAATAGGTGAAATTAAAACAGGATGGGTTGTCAATGTATCTTCATATGAAGTATTCATTAGGTAGTTAACCCCCAATCAAAGATTGGAACAATCGGGAATAATATAACTTGCTCAACCAGGAGACATACAGTAGGGAGTTGCCCACTTTGGGGACTTACGAAAATGGGAACTATGCCCTGGGGAATTAACTTGCTCAACTTTGGAGACTTACAGTGGAAGGTGCCCACTATGGGGACTTATGAAATAGGGAACGATGCCCTGGGTTTGGGAACAATGCCCTTGAAAATTAAGTATGTTAAATAGAAATAATATGAGGGGATAAATTGAGAAATTAATAATCAAGAACCAATGAAAGTATTTATGTATTCAAGGGAGTATAATGGGTATTCCTTCTGGAAACCCGGGCCATGTTTCTTCTGAAACATCAACTCCCCAAAAATAGTGGATTGGATTACTAGGCATCAGCCGTACATAATCCTAACCACGCTCTGCTACCATGTAATATAACTTAGGCGCCCCGTGGTGCAATGGGGGCCTAAATCCACACTCATAGATAGAGAGGGGTGTGACAGTACCATAAGAGATACAACTCGTACTAATAGCATATAAGCTACGTTCGGAGAAGATAGGTTTTCCAGTTCTAGGATCACCCATCCATCGCCAAACGCAGGCTTTCGAAAACACGGGAATTAGCGCCCGACGCCCGTTGGGAAACAACGGAGCGACGGCAGCGCATTCTCTTGGATCTCGCGGGAACTGTCACAAGGAATAACCGCAGTCGAAGAGGTTTGATTAAATCAGCCTCATAGCTCAACCCGTTGGAGTGTTGCAACCAAAGATAAATGTCTCCTCAGTAAGCAAGGACATGAGTTCGAACTCTGTACGAGGTATCAAATATTTTTGGGCCATACAATGGATTATGGTTTTCAGAGCGTCTTGAGCCAACCGAACCTTCAACTGGCAATTATATCAACAATGCTTAACGTCTTAAAGATGTTTAGAAAGTAACAGTTGCGATATCCAAGTAATTGTAGTTTCCAACTTATCTCCCAGTTCAGAACGACTAGATTATAACTTGGGTATGAAATGAAATGAAAATTGTTCATTTCCAATTAAAAAATATATATAAACAGAAATGCAATTCTGGATACCTTAAACTCTTAGGAATTAACAATACTCCAAGGCACATGCCCGTGTGAGTCAGGAGAGTCAGGTCTGACCATCATCCATACCTACTCTTAGCGAGATTTCATGCTATAAAAACTTGGAAAAAAACAATTTTCTAATGCTAAATAAATTACATTACCTATATTATATTATAAGAATGAAACTCTGTGAGTGAGTCTGTGCCGCTTTCAGGGCCGAATGGGGATTCTTTATCGTGACCAGAAATCTCCCGGTCAGACTATAGACTATGTTTTATTCGCTCCCCCCCCCCCTACCTCTTCCGACCTTAAAATTCCGTTTTTTTTACCTAAATTTTGACGTTTGTCGGGCGCTTTTTCCCGTTCTTTTAGACTTCCCCGCTTCACCTAAATGGCCGTCGAAAATACTGAAAAAATACCGGTTTCGTAGGTTTCGTAGGTGTCGTAGGTTGTCTCATTAAAATATACCCTATAATGAGACGTTTTTCGGGACGGTGTTTGTGGGCGAAATACAGTTTTGATTCCGCCGAATCTGAATCCGAAATCGGGGAAGTTGGACAAAATGCGAGGGGAAGGGAGGTGAAACAATTAAAATTAGAAGTTAATTGAGCCTCCCGTATCAGGAATGTTGCGACGCAGGTACTTTTTATCTGAAGGGGAAATTCTTGAAGGAAGGAACCTTTCCGTTTGAAAGACATTTCAAAAGAATAATAGACGGGGTTTTTCCTACTCATATACAGCCATACTGAGCGAGCGAAGCGAGCAACATTCCCTACATACATCAGATTTCAACGAGGGCTTTCCTACACATATACAGCCATACCGAGCGACCGAAGCGAACAACATCCCCTACACACGTTAAACCTACCCTTAGGGATCTACCGTTTGCGAGCGAAGCGAGCAACATCCCCTACATGTTTCAATTGTAATACACCTGAATGAGGCATATATACAGCCACACCTTGCGAGCGAAGCAAGCAACTTAATGGGGTCCCCCCCCCCCCCTTCGGCTGGACGTGGAGGCGAGCGAAGCGAGCCCGAGCTGCTAGTTGTAAATAAATACTATGGAGGGTTCCTTCCACAATCGTATGGCCCTTATTAAATATCCATTTTATTATTCTTATTTTAATTGTTTGCCTACTTGAATTAACAAAATGACGGAGTTCCAACGAGAGTTTATTGAATAGTGCTTTTATAATATAGTAAGCGTGCTTTGTGGAGGTCATGAGGTTGTAACTAGGAGTGAGTACAAGGTAATTATTGGCTGATCTGGTTGAATATGCAAAATTGTGTGGAGGAGTAAAAAGCAAACTATTTTTATGGCAAAAAGTCCAGTCATGCAGCATGACCCCATGAGCGAATTTTTGATGATGTTTCATGCAAATATTACCGATTTTTACAACTAGCGAACGGCATTATTTCGATTTTTGACTGATTTTTCAACTTTGAAATTTTTGAAAACGATACATATTCTTATAGGAAATTTTACGCTGATTCCGAATATACCACATGTTAGTATGCTGAAAAAATTATTTCGCACAACAAATCGCAAAAAACAGGCTATTTTGAAATTGTTGACTACATTTTTGAAAATTTCAACCCGAAGATGTAATCCGATCATGCTGGCCTACGAACTCGAACTTCCGTTTTGTGTCCTTAACATTTTAAAATTTGTTTGAAGTTTCTAGCACAATTCTACGGACAGTTATCGTCTGGAATGACACATACATACATATATACATACATACATACATAAAAAAATGCGTTAAACTTCAGAATATGATTCAGAATAGCCTGAAACGGATTTCTGCATAAAATTTTTTCAAAAATTCACATTCTACAAATTTTGAGGAGAGAGCAATAGCTTAATTTTCTTCAAAAATTCGCTAAAAGCAGACAGGATTGAATATATCGCACCCGTCCTAGAATAAGGGTACAACTCAAAAATCGCGATTTTTGAGTTAGTTGTGGTTCTGAGAAGTAGAAACGGTCTAGTTTGTCTGTAGAAGGAGGAGATATGTGTATGGCACTCTAATTCCGCTAGAGAGTGCGTGTGTCTTTCTTTTATGGACGGAGTAACCAATTCACGTCCTAGGAAGAAAGACACAACTCAGTTGAGTTCAAACAATCTGTGTCTCGTTTTGAGTTGTTTCCTTTTTGTGTGGACAATTTGAACTTGTGTCTTTCTTTTCTGAACATTTTGGATCCTGACTGGTGAGATTTCAGTGTTTGAGTTGGAACAACTCAAAAATTCTTAAAAAATCAACAAAACCGTTCCCCCCACTCCCTTCCCACTGGCAAAAAAAACTATTTATTCACCATGGGGCGTTAGAGTAATGATGTAGGAAACAAGTTTCGCAAAGATAAATTATGTTCATCGTGTTCCAAAGAAAGGGTAGCCAATGGTGTGGAAGGAAAACTTTGAATGCGATTTGCCGAAAATGACAATTTTTGAGTTGTACCCTTATTCTAGGATGGGTGCGATATATCTGCCTCACTGTCATAACTTTCAGTTCTTAGTATGACATTTCGTTAGAAGAACGCTGTACTGTCCCTAGTGCTGCCTTTACAACTGAATTGTGTGTCATATCGAGGGGCTGTAATGCAGTCAACAGAGTCGAGCCCCAAGCAATTATGCCATATGATAAGACTGACTGGCACAAGGCATAATAAATTGGTTATGGAGTGTTGCCTTGTCCTTAGTAGGTTGGGTAGGTTGAGAGTAGAGATATTTCAGGCTTCTTTAATAATGTCATTTATTGAGATTTGCTGAGCGCTTTCGCCAATATATGGCCTCTTCAGAGCGTATTATTTAATAGATGACCTGTTGAATGTTTATAAATGAGTTGGGAGGCCTCCTTGTACTTCTTGGTCATGAAAAGTTGTGGTTGGTGACGTTACTAGGGTCAATTTTGTGCTTAAATTGAGAAAAATGCAATTTTTTATGTGGAAAGACACACAGAGTCTGAAATGATAAACTTTAATTTTGCTTTAAGTTTGACCACTGCTGGACCAACACATTTCCGTACCTTATAAAACATATAGATCAATTTTCGCAATCGAAGTACCATTTTTTCGATGTGTGCATTCCAACGAAGTTTATCGTCGAAAATCACGCAAGGGGTAGATATCTCCATAGCGGGCTATTTCTAGACAAGTCTTATGGGTAGTAAAGGATCTGTTACCTGAAGTGGAGCTTCTTGGCTCATCCTTAGCAGGGAGCTGAAGGTGGGGCTGAGGTGACGTGGCTGCAGGAGATGAATACGAAAAGTCTACTTCCTCCTTGATTGTCAGTTCTGGATCTACAAAGATATATTAACTTACAATTAGCAAACTAGAGACCGTTAAGATGAGCATTATGGCAAGGTTCCAACTCACTAGATATTACAGAACCAATTTAAAGTAGCTAACTACTCAAAGTTTCGAAGCATACCATAATAAATGCAATTTTCTACATAAGGGAGATTGCTGAATTCATCATAAAAGAGTATGCCACTGGGATAATCTAGTGGATCTTCTTGCAAACCCGTAGCCTGATATCATAAAAATTGTTCACAACTATTTTTCCGATGCCCTCGAATCGCGAAAATTTAAGCAAGAGTATTAAACGATAAAAATTTGTAGATTATATTTCAATATATAAATGTGTACACTACAATAATAAATTATGATTGAAGATATCCTGGTACAAAGTATTTCAGCGAATGGCTGAAATAAATGATGAAGCTTTTGTTTTTTATAATCCGGAGGGTATACTAGTGCAATGGGGGAGATTAAGATTAAAATTGAAGAATGCATTCGTTGCGAAATGTAAGAATGATGCCATAAATGCGCGTTTTCACCTACTTTATAAGCATTTAAGTTCCCCTACCTATACGGAACAGGAGAACCTTAGCCATGGCATAGTCAGAATAATATGTAGGACTATATGCGAAATGTTAGACCTTAATTGCAAAATGTGGATAGAAAATAAGAACTATACGTGAGCACTATGTAATGTTAGTGAAGATGAAAGCGTAATTCTCTTTTTGGCTAGATGCCCTATCTTAATATCAGGAAAACATACTTAGGTTCAAGGTTTCTGACACTAGAAATGGCTATAGAGTACCTAAATGGAAAGAATTGGGTGAAGTTAGGTTGGTACGTTAAAAACGCCATGAGGTACAGAAGAGAGTTGGTTAGTGAATTTTAATTTTTAACAGTTTGTTCTGTTATCGAATCTTCGTACAATTTATGAGTACTTATTCGTCCGTTGAAGTCATTGGCGGATGTAGGTCAAGCTGCTGGTTAATGTAATTCAACAGGATATTAACATCTGACGGAGTTTGGGCGCCAAAGAGTTCAATTTTGCGATGGGTGAGTGCAGGGCACTCGAAGATTATGTGGGATGCTGTTTCATCAGTAACCCAAATGCACATAGTCTGCACAGGGTTTTTCCTTGAGCTTTGTGTGAGCCCCTATGCGATGTAGGTGAAACCGTAGGGGTGCAAAGTCGGTTATAAGGCCAACCATTGTTTTAGCGAATTTTTCGAAGAAAACTCTCAGGAAAGTACAATAAGCCAACAGGCTTCCGTTCTGGGAGCTCAAAACCCCCGTCCTCAGAGTGTTTTAGCAAAATTATTAGCGAATTTTCGAAGAAAATTAAGCTATTGCTCTCGCCTCAAAATTGTAGAATGTGAAAACATTTGTATGCAGAAATCTGTTTCAGGCTATTCTGAATCATATTCTGAAGTTTAACGCATTTTTTTATGTATGTATGTATGTATGTATGTATATATGTATGTATATATGTATGTGTCATTCCAGATGATAACTGTCCGTAGAATTGTGCTAGAAACTTCAAACAAATTTTAAAATGTTGAGGATACAAAACGAAAGTTCAAGTTCGTTGGCCAGCATGATCGGATTACATGTTCGGGTTGAAATTTTCAAAAATGTAGTCAAAAATTTCAAAATAGCCTATTTCTTGCAATTTGTTGGGCGAAATAATTTTTTCAGCATACTAACATGTGGTATTTCCGGAATCAGCGTAAAATTTCCTATAAGAATATACATATTCTTGATACGTGTATCAAGTTTTCAAAAATTTCAAAGTTGAAAAATCAGTCAAAAATCGAAATAATGCCGTTCGCTAGTTGTAAAAATCGGTAATATTTGCATGAAACAGAGACTACAGTTTATCTGTCAATTTCTTGCTGTGGGATACTAGAACTGACTTTATATCACTCGTAATATAAAGCCTCATATATCTATTGGCCTGGAAATACGTTTCTTTCATATGACGTCGGTATGTTATTTTATTTTATGTCAAGATTTGATGATGTTATGATAGAATACTGTTAAGATTTCAACTGCCTTCAATACTGACCACATTGGACATCGAAATCTATGAATATTTACCTACATTTGTCTTTTAATCTACAAGATTCATTATAATAAAGTATGAGTACCTCCTAATTAACATTATTTGATTCCATGTTTGTCTATCAAAATCTTAAACTAAAATTTCTCTACACGATCAATAGCGACTGAAATGTCGAAGATTTCTTCATGCTGCATGACTGGACTTTTATAGTTCCCTATGGTTTTTCCTAAGTAGCCCTTCAGTAATTTTGGTGTTGGGTTCAGCCACCATAAGTTTACTGTGGGCGTGTCCTTCAATATTGGACCATCTTTTAGTGGTTTGTTGGTAGATCCACGTGTTGATGGTTCTTCTGAAGGTAGTTTTTGGTAAACCGACTGCTGGCTCAGGCCCTACAAATGGGGTTTGGGAGCCCCTTCTCGCGAGCTCGTCAGCCTTTTCATTACCAATAATGCCTCTATGCCCCGGCACCCACTCCAGGCGAACCCGGTTGTGTTTTGCTAGGGTATTCAGGTATTCAGAGCAAACAATTAACCAAGGGCCTCCCACACCTCATCAGGCGGCTGAGTCTCTTCGATTAAACAAAAACTCTCAGGAAAGTACAATAAGCCAACAGGCTTCCGTTCTGGGGGCTCAAAACCCCCGTCCTCAGAGTTTTTTTTCTATCTACATCTACCTCTGACGGAAATGTTGATAGTTTAGACTTCAAACTTAAATTAATATTTCGTTCTCATAACTATTGATAATCAACTTACTTGTGCTTGGTTAATTTGTTGTTGTTAATATTGGCGGTAAATGACCGTGACCCCGGCAAACTTCTAGCTTAATAGCTCAAGCCATATGATGTTATGTAGATATTGATGTACTAATGTATATTGCTTAATAAAGCATTTAAAAATCAATAATAAACTATGTTTTGATTATTGATGATGAGAGAATAGCTGTGGAAATTTCGTTCAAGCCTTCTATGCGAAAACTTGAAACTCGCAGTTTTCAGGAAGGGAACAAATTTTATAAATGAAACGTGAAACATTCAAGGTAACACGAATTTCAACAAATTTCAATAGTGATTTCGTTGAGTTTGACAATTCGTATGATATAAATTTCCAATACCAAAACCATGTGCTAATAAACATAAACTCTTTCACGAGGGATTCAAATTAAAGTCTTTTGCCATAGCAACGACATAAAGTCCAGTCAGGCATCATGACCCCATGAGCGAATTTTTGAAGAAATCTTCGACATTTCAGTCGCTATTGATCTTGTAGAGAAATTTTAGTTTATGATTTTGGTAGACAAACATAGAATCAAATTCTATCTACAGCATGGTTCTAGCCTTAAACAGCATGGTTCTAGGATTGGTTATACGGGGATACTTCCATAAGAGTAGTTTAATCTGAATTTGGACAATGTTTCATGCAAATATTACCGATTTTTACAACTAGCGAACGGCATTATTTCGATTTTTGACTGATTTTCCAACTTTGAAATTTTTGAAAACTTGATACATATTCTTATAGGAAATTTTACGCTGATTCCGAATATACCACATGTTAGTATGCTGAAAAAATTATTTCGCACAACAAATCGCAAAAAACAGGCTATTTTGAAATTTTTGACTACATTTTTGAAAATTTCAACCCGAAGATGTAATTCGATCATGCTGGCCAACGAACTTGAACTTTCGTTTTGTGTCCTTAACATTTTAAAATTTGTTTGAAGTTTCTAGCACAATTTTACGGACAGTTATCGTCTGGAATGACACATACATACATATATACATACATACATACATACATAAAAAAATGCGTTAAACTTCAGAATATGATTCAGAATAGCCTGAAACGGATTTCTGCATAAAATTTTTTCAAAAATTCACATTCTACAAATTTTGAGGCGAGAGCAATAGCTTAATTTTCTTCAAAAATTCGCTAAAAGTGCAGACATAATCAGAAACGCTTGCATACGAGTCTGCAACACTTTGGGACATTTTATGTCTTTGATTGCAGACTCGTATGGAAGCTCTAAGGGCCACTCAGCTGATCCGGACGCTGGGCATCGTCAAGTAGATATACTAAAGAGGCTACATACGAAATTACAGCTTCCAAGAGTGTAAAAGTATAGAAATTACCTATTAAAATGATTCAACCACCGCTTCACAAATCAAACCGTTCTCGCAACATTCGGATCACCTGCTATGAATCAAATCATCGAAACACCAGCTCAATGAAATCATCAGAAATTAACAAGCGGGTATTTTCCGTTATACCCCCCCCCCCCCCCCCCCCCCCAATCTGTTTCACGACTTTCGCGACTGTTTCACGCCCGCCCGATGTTTCTAGGCATCGGTAATGATCCCTTTTCACATTTTAATTAATTAATGTTCGCTCAGTTTGAGGGAGTAAAGAGGCATTAGTGAATTCTTGGAAAAACAAGAGGGTAACGTGTGACCACGGGCGCTGCGCGCTTGCTTGGGTCCAATGTCTTCCCGATGAACCGGTTGGTTTACTAACTAATCTCTTCCCAATGGTCAGGCGATAAGACAAAGCCAAAGCGGAACAGTTAATTCGTTACTCGATACATATTTGTGCGAATTCATGTGGAGCAATCAAACCACAACCACGCCAATTTGTTTCAACAAATCCTCACCGACATCGGCAACTTCTGGAAACACGGTAATTCTATATATATATATTTTTAATAATATAATTTCTTCCCACAGCTTGAAATTGTCACCAATTCTACGTAAAAATGTAATCTAAACAAGAAGGAATGCTCAGAAACATCGGGCGGGCGTGAAACAGTCGCGAAAGTCGTGAAACAGACCGGGGGGGGGGGGGGAAAACGGAAAAGTTCTCGTACCAACAAGCGGTTGCAATCATGTTCACAATATCAATTATTGAGAATGATCACCTGTGTGTAAACAGTTATTCAAATAACTATGCTCATAACTCAGCTTGTTGGCCACGCAATTTGCGGTGTAGTTAACATAATATTGTTGGATAAATCGAGAGCTTTCGAACGAATGGTCAATGAATTTTGTGGGATGAAAAACGACGAAGTACCATTTCCCTAGCAACGACTCGGTTGTAAGCGGAAATCATCAGAAAACCAACCGTAACGCTTTTTAGCGAATTTTTGAAGAAAATTAAGCTATTGCTCTCGCCTCAAAATTTGTAGAATGTGAATTTTTGAAAAAATTTTATGCAGAAATCCGTTTCAGGCTATTCTGAATCATATTCTGAAGTTTAACGCATTTTTTTATGTATGTATGTATGTATGTGTCATTCCTGACGATAACTGTCCGTAGAATTGTGCTAGAAACTTCAAACAAATTTTAAAATGTTAAGGACACAAAACGAAAGTTCAAGTTCGTTGGCCAGCATGATCGGATTACATCTTCGGGTTGAAATTTTCAAAAATGTAGTCACAAATTTCAAAATAGCCTGTTTTTGCGATTTGTTGTGCGAAATAATTTTTTCAGCATACTAACATGTGATATATTCGGAATCAGCGTAACATTTCTTATAAGAATATGTATCAAGTTTTCAAAAATTGCAAAGTTGAAAAATCAATCAAAAATCGAAATAATGCCGTTCGCTATTTGTAAAAATCGGTAATATTTGCATGAAACATTGTCCAAATTCAGATTAAACTACTCTTATGGAAGTATCGCTATATAAACAATCCTAGAACCATGCTGTTCAAGGCTAGAACCATGCTGTAGATAGAATTTGATTCCATGTTTGTCTACCAAAATCATAAACTAAAATTTCTCTACACGATCAATAGCGACTGAAATGTCGAAGATTTCTTCAAAAATTCGCTCATGGGGGTCATGCTGCATGACTGGACTTTTTCGTTTATGTGCCAAAGTAAAGACATAAAATGTCAAAAGACGCAGAACACTGAACAGAACAATCTTACAACACGGATGGTATGAAAAGCACTGACACCGAGAGGTACGGCAGTGTGTGTGGATGTCAGTGAAAATTTCATCACGGATGCCGCTGAAGGCTACGATCACGGACAACGGACGCAGCACGTCACGGATGTGTGCATCGACCCTAAAACCTCCAGTCGGGTTGTCTTTGCGGTTTCCTATTTTTCCTCGGTTTTTAAGTAGGTATATAATTTCAAGACACTAGATCATTTGGAATTGGCGGTGAACTGTTTTTCGAATTACTGAAGTCAAATAAAGAGGTGCACCCTGTAGGGTGTAACTGGGAACTGGAGGGTTGTAAGTAGTGTCTAGTGTCACATGTGAGAGCCCCGTTGAACGCTTAACCAAGCAAACACTTGATAGACTTGGCACATGACAGTCTTGCTATATACCCTGGGCAAACCCTATGGTAACACTAGGCAAGTATAATATTAAGAACTAGAAGTATATACCTATCTATATGAACTATTGTTATTGTTTACCTTGAATTGCGTCCATTGCTTCAACAGAATCGTGAAATGAAGATGATTCCATTGGCGCGACCAGGTGGGCAGAGCAATTTACAGCAGATACGACAGACAATATAATGTCGAAGTATTTACAAGAGTAATAATTAGTACCTAATTTTGGATACGAATACTCAATACTATCCGTTTGTTCGAACAGCGAAATCTATACCATAATCATTCTATATCAAAATCTATAATCATTATCAATCGAGTCAGTCAAGTTTGTTTATGGACACTCGACAGCCGACAGGTGCGACCTCCGTGGATGCGTCTTATCACCAGATGATCGGGAGAACCGTGGATCTTGAGCTGTTTTCAGTAGAATCCGCTAGCAGCGCTGCACTCCGTTCTTTTTGTAGAACGACATCTAGTCAAGATGTATGAGGAACAGGCAAAGATCCTATAATAGGATAGAGAGGGGGGCATGTGTCTGTTAAACTGTGGGAGCTCTTGAAGCCAGTTTTCTTGAAGGTGCGGAGCCTACAATCGTATGGTTTGGGGGTAACCTTCAACACTGGTATAAAACCTAATTTCAAAACTTGCCTCCGTCGCGGCCTCACCCTCCAGTTTTGTGATCATAAACTCTGAACTTACAGAGTTTCAACTCTGCAAATACAGATATGAAGAAAATACATAGGTAAACACTGAACGTATCATGATTGCGAAAGGTAGGTAGGTACCATCTAATATAATAAAGCTTTAGATACCTAACTGAAAATGAACGGTATAACAACGGAATACTGCCGCTGGCCAGCCTTTGAACAAGGTCTGTGTGACAATCAGAGGCGGTTGGTGCCTGCTTCCCGATCACGAAAATGCCAGTTACGAACGAATAAATTTACGAGAAGCTAGGGTTTCTGGAATCCATGAATTCACGAATAGGTAACATTTTAACAACCCTAGGGACCATGAAAGAGGATATAAAAGCTAATAAAGAGAATATGAATGCACTTAAAGAAAAAGTTTCTTCTATTTGTATTTCCATAGACAAAACCTGAAGTAGGTACTCAACCCCTTCAGCGTAGGTCTCAAGAGGCGGAACAACCCCCCGTGCGGAAGTTGAGTTTTTATGACTTGTCACATTGTTACTTTTTTTAAATCGTTAGAAAAAAAATCACAGCACTACACAACCTGTAGGGTAAAGTACCCGAATTCCGACACCGCTCCTAATTCCGACACCTCAACTTCAACTTGAAAAAATAAGGCTTCAGATTGCGGTAAAAATTCGAACTTGGCGCCGAAATGTCAAAAAATTATTCATTTTCGAGGTTGACAGGCCTGTTCACGTTCGGCAGGATACTAGAAGCAGCTGACGAATATTTTCCAGTCGTGTGTCAAGATTTTGGTGGCATCCAGCGTGTTCCTTATCAGTTTGGCTAAGGAAGTAACTGGACTAGTTAAGGTTTATCATTTAGTAACTAGCAGTATCACTCAAACCATTGTGTTATTCCAACTAAATGAATGTTGTAGATTCATGATTCATTATTAAAATTGCTCTATTGTATAAGATTAGGAGGTTAGGCCCCTGTCGGCATTAGGAACACTGATATCAAGTTGGTTCCTGTGGTGAAATACACCACCTCTTTTCAACAGCCCTTTTCAGGGCTACCAAAAAGAGGTAGGCACACCACAAAAATATTTTCAAGACGTCGAAGTACAACTCCGTCAAACAAAATATTTCACCGGAGAGAAAATACTAAATTCTCTCCCAAAAGTGAAATATTAAAGATTAACACGCAAGGCGACCTCTCCAAACATTTACTGGGCGAGAGAGATGCGACAAACATCTCGAGACAGGTCGCCTTGAACGAGATCACGCAAGGCGACCTCCCCAAACATTTACTGGGCGAGAGAGATGCGACAAACATCTCGAGACAGGTCGCCTTGAACGAAAACACGCAAGGCGACCTCCCCAAACATTTACTGGGCGAGATAGATGCGACGAAAAGTTCGAAACAAGTCGCCTTAGGAAAACTCAAGGCCGTTCAGCCACCCCCGGGGACCCCGTCAAAGCAACGGACGCAGGGAAACCACCTCGAAAAACCAACTCAGCTATCGTATGCCCAGATACTGGGAAAACACTGTGCGAACCAATGAGATTGCACAGTCGAATTTACGAAATTGAGCGAGCCAATCCGAAGCTAGTTTGATCGTACCAAATTAGTTGACGAAACTAATTTGCATACTAACCATAAAGTGGACACCACTTTTTGTTATAAATACCTCGTTCAGAGCCTGGCATTTCATTCCACTCTCCGCTCTCGACGACGACACCTCCGAAGTACGAAGAATTCTACACGCTCTACGCTGACGAACCTTCTGCATTGCGAGTTCATCTCAAGAACGGCTTCCCACTGCTTTCTACAAGCCAGACCTTCTCTCCTCACAGATTTCGCATTGGCATCTACGAGTCCAGTGATTATTCATCCTGCTCATTGCCCAACGTAGATCTCCTGGTAGGACGCCACCCGGTACTTCTATCGATATTCTCTTTAGACAGTACGCCCGAGGGACGTTTCCGAGCCGTGTCACCCGGACTACATAGCCTTCAGCTCGTAGTCGACCGCTGGGGCGCGCCGGTAAATTACTCAGCTCCTACGCTCTAATTTACCGTCTACGGAAGTCTTTTTCAAGACTGCGAGGTAGGACCCTGCCGTCTGAGCATTGGAAAGACGCTCCGGCAAGCGAGTCCACTTCCAAAACCCTCTATTTTTCACACGTAGAGGCATCGAAACGAGCCAAAAACTCGATCAATTTCGATGGAACGTCAGCCTTCTTACTTCCCCTTGCGGGGGAAGGAGGAAGGCGGCAAGACCGGGTCGAGTGACCAACGTAGTGCGCCCTACCGGCCACACGGTGAGTCCGCTGAACCAACCATCAGCGCAAGGCGCGACCCACACGTCCGGATCGCCTTCTCGCCCGACGTATTCGTTCGAGAAACTGTCGAACAAGACTCACCTACACAAAAGATCGAGCAAACCTTTCAGACTCGCTCTGAAGCCGATCTTTTCGATTCGACCAAGCTGTCCGATTACCCACGATATCTGACGCAGGCTTACACGGTCGATCCGAGTGTCAAATACACTCCAAATGCACAAAAAGCAGAGGATACTTTTCAGTACCTCAACCAAGCTCAGTATATTCCCCTTTCAGATGTAAATCTAAGGCCGGAATATTACAAAACGGCTCAGTACGAAACTGATCGAACCCAGCACTCGGTACACGAGCCTAGCGCTCCGCGCGGCTGCGACACGGACTATCCACCCTTCCGGCCCGCGAAATCAGTTGACCTTGGCGGCTCCGCCCGCATTCCTCGCGGGGGTGGCCTAGAAACCGACCCGCATAACCGGGATATAAATGTCCGACTTGGTTTACCAACGTCAAGTCAAACCTATATAAATCCACTACAAATGGTGACCCCGCCTTTGAACAGGCTCAACACGGAGCATTTCGTTCCCTCTTATGAAGCTAGTGGATTTCAGGGAACCACCGCGGGCGTGCGACCCCCGCCGGGCCTCTACGCCCCACATCTCACGCAACATCCCTCTACAAACAGTGGCTTTCAAGCACTTTTAGAGGAGATGAGCACCGCGGGGTGGTCAGAGCCCAGCACCTCCCGGGCTCCCCCGCCACAGCCCAGCCGCGGCCGCGGGCCAAACCCTCGCGGGTTTGGTTCCCGTCGGCAGAGCTCGGGCCGGCCAAGGCCGCCCCGCGACGCTCGTCGAAACCGGCGAGGCCGGGGCGCACCACAGGGACGGGACGCGAGGCCTGCACCTCCGCCTCCGCCCCAACTGGCGAGGTTCTCCTACGGAGAGTTCCGAGTGGACCTCCCAGTTCTCCCCCATCGGCGTCGTCGTTGATAACACGACGTCTTGGGGGGGCCCCTGTGGTGAAATACACCACCTCTTGTCAACAGCCCTTTTCAGGGCTACCAAAAAGAGGTAGGCACACCACAAAAATATTTTCAAGACGTCGAAGTACAACTCCGTCAAACAAAATATTTCACCGGAGAGAAAATACTAAATTCTCTCCCAAAAGTGAAATATTAAAGATTAACACGCAAGGCGACCTCTCCAAACATTTACTGGGCGAGAGAGATGCGACAAACATCTCGAGACAGGTCGCCTTGAACGAGATCACGCAAGACGACCTCCCCAAACATTTACTGGGCGAGAGAGATGCGACAAACATCTCGAGACAGGTCGCCTTGAACGAAAACACGCAAGGCGACCTCCCCAAACATTTACTGGGCGAGATAGATGCGACGAAAAGTTCGAAACAAGTCGCCTTAGGAAAACTCAAGGCCGTTCAGCCACCCCCGGGGACCCCGTCAAAGCAACGGACGCAGGGAAACCACCTCGAAAAACCAACTCAGCTATCGTATGCCCAGATACTGGGAAAACACTGTGCGAACCAATGAGATTGCACAGTCGAATTTACGAAATTGAGCGAGCCAATCCGAAGCTAGTTTGATCGTACCAAATTAGTTGACGAAACTAATTTGCATACTAACCATAAAGTGGACACCACTTTTTGTTATAAATACCTCGTTCAGAGCCTGGCATTTCATTCCACTCTCCGCTCTCGACGACGACACCTCCGAAGTACGAAGAATTCTACACGCTCTACGCTGACGAACCTTCTGCATTGCGAGTTCATCTCAAGAACGGCTTCCCACTGCTTTCTACAAGCCAGACCTTCTCTCCTCACAGATTTCGCATTGGCATCTACGAGTCCAGTGATTATTCATCCTGCTCATTGCCCAACGTAGATCTCCTGGTAGGACGCCACCCGGTACTTCTATCGATATTCTCTTTAGACAGTACGCCCGAGGGACGTTTCCGAGCCGTGTCACCCGGACTACATAGCCTTCAGCTCGTAGTCGACCGCTGGGGCGCGCCGGTAAATTACTCAGCTCCTACGCTCTAATTTACCGTCTACGGAAGTCTTTTTCAAGACTGCGAGGTAGGACCCTGCCGTCTGAGCATTGGAAAGACGCTCCGGCAAGCGAGTCCACTTCCAAAACCCTCTATTTTTCACACGTAGAGGCATCGAAACGAGCCAAAAACTCGATCAATTTCGATGGAACGTCAGCCTTCTTACTTCCCCTTGCGGGGGAAGGAGGAAGGCGGCAAGACCGGGTCGAGTGACCAACGTAGTGCGCCCTACCGGCCACACGGTGAGTCCGCTGAACCAACCATCAGCGCAAGGCGCGACCCACACGTCCGGATCGCCTTCTCGCCCGACGTATTCGTTCGAGAAACTGTCGAACAAGACTCACCTACACAAAAGATCGAGCAAACCTTTCAGACTCGCTCTGAAGCCGATCTTTTCGATTCGACCAAGCTGTCCGATTACCCACGATATCTGACGCAGGCTTACACGGTCGATCCGAGTGTCAAATACACTCCAAATGCACAAAAAGCAGAGGATACTTTTCAGTACCTCAACCAAGCTCAGTATATTCCCCTTTCAGATGTAAATCTAAGGCCGGAATATTACAAAACGGCTCAGTACGAAACTGATCGAACCCAGCACTCGGTACACGAGCCTAGCGCTCCGCGCGGCTGCGACACGGACTATCCACCCTTCCGGCCCGCGAAATCAGTTGACCTTGGCGGCTCCGCCCGCATTCCTCGCGGGGGTGGCCTAGAAACCGACCCGCATAACCGGGATATAAATGTCCGACTTGGTTTACCAACGTCAAGTCAAACCTATATAAATCCACTACAGTTCCCAATATCGACACCCTGTCAAAATTAGGTAATAATACCCAACAGGTCGTGAGCTATATGAATGAATTGGGTTTTTCGAGAGGTTTTGTTCTGTGGTTGATTCATTGATTTCTTCTAACAGGAACCTAATTTCGACATCATTTTTCCAAGTGAAAAAAGTGTGTTCTTAATACCGACAGGTTCTGTTCCTAATTCCGACATGTCATTTCTAATTTTGCACCACCTCGGATAAGCATAGTAATGCTTGAATGATTTGCCATAACACATTATTGGATAACGTTGTGAGGGTTTCTGAATATCCTCCTAGCCTATGATGACACTGAAGGATTTTAAAAATTATTCAAGTGCCACAATGCGTCCTCAAAACGAGCATCGAGAACAAGCCAGAATATGTTCAAACAGCAATGGACGACGTCCGCCAAGGGACCCCAGTTGCAGCTGCAGAAAGAGCTCCTGGAAGAAGCTCCTGTTCTGGAAGAAGCCCCTGTTTTGGAAGAAGCCCCTGTTTTGGGAGCAGCTCCTGTTTTGGAAGAAGCCTCTATTCTGGAAGAAGCCCCTTTTGAGCTAGATATTTCTGATGCTGGTTTGATTAAAGTTGGTGATTTTGTGATTGCTCTTAGTAGTAATAGGAAGAAATCAGATAATACGACCAGAAAGCAATCATGTCAAATTTTGAAAATAATTTCTAATGATAAAGCAGAAGTTCTGCCCTTAATTGCCTGCAAAAGGCTCAAAACTGTGTTTTCGAATGAACGGAAAACTCTGGTCACAATCGGCATTGACCAAATAATGAGTAAACTCACCCCTCCTCTTGGTTGTTTGGGTGGTGCTAAGAGGTATCAGTTTCCGAACTCATTGTCTGTAGACTGAAACGTGGCCATTTTATTATTATTTTTTGGTTATCCAAACTTTTGATCTCATTCTTTCATGTTTTAACTTATTGATTATCAAGTATACTAATTGTTATTTTAACTTTCATTTGTTCCTTTACATTCCTACATTCCTGAACCCACCTATTGTATCTAAGTTATAAACTTACATAGGGAAATACATATTTTAGGTTCTTGAGACTGATGGCAATATAACAACAGCGATTCCAAGTTAGTCTCGCATTTACTTACTCTGGCTGTTCTACCTCGTGGTGACTGATAGTTTTAAGACAATAATGGCTTTACTACACATGTAATTTGTCAAATACTTGTTAATAAAGCATTTTTTATGAAGTTTCGATGATTGTTTGGTGCATTTCTTTCGGGTGTCGATATTAGGTACGTAGAGTGTCGGCATTAGGAACATTCCCATCTGAAGGTGTCGGAATTAAGAGCACAAACACAGTTTTGAAATTTAAATATTAAAATTTGAAACGCAATCAATTTTGAATGTTTTACTAGTGCATTTTGTAGAAGAGATCTTGATGAAGATTTTTAGCTAATTAAGATGTAGTTTTGTTGGAAAATAACAAACACAGCTTGGAATAAATGGCAAAACTTCCTTAAAGTGTTGGTATTTGGGTACTTTACCCTACTTTTCATCTGCCTTGAATTGAAGTTCAACATTAGTATGATGTTCATGCAGTAGGGTAAAGTACCCAAATACCGACACTTTAAGGAATTTTCGCCATATATTCCAAGCTGTGTTTGTTATTTTCCAACAAAACGACATCTTAATTAGCTAAAAATCTTCATCAAGATCTCCTCTACAAAATGCACTAGTAAAACATTCAAAATTGATTGCGTTTCAAATTTTAATATTTAAATTTCAAAATTGTGTTTGTGCTCTTAATTCCGACACCTTCAGATGGGAATGTTCCTAATGCTGACACTCTACGTACCTAATATCGACACCCGAAAGAAATGCACCAAACCATCATCGAAACTTCATAAAAATTGCTTTATTAATAAATATTTGACGAATTACATGTGTAGTATAGCCATTATTGTCTTAAAACTATCAGTCACCACGAGGTAGAACAGCCAGAGTAAGTAAATGCGAGACTAACTTGGAATCGCAGTTGTAATATTGCCATCAGTCTCAAGAACCTAAAATATGTATTTTCCTATGTAAGTTTATAACTTAGATACAATAGGTAGGTTTAGGAATGTAGAACGGTAAAGGAACAAATGAAAGTTAAAATAACAATTAGTATACTTGATAATCAATAAAAACATGAAAGAATGAGATCAAAAGTTTGGATAACCAAAAAATAATAATAAAATGACCACGTTTCAGTCTACAGACAATGAGTTCGGAAACTGCTACCTCTTAGTACCACCCAAAAAACCAAGAGGAGGGGTGAGTTTACTCATTATTTGGTCAGTGCCGATTGTGACCGGAGTTTTCCGTTCATTCGAAAATACAGTTTTAAGCCTTTTGCAGGCAATTAAGGGCAGAACTTCTGCTTCATCATCAGAAATTATTTTCAAAATTTGACATGATTGCTTTCTGGTCGTATTATCTGATTTCTTCCTATTACTACTAAGAGCAATCACAAAATCACCAACTTTAATCAAACCAGCATCAGAAATATCTTGCTCAAAAGGGGCTTCTTCCAGAATAGAGGCTTCTTCCAAAACAGGAGCTGCTCCCAAAACAGGGGCTTCTTCCAGAACAGGAACTTCTTCCAGGAGCTCTTGCTGCAGCTGCAACTGGGGTCCCTTGGCGGACGTCGTCCATTGCTCTTTGAAAATCTTCTGGCTTGTTCTTGGATGCTCGTTTTGAGGAGGCATTGTGGCATTTAAATTATTTTTAAAATCCTTCAGTGTCATCATAGGCTAGGAGGATATTCAGAAACCCTCACAACGTTATCCAATAATGTGTTTTGGCAAATCATTCAAGTATTACTATGCTCATCCGAGGTGGTGCAAGATTAGAAATGACATGTCGGAATTAGGAACAGAACCTGCCGGTATTAAGAACACACTTTTTTCACTTGGAATAAATGATGTCGAAATTAGGTTCCTGTTAGAAGAAATCAATGAATCAACCACAGAACAAAACCTCTCGAAAAACCCAATTCAATCATATGGCTCACGACCTGTTGGGTATTATTACCTAATTTCGACAGGGTGTCGGTATTGGGAACCAACTTGATATCAGTGTTCCTGATGCCGACAGGGGCCTAGCCTCCTAATCTTATACAATAGAGCAATTTTAATAATGAATCATGAATCTACAACATTCATTTAGTTGGAATAACACAATGGTTTGAGTGATACTGCTAGTTACTAAATGATAAACCTTAACTAGTCCAGTTACTTCCTTAGCCAAACTGATAAGGAACACGCTGGATGCCACCAAAATCTCGACACACGACTGGAAAATATTCGTCAGCTGCTTCTAGTATCCTGCCGAACGTGAACAGGCCTGTCAACCTCGAAAATGAATAATTTTTTGGCATTTCGGCGCCAAGTTCGAATTTTTACCGCAATCTGAAGCCTTATTTTTTCAAGTTGAAGTTGAGGTGTCGGAATTAGGAGCGGTGTCGGAATTCGGGTACTTTACCCTACCAAGGTTAGAAGAAGGATAAAATCAATAAAAATCAAGAAAAACGTGTCAAAAATGAGGGAAACGGGCTTGGAGAAAACATGCAATCCGCCAAGGGAGTGCTCAGAACTGCTATCTGATTCATACTGAAGGTAAAACCACCGTGTGGGACAGAAGAATGCAGCAGCCCCTTCTATGGACCCATGAATAGGTCCTGGAGGGAGTGGTGTGGTAATATTACCACACCCGCACAGTGCGAAACCCCAGCTGTGGTAATATTACCACACCCGCACTGAGTGGGTTAAGTTATTAGAAGTTTTGAGGCTTAGTGGATACCCGAAAGTTACCAAATGTTGAGGTAAATGACACTCAACGGTATCGAGCAGGTAGATTAGGAAATGCCCCATTCAACCTGCACATACTTTGAGCTAATCCTCGAAACAAATTGAGTACCTTCAAAAACTCAGTATTTCATATTTATTGCCCTTTCAGAGTGGAATCGCACCCGTTTGCGCACACTTAAAAAATTAAGTGATGGGTCATTTCTTCATGAAATTTCACGTAGAATTCAAATCTGCAATGAAATATGGGGCTTCCAGTATAAAATAACAAAGTTGATGTCAATTACGCACGTTTGTGCAATGTGGAAATTTTTCGTTTTTGAGAACCTTAAAAAAACAAAACAGATTGAAAGAAAAATTATTCTTTGACTCATTATTAACGATTTTAACATGGGGGGGGGGGGGGATGTTTTAAGGGACGCCCAGTATATGAAAAATCGTTTTAGAATGTCATAAAACAGATTTTAACTAAGCATTTTTGAAAATATTGATTTTAAATTTTTGGAGCCACTAAAATAGCTTCATTTTTCACAGAGATTTTCTAAAAAGGTAGGTAGGTACAGATACAATAATATCCAAATGGCACAAGATTTGCAGTCAGGAACTGCCTAGTTCAATTTCTTGCCGCTGGCTTCGCATCCTTATTTGAAATCTTAGTTGAGGAAGAAGAAGTTGGTCACACAAGGCAAAGGCATCTAATAGAGATCTCCCACCTACATCCATCAGTAAAGACACATCAATCTGATAATCGAATTGATAACAGTATAATTTCCCCATATTTCACATTTTCCTGCCACACCTAGTTGGTCTATTCAGTGCTTCCTTTTTTTCTAGTTGTAATTGCGAAACGATTATATTTAATCGTGAACTTTCATTGTTTTTTCGGTTCATCTTTATTTCGTACGCGAACGAATGATGTCGGTTGATAACCATTTCGGTTTGCCTGAAGAGGTGTTTGAAATCATTTTGCAACATTTAGATACGGAAGATGTTCTATCTTGCTCGTTAGTTTGCCTTGGTTGGCGCAATGCCGTCAATAGCGACCGCATCTGGGAAAAGCTGTGCAGGAAAAACATATCGGAGGAGAGATTGGAGTTACGGACTGAACGCAAGAGAGTGGGATCTTCGTACGAAGTGTTCGAAACCGAGAATCTGCCGCTGCTGTGTGTTTGGAGAAGGAGATACATGGATGACGTCGATCTCGAAAGAAATTGGAAACGTGGATGCTGCCGGGAAGACTTTATTAGCAGTAATTCATCTTCCTTCTACGAGGTGAAGTCTGATAATGAACTGTTATTGGTGCCTAAGTGGTCCGGTTCATTACTATCATCATACACCGTGTTCAACATAGTGGACCAGCCGATCATGACAGGTGAAATACATCTCGCGCTGAGGGACCACCGACCATCACTCGTCAAATTATCCAACAACATCCTGGTGATTGTTCAACGCACGTTGCTTCAGGTTTATGCTAAAGACGAAGATAAAAACCTGAAGCTGAAGTTTCTCGCTCTGATTGACAGGGATCATTCGGAGACCATCCCCGATACCCCAGACCTGACTAACTGGTATGAGCAAATGGGTTACCCTAGCAACCTTGTCATAGAGTGTGACCACAATGGTAAGCATTTTGTCGCCATGCATTCATGTTATGATGATGATTATGAGCTGCAGTACTCATTTGTGCACATCTGGGATCTGGAATCCCAAACCAAAATCCTAGAAGTGGCTCTGCATATGCAGATGCCCGGAGAACAATTAGAACGTGCCTCTTTCTTTTTACGTGAGAACATTGTACATATAATTTTGACATATCAGAGTTGTACCTCGGTATATGCTTATGATGTGGAGAAATCTAGTTACAGTGAAACAGTTCTGCAACTAGAAGGGCGTTTGGAAAGTGGACTATTCTCGGGAACAGTGGCTGTTATGGGAAGTGAGTCGGAGGAAAAATTGCTTTTATTCGACTTGAGAGACGGTAGAAAGTTGGACACGTTGGATACTAGGGGTCATATAGACACGGTACAGGCCTTTGGGAATCTCATTACTTACGCAAAAAATACATATGATGAACATCCCTCCACAGTGACTGTCTATGATACGGAAAAGTTGCGTCTGATAGACAAATTCCAAGTTGAGAGCGAGTACGGATCTGTCAACAGGATTCACATCGTCATGGACAACATTATGCTCATCTTTACACCCAGGCATCTCCTCATTCGAGATATGCATCTCCTCATTCGAGATATGAAGACACAAGAAATCCTGCGAACTGTCGAATGCTTTGATTTCCTTCCCCCGGACCCTTCCTGCTCCAAGTTGGTTGTGCGAAAACCAGGAAATAAACTCGTAGTTCTCCACTTCTGGTAGGAGGTAATTATGTACCAGAAACATCTACCAATTGTCTTCATTTTTTTAAGTTGTAATTTTTCATATTTTCATATGCAGTGCTTACTGTGATCATCACAAGCAACATATCCAATATTTACTTATTCAATATAAATATTATCATGAATTTGTTGAGAATTTTTTGAATTCCCCTAATACACACAAACTTCGAAATATTCGTCTTTTCAACAATTTACTTTGAATTCCAAAATCTTCTATCCTTGAATTTGAAAAAAAAAAAAAATTAATAAATAAATAAAATAAAAATCTGGTGCGAGGCTTCACACTATTTTCCCTACTTGTATTCATTACACATGGATGCTATTATGATGGGTCGTATCTATTGGAAAAATAACCAAGAAAGTGCTGAAAAGTTCCAGTCATGCAGCATGATCGTATGAGCGAATTTTCGTAAATTATCGTACTACATTATGTTACATTGTTTTGAAAATTAGGGACTTTGAGGGAAAAGAAATTGTGAACTACCAATTTTATGGCCAAAACCCCGTTCTAAATAATATTCTGCAATTCAAAAAGTGATTTTGGAGTTTTCATAGATTTTTTATAATAAAATTTAAGTACATTTTTCTGCATAATTTTGCACATAATTTTTTTAATGTACTATTTTATAGTTGATCAACTTTATTCGAGCAATATTCTGGCAAAATATATAAATTCAACGATTTTAAGCCATTTTTGCTATTTTTAGTGATATTTTATTACGTTTTTAAAGTTTGACCAATTTAATGTGCTGGAGAAATTCTGGCCAACGAACTGGTCCTTTCGTTTGGCTTGATTTTTCGGTGTAAGAACGGAATTTTTAACTCAATCCTAAGGACACATACACACAGATATGTATATAAACAAATAAATAAATATATATATATATATACCGGGTGTCTCCAAAAACGTTCCCCCCCCTGCTAAAATCTTTGTGTGGGCCAAAAAAAAAATTTTTTTTTTTTAATCTTAATATTTTTTTGTAAGGATCTCATAAATGAAAAAATTGCGCAAATATGCGCAACCGACATCAACTTTGTTTTTCCAAATGGAAACCCCTATTTTTTATTGCAGATTCGAATTCTACGCTAAATTTCATGAATTTAGGACCCCTCAATCGATTTTTTTCATGGGGCGCAACCCGCTCAGCGAGCGCTCAAAAATGCGCAACCCCACTGTTGCGCCAAAAAGTGAATGTACGATGTACCCAAGTGTTGCACATGATATTTCTGTATTTTTTCACCCTGAATCACGTGGTAATGGCCGTTTTTTGATTTGACTACGTTTTCATCAAATTTTTAACGAAAAATCAATTTTATTTTTAAAGGTTGCTTTTTTAAGGGCAAAACCGTCCTGTCTTTTCGGAAACCTCTTTCCAAGGGGTCATCTCTCATTAGATTTTATTGTGTTTGAGAAATTAAAAGTAGAGTGTGTGGAGAAGGTAAACAATCACCTGATCCTTGTTTCTACTCGGAAGTGGCAAAAGGTCGCTTAAGATAAGTGAAAAGTCGAGCTTGTAGTTCAGATCCAAATGATACGAGCTCAGTCAATGCTAGTTTATGTTTATCGCATCATGCCACGGCGTCCCGTGAATCCTTATTCGAGAGAAGAGAAAGCGTCGATGGTTGAAATTTATTTTCGATCGAACAACGTCCTCAACAGATCCGTTCGAGCATACCGTGAGGAGTTTCCAGATCGACGACAGCCGGACAAAAAAACTATTTTCCGTGCGGTGAGAGAATTCCAACGGAGTGGGTCTGTGATTAGACCTAGGCCTCAGGTGAGACGTCCATCGGTCCCATCATTCGATAACGAATTGGAAATTCTCTTGTTCTTTGAGGAAAATCACAGTTGTTCACTCCGAAGTGCTGGGCGCCAATTGCGATTGTCAAAAACAACAATGAACCGAGTTTTCCGGCACTACAACTTCCCATACCGTGTGCACACCGTGCAAGGGTTGCGTCTAGGAGATGAAGGTCGCCGGCTTGACTTCCTCGCCTCTATTGACGTACTACGGGAACAAATTCCAAATTTCCTATCGATTTGTCTCTGGACTGATGAGGCAAAATTTACCAGCAACGGTGTTCTAAATAAATGGAACTATCGTTATTGGTCACCCGAAAACCCCCACATAACATATCAGACCCGGCATCAAGTTGTTATATCAACAAACGTTTGGTGCGGTTTGCTGGGAGACCAACTCGTAGGACCTTATTTCTACGATGGAACACTTACTGGGGACAGGTTCCTCGAATTCCTTTGAGAAAATCTCCCAGTTCTCATGGAAGGTGTGCCGCTCGCAACTCGGTTGCAGATGTGGATCCAAATGGATGGAGCTCCAGCTTATAACAGCAGGCACGTCCAGAGGTTCCTGAACCGCCGTTTTCGACAGAGGTGGATTGGTCGTGGTGGACCCATACTTTGGCCCCTCGCTCGCCGGACCTTACACCCCTTGATTACTTCCTCTGGGGGTATTTGAAAAATAAGGTGTACGAGGATCTAACCCCAATCGACAGCGTCGCTGAACTCCAACGACGGATTGACTCAGCTGCGCAAAGTGTGGAGGCCCAGTCCGTTTTGAGAGCCCTCAACGAAGAGTGGGTGCGCCGGGCAGAGCTCTGCGTGTCACAAGAAGGGAGCCACTTTGAACAGTTGCTCTAAGTTTAAACTAGTTAGAAGATAATTTTTTTTTCATTTTTAATTTCCACGGGAGGTTACTTTTTATTTTAGCAGATGTGTAATGTTCTTTTCTTTTAACTCCGCCATAGCCGGTCCCCAGCCCGAGTTGAGAAAGGAGGAGGGAAAGTTGAATTTTTTTCTTTTGTAGGTAAAAAAGCAGCCTTTAAAAGTAAAATTGATTTTTCGTTAAACATTCGATGAAAACGTAGTCAAATCAAAAAACGGCCATTACCACGTGATTCAGGGTGAAAAAATACAGAAATATCATGTGCAACACTTGGGTACATCGTACATTCACTTTTTGGCGCAACAGTGGGGTTGCGCATTTTTGAGCGCTCGCTGAGCGGGTTGCGCCCCATGGAAAAAATCGATTGAGGGGTCCTAAATTCATAAAATTTAGCGTAGAATTCGAATCTGCAATAAAAAATAGGGGTTTCCATTTGGAAAAACAAAGTTGATGTCGGTTGCGCATATTTGCGCAATTGCGCACTGCGCAATTTTTTCATTTATGAGATCCTTACAAAAAAATATTAAGATTAAAAAAAAAAAATTTTTTTTTGGCCCACACACAAAGATTTTAGCAGGGGGGGGAACGTTTTTGGGGACACCCGGTATATATATATATATATATATATATATATATATATATATATATATATATATATATATATATATATGAAAATAAATCGAGAGCTTTCGAACGAATGGTCAACGAATTTTGTGGCATGAAAAACGACGAAGTGCCATTTCCCTAGTAACGACTCGGTTGTAAGCGGAAATCATCAAAAAATTACTCTAAGTTAAACCATAATTTTGATGTAAACTTAGTAAAGTAAGCGGAAATCATCAGAAATGCTTGCATACGAGTCTGCAACACATTGGGACATTTTCATGTGTGTTTTCTTATTATTTCCTTATCATTAGGGAAAAAACTGGATTCTAGAGCCACTCAGCTGATCTGTAATCGGTCAGTTGTGTTCAGAAGTCCCTCAAGGGGCTACATACCAAATCTCAGATTCGTGGGATCATTAGGGAAAAAACTGGATTCTAGAACCACTCAGCTGATCTGTAATCGGTCAGTTGTGTTCAGAAGTCCCTCAAGGGGCTACATACCAAATCTCAGATTCGTGGGATCATTAGGGAAAAAACTGGATTCTAGAGCCACTCAGCTGATCTGGGATCGGTCAGTTGCGTTCAGAAGTCCCTCAAGGGGCTACATACCAAATCTCAGAATCGTGGGATCATTAGGGAAAACATACCAAATCTCAGAATCGTGGGATCATTAGGGAAAAAACTGGTTTCTAGAGCCACTCAGCTGATTTGGGATCGGTCAGTTGTGTTCAGAAGTCCCTCAAGGGCCCACATACCAAATCTCAGAATCGTGGGATCATTAGGGAAAAAAATGGATTCTAGAGCCACTCAGCTGATCTTGGATCGGTCAGTTGTGTTCAGAAGTCCCTCAAGGGGCTACATACCAAATCTCAGAATCGTGGGATCATTAGGGAAAAAACTGGTTTCTAGAGCCACTCAGCTGACTTGGGATCGGTCAGTTGTGTTCAGAAGTCCCTCAAGGGCCCACATACCAAATCTCAGAATCGTGGGATCATTAGGTAAAAACGTCATTTCTGATGGTCATAATCATCGTTGTGGCCACTTGGGACAATTTTCGTGAGCAATTTTCGTGAGCAATTTTCGTGAGCAATTATTTTCCGTGACGTTTTTTTAGTTTATGTGCCAAAGCAAAGACATGAAAATGTCAAAAATGGATTCTAGAGCCACTCAGCTGATCTTGGATCGGTCAGTTGTGTTCAGAAGTCCCTCAAGGGGCTACATACCAAATCTCAGAATCGTGGGATCATTAGGGAAAAAACTGGTTTCTAGAGCCACTCAGCTGATTTGGGATCGGTCAGTTGTGTTCAGAAGTCCCTCAAGGGCCCACATACCAAATCTCAGAATCGTGGGATCATTAGGGAAAAAAATGGATTCTAGAGCCACTCAGCTGATCTTGGATCGGTCAGTTGTGTTCAGAAGTCCCTCAAGGGGCTACATACCAAATCTCAGAATCGTGGGATCATTAGGGAAAAAACTGGTTTCTAGAGCCACTCAGCTGACTTGGGATCGGTCAGTTGTGTTCAGAAGTCCCTCAAGGGCCCACATACCAAATCTCAGAATCGTGGGATCATTAGGTAAAAACGTCATTTCTGATGGTCATAATCATCGTTGTGGCCACTTGGGACAATTTTCGTGAGCAATTATTTTCCGTGACGTTTTTTTAGTTTATGTGCCAAAGCAAAGACATGAAAATGTCAAAAGCGTAGGTAAACTTTAGGATTCGTTTCAGAATTCAATAATGAAAAATTTGACTTTAAATTGCGAACGAAAATGTGCTAAAAATGAAATTATATCTCACCATGCCCCCAGCTTGACCAGGCCCTCATAGACTGTGATTTGAGGCAGGTTTTGATGGTAGTGGCGCCCTACATGTTTTTTAATGTTCGGAGTTACAGCCATAAGAAAACATCATTTCAAAATTGATCGTCATTAGTCGAACTGGGTACTTGTGTATTATAAGGAGGCCACTATTCTTAGAGCACCTTGTGGTGGTGCACACATCATTCTGATCTAGTTGTCCAGGTAATCTATATTTACTAAGAGGATTGGTTTAGGACTTTTTTTATTTTTGAGATGCGAGCATCCAGACCACCAAACTGTACACATCATTCTGATCGGTGGGTTGTGATGGGAGGACGAATGGTTGTGGCAAATCCTCATGTCATGTGATTTACTTCCAAGCGGTTTCGCCCTTTGTGGGCCTCGTCAGGGATGTAGAAGTGATATAGTTGGCAGTGGATACTTCCTACTGTGGTGAAATACCCACAAACCTTAACCAGCCCTTTTCAGGGCTACCAAAATCAAGTTCTCAAAATAGAACTACATACAAAAGACGTCGGGCTACGTCTCAACAAAACAACATAAATCGCCCGAGAGATTATGCGAAACACATAATCACGGGCGAAATAAACGCAAATACTCGCCAAGCTAAATACACAACGCGCGAGAGAAGCACGACGAGCTGCCAAGACCAAGTTGCCTTGAGAATAAAAACTCAAAAAGGCAACCAAATGACCTCTAGAAGGATCAAGGACAAAACAACGCTAACCGAGCCAATCAGGGACAACCTGAACAAATCGGAAGCGCCGGCCCGAGGCGAAGCGGACGGCGAGGCGAACCAAATGACCTCTAGAAGGATCAAGGACAGAACAAACACTAACCGAGCCAATCACTGATCAAATCGGAAGCGCCGGCCCGAGGCGAAGCGGACGGAGAGGCTGACCGTTAGGAAGCCAACGGTCTCAGCCAATCAAATTCAACTTCCGATTATAAATACTGGACACGGACGCACCCATATTCATTCAACTTCTCAACACAGCTGATGGTGCATCTCTCTTCGACGACGTACCTACACGCTCTGAGGCAGTCTACCTTTTCTAACAGATTTCCTGATAGCATCGAGCTTAGCACTTTTCAGTGCTCCTCACTATCAGAGTCTCCAGGCAGAGTACCACCCGGTCCTAAGAATTTCTCTTACGGACGCCCGAGGGATATTCGAGTCGGTTTCACCCGGGTCTTTGACTTATTCAACAGACCGACCGAGGGAGACCGCCAGCTAATCAATATCTCATACGATTTGATTAGCTGCTCAAGGGAGTTCTTTTTAGAACTGCGTTGGAGGACCCGGGAGATACACGCTTGGAATCTTCTGTATCTCCTAGAGAGTCCCCTACCTCTTACGAGTGCTCTTATTAGAGCAAATATCGGAGGACCCGGCCACACGTTGGGCTAGCGAGTCCCCTAACATTTCAAACACCTTTTACATAACCAAAAAGGTATCCGAACAAATTCTATAATTTGTTTCGACCGATGGAGCGAACCCCATCTTTTCTCGCCGGGACCGGGGAGGACGCTCCTAGCGCGGGCGGCAGCCCGTCCTTGAGCGAGCATCCACCCGCATTCCACCGGCGCCGCTCTCCCGCTAGTAATAGCGACTGGATTGACGCGCTGCCGACCAACTCCGCGAAGGAATTGGTTGGTATACAATCACTCGGAACCCGAGACAAGGACACTTTTCAGACCCTTTCCGGCGGAAATAAAAGTGATTCTTTAAACAAGACTGAACACCTTCCACACTCATCTACAGGCTACGCGGCCGATACGAGTGCGTTGTTCACTCCCATCGCGCACAAGTCGCATGGGCTGGACGGTACTTTTCAGTACCCCAAACAAGATAACTCAGATTATCAAAGGAACATTCAGTTGAGACCTGAATACCAAGGTGAACAACTGAAGCCCTCTCACGGGCGAGTCACGAACAACCATGAGAATTTCACAACTACCCACGCTGACATGGGTACTTTTCCGCACCTAAATATGGGATACAATCCAGTGTATAACCCGCCTAATCAATTCGCAGAGACTTTTCATAACGTGCCACTCGGTCTTCCAACTCCGAGTCAAACTTATATAAATCCACTACACCTACTACTAGTTCTTAACATGCAGGGCCGCCAGGTTTCTTTGGGCTGTATAACTTCAGATAGTTACGTTGTTTGATACATACATATGTAGGTATGATTATCTACCATTATTATGATGTAGGTATGATATTATTAATTTCCTCTATGATGATATCAATCTCTTGTGGGAAGACGTCAGTTTGCTGCAGGTGTGCCAGCCTGTTGCTCACTGATCCTGAAAAGATGCTGTGAGTTGACTACTAGTTAGGCATCTAAGTTTGAGCTTACTGATGTCATATCCATACTGAGAAGGGGGGGGGGGGGGGGGTTACCTTTATGTGAGAAATGGCCAGAAAATTTAGCTTGAACCTCCAGGAGCACATAGGGCGTTTAATGTAATATTAAATGCCCCAATGTGATCCTAAATGTGTTTATATTATTTATCAATATAGATAAAGGAAACTACGTTCCACATTGTGTGCATATATAACTAGGGGGCCACCCCCTGCAGTCTTCGCTTGAAATTTTGGAAAACTAAGGTTTTCCTGTTGGTCAGGAGATCTAGGGCTTGAATTTGAGTACCAATGTGCTGGGGCCCTGTTGAGCCGAAATGGGCGGTCTTTTTGGTCCTCATCATCATTAGTTTCATTATATAGAATATTTAAATCAAGAATCCATTTGTGTATTCACAGACTTAATTTAAAATTAGAAGAAAAATCTACTGTAACAAGGGGGCAAAAATGTGTAAGTGTGTAAATGTATACAAGAATTTGAAAGAGACCAAACTTTATATTTATTATATCATGCACATGTAGTTAGGGAGAACAATCTAAAGAATAATTCACTAATCCAGAGTATCCAAAGAAGCCAGACGTCAGAGGAGATGTTGTTGCATGAGAGAAAAATAGTTGGAAAACTCTGAATACATTAGAAAGTTTGGGAAATTGAGTTAACCCGAATGCTGTGTCTTAAGCATGTCTATAACTGGTGTCGTTACCCTAACATGACGATTTTTTTCGATCTAGCGCTATTCTTGAAAAGTATCGTGATTAGAATTTCGTTAATGACTGTGGAAATGATCAACTTCAAGGGTCGTAAGTCACATTCGAATGAACGAAAATCAGGTTTTACTTCCTCCAACAACTAGGTAACTCGTAAAAAGTCCAGTCATGCAGCATGACCCCATGAGCGAATTTTTGAAGAAATCTTCGACATTTCAGTCGCTATTGATCGTGTTGAGATAATTTTAGTCTATGATTTTGATAGACAAACATGGAATCAAATTCTATCTACAGCATGGTTCTAGCCTTAAACAGCATGGTTCCAGGATTGGTTATACAGGGATACTTCCATAAGAGTAGTTCAATCTGAATTTGGACAATGTTTCATGCAAATATTACCGATTTTTACAACTAGCGAAAGGCATTATTTCAATTTTTGACTGATTTTTCAACTTTGAAATTTTTGAAAATTTGATACATATTCTTATAGGAAATTTTACGCTGATTCCCACATGTTAGTATGCTGAAAAAATTATTTCGCACAACAAATCACAAAAAACAGGCTATTTTGAAATTTTTGACTACATTTTTTTTGAAATTTTCAACCCGAAGATGTAATCCGATCATGCTGGCCAACGAACTTGAACTTTCATTTTGTGTCCTTAACATTTTAAAATTTGTTTGAAGCTTCTAGCACAATTCTACGGACAGTTATCGTCTGGAATGACACATACATATATACATACATAGATTAAAAAATGCGTTAAACTTCGGAATATGATTCAGAATAGCCTGAAACGGATTTCTGTATAGATTTTTTTCAAAAATTCACGTTCTACAAATTTTGACGCGAGAGCAATAGCTTAATTTTCTTCAAAAATTCGCTAAAAACTGGTGAAATAATTCATTTTAAAATGTAAGTCGACTTTGGTATATTTATGTTGAAGTTAGGGTGTGAAGGTACACGATACGATTTTCAGATATTCAATTGGGACCCAACAATAATAACTAAAAGAGTTCGAAAATGCGTAAAAACTGATCGCCATTTTCTCAAAACTGCCAATTTCGAGTTACCTAGTCGTTGTTCTAAGCCCACGAATTGGTATATTGATATATTCATCACAGCAACTCGGGCTTGGGCGGTTCCCTCAACAGTGTGAATTCTCTCAACTCACAATCCAAAATTCATTATTTACATTATCCACAGAGCGCTAGAGGGCCATATGAAAAATGCTCAAAGATTCACAAGACAAAACTACAAGAAACATATTTTAACCTGGTTTGTAGAAAAGGGGGAAGCGGGATGTGAAACTGTATTAAGCAGTATTCATGTACAGTGATCATTTTAGAAAATATCTTCTCTTAAAATTATAAGAACATTATACGCATAACAATATATTTTTAAGTACCGTTTGTATCATAGAGTAGATAGATTTTTAGACATGAGCGAATCACCAAGACCTTCCCCAACAACACGGGCCAAGCCCATCGTTGGGAAAGAAATCGAAAGTGAGTAGCTTAAGTTGTTCAATTTGTACCATATTTATAAAATGCGTTTGTATGATTAAAATAAATAAATAAATTTGGAGTCGCGATGGTTTATGGCTCCTTACTTAATTACTTTTCTATTCTTCATCAAAACACTTGAAACCGCTGATTCTTGGGCCACTCAGTCCTGGAGAGCGTTAGAGAAATTTAAGGGTTGAGAATTATACAAGTAATTAGGGAAGGGAAATTAAGGAGATCGACGTTTTCAAGTTGTTAATAAAGTTTCCAAGATTAAGGGCGGAATTCATAGACGGGAATTGAGTCTGAGTGGGCCCCTAAGTATATCGATAAGGGAATTCATGCACTCTTTGCGATTCATATACTTGATTTGAGGGCATCCCTGAGGGTGCACTGAGTGTGCCACCCAAATGCACACTCAACGGGATTCATAAACAAAAAATGGCGTTGAGGTGAGTTTCAGCCTCAGCTCAACGGTGTAAAATCCTGAGTGACGGCAGGAGGTCACTTAAGTGCGTCAACTGATAACTTTTATTATTATTTTCATGTAGGTATAGGAACTGGTAATATAGTAGAACATACATCGTTTATTTAGTTCGGAGTTTATTCAAAAACTTCATAAGAGTAGGTAGGCTGTCCCTAAGAAGGTTGGAATTGAAAGTTGTATTTTGGAATGTTTTTGCTTCTCAATTAGTCTTTCTACATATTTAATAATATATTAATAATATAATATATTTAATAATATATTCGTTATTAGAATAACGAAATGGCTGATCAATACAAGTACCTACCTACCATGCCATGAATAGAGGGAGTGGTAAAAATTTGGCCCAACGATGCCCTGTGCTTCATATAGCGTATATTACTAGTGCCTAAAAAATCAGGGTCCTTGCGTGGTAATTAATCTTCGGAAATTAAACAAAGTTTTAAATTTTTTCCATTCTAGAATGGATGATTACTGTTCGATACTATCAATTCTAACTAAGGGAGATTCGGGGGCCAGTTTAGATCTACAAGATGATTAGTTCATGATCCGAATTGCGCCGGAACATAGAAAGTATTCTAGCTTTCACCCTAGGCAGTAAAACTTATGTTTTTTGGCACTGCCTATGGGATCTAAATCAGCACCATATGTTTTTCACAAACCGCTTTGCCCGGTGATGGCTAAACTAAGGAATCAGCAGATCACAGCGATCTCCCGATCTCACCCCATTAGATTTTTTCCTTTGGGGTTATCTCAAAGATAAAATCTACACCAATCAACCCACTATACCGCAAGTATTGAAAGGTGATCTGGTACTTGCTCAAGTATTCCACCAGATGTGATCCGAAGAGCAACTTCTTCAGTGGGAGATCGTCTCGCAATGTGCTTACAAAAGCAAGGGGGGCTATTCGAAACATGATGGGAAGGTATAATTTTTTAAATAAAATGTGGCAATTGAAGTTGTCTGCTAGTCAAAATTCATAGTGTACTTACTATCTACCTACCCTCCACTTGATCCAAGAACTGTAATGTCATCCCCCTGATGGTGATTGTTGATTATGGACGCAGGGATCTGATGATAGATAGTTTAATGCTGATTTCAAAAGTGTGGTGAACATCTCAAAGATTGAAGATAAAAATAGTAAGAAAATGTTGGTAATGTCTAAAAGGAATCGGCGATTTTCTGTATTTCGCAAAAAGGGAATAACTCAGAAACGAAGCCACAAAAAGAAAATTTCAATGAGGCATTTTCTGTTCCAAATTCAACCTAGAATCGAAAAAAGCAATATAAAAGGGGGGTCAAGAGGAAACCGTAAGTTTCAATAAATGATTTGAGACCCTAAAACATAGAAAAATAAAAATCGGACTTCTGCATCGTGAAGCTGAGTTAAAATACTATAAAAAAGGTCCAGTTCAATTTTTTGATAACTCGCACCGTAAGGCTGTAATTTCCCGATGGGCCCGTTTAGATGGGACGCCCTGTATAGCATTCCATCTTCCCAGCTTTTAAAGTTTTAAATGTGTGCTCTTCTTCAGGTCGCAGCGAAATTCACGGGGGTCGTACGTTTTACTCCCCATGAAACAGGAAAAGTGAAAGGTCGCCCGCCGATGATAGCGTTCTACTCCATAACTAGTCCATTGTTGTTGCTTCTTTTCTCGTGAATCTTGACGTTCTACTCCCAGAATGAAAACATTAATTTTTCCGAATCGACAGTCTTGATACAACCATGTCTGAGGTCGTGTGTGTCGCTGGAGGAAGCAAGTACGGGAAGGACGTAATATTTTACAAGGGCCATAAATTTGTTTTTCATAAATTATTTAAAAATGGTCAACGCCGATGGCGTTGAAAATGGAGATGCGTTCTGTGACTGGGTGCTGGACAAGCCAATGGACTTTCCTGAGGGCCAGGATTTCCTCGAATACGTCCATAACAACTATGTCCGCGACGAAGCACTGTTCCCATCTGCGGGGAAAGTAAATCTGCTGACCTCACTAGAACTACAAATGCGTGTGAGTTCTTCCACTCTGTTTTCAACAAGGATTTCAACGCACCCCACCTCAACATTTACCATTTTTTCGAAGAGCTGGTTGAGGTGCAAGCTGTCGTTTACACGAAGATAGCCTCCATAGACGCGGACGAACGTACGACCCCCCGAACTAAACGAGTCAAAAAGCAAGAGTGGATCCGACAGCTCATCTACAGGCAGCAGCGAGGCCTTCCCCTGTACAAGTTTGTTCAGAAAGTTTCGGCCAAACTTTCACTGCCCTTTGACTCAAATGAGAGCAGACGACATTAGGGGCATATTGCAATTGTTTTCATTGTATGTTTTATTGTACATCTATCTATGTTGACGAAGTGGCTCTTGCCACTGATCCTTTTTTCTATTATCATGATTTGACGAAGTGGATCTTGCCACTGATACGGGGGACAACGTGAGCAACCTCCTCGAGGTGTCCACTGGGTAACGCTAATAGCTCACATAATCTGGGGAGTAGAACGTCAGGAGCCGGGCACGCCGCCTGTTTCATTCCGGGAGCCCAACGCAATCCCGGGAGTGAAACGACAAGATCTGGAGTTTCAGTTGGGGAGTAAAACGATGGCATTTAGGCGAGCGGGGAGTAAAACATAGGGACCCGAAATTCACATGACTATCATCCATTGTCAAAATCAAAACGGTAGCAAGAAGAGAGGAATCTTACAACGATTATGTTAATTTAGGAAGGCAGTTAGGTAGAATGGTACTGCACAATTATTCTGTAGATAGTTAGGTAAACAGCTAATAAATCACGATTAGGTAAATGTAGAGGTTCTTATGGAGATAAGCTATCACAATATAATTCGTATTTTGAATATTAATTTATATTTTAATTACTCAGAATCAATAGAAATAGGTTATTATTACCACAAAAAACTTCCAACAAGACTGAAGATTGGAGCACTGGGGCAATACCTTCATGGCGGAATTACCCTGGATTAGGTGTGGCGATATTGCCGCAGTAAACTTTTCGAGATGAAAAATCATTAAAAACTAATTACAAGGGTCTCGTAAATTGCTGTTTACTAATATAAAGTTGCTACACAACCAGCAAAAACGTTGTAATTCACTAATGCAGATGTTTTTTTTACAATTTGCTTCAAAACCTGAAGCTCTTGAGTGCAAACCAGGGCTGTGGTAGACAAATATGCTTAAGGTATTACCGCATTTTCCCCTAATTACTTGTTGTCGATCTTTGAACTTGGCAGCTTTCCACAGCTCTTCAAACACTCTCGACCCGAACTTGGAAGACGCTAAAGCGAGGTAGCTTCCTCTGAGTTTCCCAAGCAACCGCGTTCTGGACTTGTCTCCCAGAAAAGGGCTGGGGGAGACCGCCCGAGTGCTCCCGAGGGTCTGAAAAAACACCTGAGTGCTCCCGTAGAAAAGTCACGCCATTGCTCCCGCCTCACCTGAGTGCTCCGCTAGAAAAAAAAGCGCGGGTGCTCCGACACGCCTGAGTGATCCCGTGTTTGAAAAGTAGCCAGTACAATACGTTTTGTCAATGTAATCAACTATTACGATAAGATGCGGCCTGTATTTTGCAGTTATTATTACCAGGACTGACTGAGATGGAATTTACACCCGGTGATTTCCACCCCTTGGGGCCACACATTTTTCATGGCGTTGTGGATCGCGACCTCAAAATCCAGGGTACAAGCTACTGGCCATAATTCTTGGCCGGAGAGCTCCGCGCATTTCCGGGTCAAACTGCGGAGGGAAAATTCATAGGATTCCTGTTGCTTGTTAGGCAACAAGCAGAACGCCAAGGCTGCATAAAATCCATTTTTTATTCCGTGCACAGTAAACAGTAGGGTGAAAAAGTTTGGGCTGTAGCTAAACGTACATTCTAAGTAGATGGTTGGACATTTCGAGAGAAATTTCAAGTTCTGCAATAACCGTGTCACGTACATTAGGTTCATTACACAATATTTTCGAACACAGAGTACAACTCAAAAAAAGGTGATCGGACATAAGGCAGGGCATTTAAAAACTTACATAAAAAATTCAACAGAAAATTTTACTTCAATTTCATTAAAACAAGCTAATAAATTAATAAAACCCCAAAAAATTGCAACACTAAAAATTGGTTTTGTGCAGCTGAAAGAGTAATCCCAAAGATTCATGTCGATTCCAGTGCACTTTCTCTTATCGTCTACGGGATCACTCGGGACAGTCTATTTTCGAGATTGCGAAGTGAAGGGGATCACTAGGGTGTCTCAACTTTCGCCCCTCGGACTCGACGGGAACACTGGAGCCGTCGACCAGGGCTGGACAGGAAGCTGTTGAACACCCAGGAGCCTTCGGTGTCCTCTGCGATGGCTCTAAGCTAGCTCGGGTAGTTCGAAAGAAAACTTTCAACCACCTACGGATAAAAGAAAATCAATAAGTTGAGAATTGTTCAATGTGGATCAGTTCTAATGAACTACAAAATGGAAGTTAGTGAAAAACACTAAATCAATTTCGACAGTTAGGCCATCATCAGTAACAAACAATAACTGAACACACATTAGAAAGGACACAGCTTATATAGTCACAGGTGAAGGGAGAATGAATCCCATTGGTCGAGAGAAAGGAAAGGGGGCTGGAGGTACAACCAATCAAGTGCAAGCAAAGTGGAGGGGGATTATAGCTAATCAGATGAAGTGAAAGGAGAGGAAGAATTATTGGTTTCAACAGTTTGAAGGGATAAATCCAAGCTTTATAGAAATGGACTTATCAGTGGTGAAATATATTGAGGGATATCCTCATTTAAACATACCAGATCTGTCACTTTTGATAATTTCGAATTTTTCAAGTACATGTAACATCCTTTGGACGAAAATGAAGAAATTCTACAAACTGTCTATCTGTCAATTCAAAATTGTAAGTATGATTGGATTCCTTAAGATTTTTCGCAAATGTAGACCTACCCTAATTTTCCCTGAAATCCTCCTGATGCTTTTCTATTCTTTCCCTGAATTTCCTACCAGTTTGACAGCAATATTCGTAGCCGCAAGAACATTTTAGTTTATAAACCCCACTTTTATCCAGAACATTGATTTTGTCTTTAACGGAACCTAGTGATGCTCTATTTCTAGTTTTAAAGCGCACTTTGTGACCCCTCGATGATGGAATTGATACTATTGATAGAACTGTGACTATATAAGCTGTGACCTTTCTAATGCGTGTTCAGTTATTGTTTGTTACTGATGATGGCCTAACCGTCGAAATCGATTTAACATTGTAACGCTTTATTTTTCCGTGGAATAGAGAGGCGTTCAAAAGAGCGCTGGCAGGATTTACCGGGATCCTCCGGCTCTCGAGCTCATTCGTGAAACCGTAAGAAGTCTCCTTCTACTTTGTGTGTATAGCAATTAATTATCATATAAACCATATTGAATCCTATCCATATAAATATATACCCCAATCCTACAAGCAACATGGGAAAATACCAAATCCCTTGTTACATTAGCGAATTTTTGAAGAAAATTAAGCTATTGCTCTCGCCTCAAAATTTGTAGAATGTGAATTTTTGAAAAAATTTTATGCAGAAATCTGTTTCAGGCTATTCTGAATCATATTCTGAAGTTTAACGCATTTTGGTTTATTATTTCCAATAATAAGCCTATGTGATCGTGTAGCAAAAAATTTTTATAACTCTCCCTCAAACTGTCACTTTACGTTTCAAGGTGCATAGAATCCAAATTTGAAATGTCCGTCCGCCGTCCGGGCCATAAAAGGCCAAAGAATTTACTTAAAAAACCCGTTCTTTCGCACATAGACTCCATTTGGGGTCTAGTTGGTCCTAATGTTTAACCATCCCTATCGCTTTACTTGCATAGATGCTATGGGCCAAAAACGGGCGAAAAAGTGTCTTTTTTGAGGCTTTGAGTGTTAGACGTGTTAGACGCACGCCTGGCACGCTTGGCAGGGGGTCACGGTGGATGGTGAGGGGGATGAGCGGGGGGTGGAGTGAGAGGAGGCGCCGCGGCACCTTGTGGTGTCTGGAGTGACCAGGGGCGTAGCAGAGGGGTGTAGGAGAATGGATATTTATTACTTTTAAGTGTTATACCCATATAATACACCGCGGCACCATGAGGTGGGTACAGCGTTCCTTCGAGGCATGAATATATGTTTTTTTCTAGGTCATATTTGTGTGTTAATACCAATGCTTTTCCTACGCATATTTAATAACATATCCTGTCGACTTTTCGTACGTAATTAGATAATGATATTATTAAGGCAAATCGAGAAATATAAACATGCGTATATAATTATAGAAGTATAGGTTGTGGCAACTCGAAATAGGACACGCCGAGGAGTCTGGACGGGCCTTATGACGTACGCAAGCCAACTAAAACTACGATCAAAATCAATTGAAAAAATAATAAACCTTTGTGAAATAATTTGCAGCGTTTTTTTATGTATGTATGTATGTGTCATTCCAGACGATAACTGTCCGTAGAATTGTGCTAGAAACTTCAAACAAATTTTAAAATGTTAAGGACACAAAACGAAAGTTCAAGTTCGTTGGCGAGCATGATCGGATTACATCTTCGGGTTGAAATTTTCAAAAATGTAGTCAAAAATTTCAAAATAGCCTGTTTTTTGCGATTTGTTGTGCGAGATAATTTTTTCAGCATACTAACATGTGGTATATTCGAAATCAGCGTAAAATTTTCTATTAGAATATGTATCAAGTTTTCAAAAATTTCAAAATTGAAAAATCAGTCAACAATCAACGTAATGCCGTTCGCTAGTTGTAAAAATGACCACATTGGACATCAAAATCTATGAATATTTACCTACATTTGTCTTTAAATCTACAAGATTAGTTTAATAATAATAAAGTATGAGTACCTCCTAATTTTAATAATTTGATTCCACGTTTGTCTATCAAAATCATAAACTAAAATTTCTCTACACTATCAATAGCGATGAAATGTCGAAGATTTCTTCAAAAATTCGCTCATGGGGTCATGCTGCATGACTGGACTTTTTTTACTTTCCCTACTAAAAACCCGTTAGTATGCTTTGTGGAAATGAGTTAATTATTAATGAATGATGAATTAAGAATGAATATAAAATTACCTTGATGGGTTTGTTGAACTTGAAAATATCTTGTAGTATGAGGGAGCCGATCCGGTCGATTTTCGAGTTTTCGTTGACTTCAGACAATTTCATCATGCGTAAAAGGCGGTGAGTGAACCGGTCTTCTTTCTGTTCGCAGCCCAACCAAGATTTCATTTTCTGTAAAATATAAAATAAAATGAATAAAAATAAATGAATAATCCAGACATGCAGCATGAATGTATGAGCGAATTTTCATAAATTACGCAGGTCGAAAATAAGGCACTAAGGGTGGTATGCTAGAACGACCCTCGAAGTTGGAGGGATGTTTGAGTAAGGGAGCTCCCGTACTTTTTGGAGGGTGGTTTTGAGGGAGGCCCTTGAAATAAAATGTAGTGCAAGAAAGACCCTTACAGTTAGAGCATGGATTCCCAAACTGGGGGGCGTGAAGACGGGTTAGGGGGGGCGTGAGACCACGACCATCCTTTGGGGCAACATCAAGCCAACTCCAGGCTTTGGGGCTCGTTTTTGCCCCAAACTATCATATATCATCCTTGGGGCTGACAGCAGGAAAAAATTATCTCAAATACCACTGTCGGACTAATAGTGAAACATCGTATATGGCTGAAGATATAAAAAACCAGGTTGTCGATGGAATAAAACTATCACCATTTTTTGCCATCCAGCTATGCGAGAGTACAGACGTTCCTCAACGTTCTCAGTTAGTTGTATATGTTCGATATGTTGAAAATGAATCAATAAAAGACGAGCTACTCTTTTCAACAGAGCTGGAGACCACTACAAAAGCTGTTGATGTGATGAAAGCCGTGTCTGATTTTTTTGACAATCATGGACTCTCATGGCAAAAACCAACTATACACCGACAAGCTTCGGCAGCCAAAACTCTTCCAAACGACCTCAATGCCGTCTTAAAATTATGTATTAAAATAGTGAACTACATAAAAAACAGTGCACTAAATACCCCAATGTTTGAAATTCTTTGTGAAGATTAGGAACTGACCACAAAACACTGCTATTTCACACAGAAGTACGCTGGCTCTCAAAAGGAAACATGTTGGCAAGACTATTTGAGCTCCGAGATGAAGTGACTTCGTTCTTGGAAAACCAGAAGCAAAATGAGCTAAGCATGAACTTCAGCAAAACTAGTTCTCAAGTAATGTTGGCATATTAGTCAGAATTCCTTGATTCGTAAACAGCCTTAACTTAAAACTGCAGATGGAGACTCAAATATCATAACTCATCGTGATGACATCAAGGCGTATGTGGAGAAACTACAACTTTGGAGACGAAAAGTATCAGCCAACCCCTGCAACTTTTCAAATTTACCAAAGCTAGTATCAAACTCAGAAGAAACACGCTTCAAGGAGGTTTTTGAAGGATAAAACTTGTCAAAACAAGTGTCAAACCATTTGGAGACGCTCACTGATGAATTCGGGAAATACTTCCCTAACACTGCTGACGAACATATTTACAGACTTTCAACAGATCCTTTCCATGTCAACGTTGAACATGTTCCAGAAGCCCTGCAAGAAGAATTTGTTGAAATAAAAAATGATTCTTCTGCCAAGTATGACTTCGAAAAAATGGCTACTTCATAAAAGCTACGTGTTATCAAATCGTGTTTTGTATAAATATCAAATAAACAATTGTTTTCAGTGTAAAACTTGCATTTTTTTTCACATCCATTCATTAGTTATGTAAGGGGGGCGTGGGAGGCTTTCATTTTACCACAAGGGGGCACGGTACAAAAAAGTTTGGGAACCCCTGAGTTAGAGGGACGGTGGTTTGCTTTGAGGGTGGTTTGAGGGGCTGTTAGCTTCAGTGCCTATCCAACTTTCCATGTGTGGCGGGTCGGAAATCTGAAGAATATGTTTATTATTTAGCCTTATTTCTCAACTACCTACCTACACCTATCATGGTTGAAAACAAAAGTGCAAACAACCAAATAGTTGAGAGTGAAAACAAACAAATATATAAATTCTACCACCTCATAGATCACTGTTTGTTTTCAAACTTAAGCAACAACTGTAAGTATCTAGTTACCTGATCATGATTGACCACCGTCACCTACTTTTACACATATATTAATTACTACCATATTGTCATTCATTGTTGTAGAAATCTGTATGATTAGGGTCAGATCCTGACCAAAACGTCGCAGTAAAAAAAAAAAAAAAAAAAAAAGGAACCCATAAAAACAAGTTTTTAATGTAACTCTTTCTTTTTCTCATGTTCTCGGTTAATTTTATTGTTGTTTCAATATTTGGTAGTTTCTTGGCAACAGTAAATTGAAACAAAATCATATTGTTTCAAAATCACATTGATAATAACTTAAATTAAATTGACAAGGAAAATCATTTAATATTTTATTGACCCTGGATTCGTTGTCATTTTATGCAGACGTTCAATAGTATATATATAGTATATTTAGTGGGATATAAGTAAGACATGTATTCATTGTTGAACATTCAATTTCGATTATCACATTTGTAGTTAACTTAATTTAATCTTGGATGACACTGAAAATTGATGTTTGTTCACATTTTGATTACGTTACAAAAACTTATGAACTTAAAACTCACTGAAACTCATCAAATTTGTCGTGTCAATCCAGCACTTCAATGTTTCGATGTCGTTTTATGTTTAACAGGGAAATCTTACTGTTCTATAATATCACATTTCATGAATTTAATCACTAATTATCACTTTCGTTTTTCACTAAAAACTAAAATTTCAGATCTGGAATTCCGGCAGTTAATTTATCTAACTTTAACGGTGTTTTCATTTTTAAAATTTTCCCGCTAGAGTTGCCTGAGTTGCTCAGTTGGTGTTGCCAAAACATTTGTAAAATTTTTTAAAAACACTTGTAAGGTTTCCCATATTAAATTTCAAATTTTCGAAAATTTATAGTGTAACTAACTTTTTCTTCGCGAAAATTTGATTAATTAAAATGTACGCCAGCATGAACTCGTGTGCAAAATTTCAGATCGATTGGATATCGGGAAGTGGGTTAAAAATCGATCTGAAATTTTGTCTCAAGAAAGAAAGCAAGAGCTCAAGAAGAGAATCGAAGTATCTACCCCCAGACAGGTTTGGTCAATCACAAAACCCATAAACCCAAGTTTATATATTGGACTAATCAAATCCATCACCTATATATATATATATACATATATACACAAATTGATTATTGGTTCTACAGAACTTTATAAATTATTATTTAAGAAAGAAATTCCACAAATAGAAGAAGAAAATTTAGGTTCTGATATTTCGAAAAAATCTTGATCACAGAATAGAGAAGGAAAAGTAAATTTAACTTGAGTAGTCCCTGGTAGCTTGAAGCGTTATTAATGAATCCGTGGCCGTTATTGTAGACACATATTCAATCGTTCAAATTGAGGCCAGGTGGTCGATTTGCTCCAAGCACCCATCGATGCGCTCTCTCAGATTGTTGCAGCAGTCGATCAATAGATGCATCTGGCAATTTTCGCAAGATTTTCACCCCGAAGCATTCGTCAAACGTTGCACTATGTGACCTGGCATGTTCTTTCACAGGGAGTGGTCGTGTTTGGTGAACAGACGCTCTATGATTGTTCATTCTCAAGTTGAGAGTGGTCGCTTTACCAACATAGAATGCATTATTATCTGCATTAGTTGGTATACACACATCTTCGATTGACATTCGACTCTTTTTGTATGTCGTGGGTGGCAGCTATCGTGGTGAAGATATAACTGTTTGTTGGTAGGCTTTATATGAACTGTGGTTGTGAATCGCCCATTGATTAAAGTTAAATCAACGTCAAGGAATGTTGCTGATGAGGCTGAATATGTCCAATTGAATATGACCGAAAATTTGGAATTTAGAGCATTCAACATTTCTAAAAGAGCATGGGGAATGGGGAACGGCAATGGGGACAAAAATGGCACCATCCTACGCAAACCTCTATATGGCACACTTGGAACAAACGTTTTTGTCATCAAGAACCCTAAAGCCATTGTTTTGGAAAAGGTTCATTGATGACATTTTTCTGGTGTGGACTCATGGAGAAAATGCTCTTTTAGAAATGTTGAATGCTCTAAATTCCAAATTTTCGGTCATATTCACTTGGACATATTCAGCCTCATCAGCAACATTCCTTGACGTTGATTTAACTTTAATCAATGGGCGATTCACAACCACAGTTCATATAAAGCCTACTAACAAACAGTTATATCTTCACCACGATAGCTGCCACCCACGACATACAAAAAGAGCAATACCAAGAGCGCTATCAGTTAGAGGACACCAAATTTGCAGTGACCGAGCAATCATTTTCAACAGAACATGAGTTCATATTAAACTGACTTGCTACTTCAGTAGCTAATTCCTCAATGTTTTTACATGAAAAAGGATAACTCATAAATGATGCTATATTTGCCAATTTACTGCAATCATAAAAACGCATTTCGAATTGTCCCAAAATATTTGATAATTCAGCCTCATACGTATCATAATTCAACTGAGGAATCCTTGCTTTCAAAGACGGAAAATGTTTCAGATCCTTTCTTTTCAGTTGATCTATCATAAGTTGCAATTTACTTTTGAATGAATTTTGACAAGTACCGCGCGTTCCTTTGATAAAGCCGCCTTTTGCCGCAAGCAGTGTTATTACGTAATAAATTTTTGTAGTTTAGTTACCTACTTATTAAAAATTTTTTTCTTCTCGAGATCTACTCAAAAAGCACTCGCGATCGACCGTTTGAGCACCCCTGGTGTAGATGGTCCCCTATCTGTTTCATTATTGCCGAATCAATATTTCACTCTACGCATGCGCATAAGTATATTCCATTAGGCTTCTTTTAGCAAATTTTTGAAGAAAATTAAGCTATTGCTCTCGCCTCAAATTTTGTAGAATGTGAATTTTTGAAAAAATTTTATGCAGAAATCCGTTTCAGGCTATTCTGAATCATATTCTGAAGTTTAACGCATTTTTTGACATGGATATGTCTTTGCTCTGGGGGGTCAACCAAAAATTTCCGTGACGCAAAATTTGTGTCACAATTTCAGTGTTTTTCACGTACAACCCATCCGTTGCTAGGGGAATGGAACTTCTGCAGTTTTCATCGCACAAAAATCGTTCGCCACTCGTAGGAAAGCGCTTGATTTATGTGATAAATGTTCACATCTCAAGCTACCAATTTCCCCCTCCTTACGTACTTAGCTGCATTCCAAAACAAAGTTGATTGGACTATAAACAATTTTAATAAGCCTTTTACAATATTCTTAACGTAAAGCAATAGCATCATTTACTCCACTCCATAGGAAACATTTTCATCCTCTTGACTACAGTCGAGAACAACTCGAGGACAACCGTTATGAAATCCCCAATCAAAGACATATCCATGTAACATGGTATCTGCTTGTAAAGCGGATAGTGGAACTCGTTTACGAGTTTCTGACCTTTCCCTAGAGAGTGTTTTATGTATGTATGTATGTATGTATGTATATATGTATGTGTCATTCCAGACGATAACTGTCCGTAGAATTGTGCTAGAAACTTCAAACAAATTTTAAAATGTTAAGGACACAAAACGAAACTTCAAGTTCGTTGGCCAGCATGATCAGATTACATCTTCGGGTTGAAATTTTCAAAAATGTAGTCAAAAATTTCAAAATAGCCAGTTTTTTGCGATTTGTTGTGCGAAATAATTTTTTCAGCATACTAACATGTGGTATATTCGGAATCAGCGTAAAATTTCCTATAAGAATATGTATCAAGTTTTCAAAAATTTCAAAGTTGAAAAATTAGTCGAAAATCGAAATAATGCCGTTCGCTAGTTGTAAAAATCGGTAATATTTGCATGAAATATTGTCCAAATTCAGATTGAACTACTCTTATGGAAGTATCTCGGTATAACCAATCCTAGAACCATGCTGTTTAAAAAGTAGGTAGCAGGTGCTAGTATTAAATATTTTCAATTTCTTTCTTGTTGCTACGGAAAAGCCAAGTGACACTTCCCCATAATTTAGGCTTGTCAATAGATGCACAGAGACTACAGTTTGTCTGTCAATTTCTTGCTGTAGGATACTAGATTCGAATGCAACTGACTTTATATCACTCGTAATATAAAGCCTCATCATCGATTGGCTGTGGAAATACGTTTCTTTCATATGACGTCGGTATGTTATTTTATTTTATGTCAAGTTTTGATGATGTTATGGTAGGATACTGTTAAGATTTCAACTGCCTTCAATACTGACCACATTTGACATCGAAATCTATGAATATTTACCTTCATTTGTCTTTAAATCTACAGGATTAGTTTAATAATAATAAAGTATGAGTACCTACTAACTGTTTTTTAATAATTTGATTCCATGTTTGTCAATCAAAATCATAAACTAAAATTTCTCTACACTAATACTCTCTACAATATTCTCTACAATAGCGACTGAAATGTCAAAGATTTCTTCAAAAATTCGCTCATGGGGTCATGCTGCATGACTGGACTTTTTCACACTCTAGTCGTTCGATTTTGCTTAAATTTGTATGATAGTTGGTAGAAGACGATTAGATTACCGCATATCAATTTCCACATGATTGTATCATTAAGAGCTAGTGCACATCCGCCAATGTGATATACTGGTAACGACCCTAATTTCCACAGTTATCATCCTATTTTGATGAAATGGTCAGAGAATACGCGGTTTAGGTTGTAGATGGTCCCGTCCTATTTCATTGTTCCAACTATTCAGTTCATTGTGTGTATGCACGAACGTAAATTATATTGAATATCATTTTTTCGTTTCTTAATTGACCAATTATGACATTTCACGCTACTACTTGATTTACTCTTTTCCGCTACGGAGTTTTTCAATATCATTTAAAACTTTTCAGTGATCTATACATTCATGATAGGTAAACACGGAAGCTATGTGCCACACCTAACTTGGTAGATTTTTTGTTGTTGTAAACAACGTAGTTAACGGGGCAGGACACATGGGACTACAGTAGACTCGACGGTAGCCCTACATCGGCCCGTGGTTCCCTCCTCCGCCGCGCAGCAGCGCTAGTCTCCCACTTTTATTTCCCTCCTACTGAATAGTGAAGTACTGTGATTGTCTCCAACGTCGATAGTTCAAATCCGGTTGACTGATCTATTTTTTTGCTCGTATGACTTACGAAATTCATTCTGAGACGAACGTACAACTAATTTCAATATTCCGGTTGACTGGTCTATTTTTTTGCTCGTAAAACTCCCGAAATTCATTCTGATCTACATGCCCAACTAATCTGCATTTTTACTAAGGGATTGACTACTTGATGTTATGTATTTTTGAGATGCGAGCTTGTGAGCATCCAGATCACCAAACTATACACATCATTCTGATCTACATGCCCAACTAATCTGCATTTTTACTAAGGGATTGACTACTTGATGTTATGTCTGTTTGAGATGCGAGCTTGCGAGCATCCAGATCACCAAACAATACACATCATTCTGATCTACATGCCCAACTAATCTGCATTTTTACTAAGGGATTGACTACTTGATGTTATGTATTTTTGAGATGCGAGCTTGTGAGCATCCAGATCACCAAACTATACACATCATTCTGATCTACATGCCCAACTAATCTGCATTTTTACTAAGGGATTGACTACTTGATGTTATGTATTTTTGAGATGCGAGCTTGAGAGCATCCAGACCACCAAACTATACACATCATTCTGATCTACATGCCCAACTAATCTGCATTTTTACTAAGGGATTGACTACTTGATGTTATGTATTTTTGAGATGCGAGCTTGTGAGCATCCAGACCACCAAACAATACACATCATTCTGATCTACATGCCCAACTAATCTGCATTTTTACTAAGGGATTGACTACTTGATGTTATTTGTGTTTGAGATGCGAGCTTGCGAGCATCCAGACCACCAAACAATACACATCATTCTGATCTACATGCCCAACTAATCTGCATTTTTACTAAGGGATTGACTACTTGATGTTATGTATTTTTGAGATGCGAGCTTGAGAGCATCCAGATCACCAAACTATACACATCATTCTGATCTACATGCCCAACTAATCTGCATTTTTACTAAGGGATTGACTACTTGATGTTATGTCAGTTTGAGATGCGAGCTTGCGAGCATCCAGATCACCAAACTATACACATCATTCTGATCTACATGCCCAACTAATCTGCATTTTTACTAAGGGATTGACTACTTGATGTTATGTCATTTTGAGATGCGAGCTTGCGAGCATCCAAACTACCAAACTATACACATCATTCTGATCTACATGCCCAACTAATCTTCATTTTTATTAAGGGATTGACTGGTACACAATCTCCTCACCAATAAATATATTTTTTCTTGGCATACGGATAAATCCGTAGATTTACAGGTTGGAGCGATCATACAAGCCCAGACTGATAAAAGAGGAGACTAGCGCTGCTGCGCGGCGGAGGAGGGAACTACGGGCCGGTGTACGGCTACCGTCGAGTCTACAGTAGTGATCACGGACGTAAGAATCAATCGCTTGTAGTGATCAAAACCTCTGGGACGGAATCACTCGTATCTAAATACGCAGGGAAATGCCCGCTTGTTGTGATCAAAGTCCCGATTGTAGTTATCGTGGCTGACGGATGGCGGGGTATAAAGTGCAGGTTTCATCTCTCATATTGCGAAATACCGACAGCCTATCGACCCAGTGAAGACATTTGTACTACTGCCACTCTATCTGAACAGGAAAATCCAGAGGACTATGATGCTGATGACGAATGTGACTACCCCCCCTCCTCCAACCCAGAAAGACGTGAACATTGCCACGGACATCATTCAATGAGCAGTGGTTCACTATGGCAGCTCATTCAATTTATTCTACAGAATCGAGGCATCAGTGAAGGATATGATGAGAGATATTATGAAATAAACCAAAATAGACGATTGCTTCAATAAAAAATGACCAAACGGGTTAGGAGTACATTGTAATACATACATACACACTAGGCGACACTAGGCGTATTGTAACAGCAAACTGCTGATCACGCATTACTATCCTATATATACAGCCCGTAGGCGGCTCCAACCTTCAGTCTTGTTCCGCCGTCCGAGCCATCTTCATCTTGTTTATTTCTAACACCAAGTCCGTATCAAGTCCGTATTGTGTTATATTCCAATAAATCAGTTTTTAAAAACTCTAACAACGTGAGTTATTCTATTTTTGGCGCAGTCTCCGGATCGATAGTGTTTTCTTCGACGCATACGACGTAAACTCTATCGGAACCTACATTTTACAACTCCGGTTCGGATCGGTAGTGTTTCTTCGACGAATACGACGGAACTCTATTGGGATTACCAACGGGCAAGACTCCTTACAGCATGACACTCCAACATCTGTAAGTAAACAACCAATACGAGACCTACTACTTCTTCAGTAATTATTCGCACACACCCAGTGCTCATCGTTAATTTCGCACACACCCAGTGCTCATAATTAATTTCGCACACACCCAGTGCTCATACTTAATTTCGCACACACCCAGTGCTCATCGTTAATTTCGCACGCAACCAGTGCTCATCGTATTATTTCTCGCACGCACCCAGTGCAATTCGAATTCGCACACACCTAGTGCAATTCAAACTCGCCCACACCTGGTGCGATTTCACCAACAGTTAACTTGGAAACAAATAACTTTTGTCGTTCACTCCAAGTAAACAAGTTAACTTGGACACAAATAACTTTTGTCGTTCACTCGACGGAACCTTGGCTGACAATCTTTATCTCAGCCAACTCACATCCTGTTCGCCCCGCGAGAGCCTGACGTTATCTCTCGTCTTGTCGGAGGGGGAGAGGCACCCGCGGAGGAACTCTGACGACCTTCACCTCTCGCGACCTTCGCAAGATCGTAATTTAAGTTCCCGCGTCAACTACATTCGATTTTATTTCATTAATTCAACCAATTTCATTGTTTGTGCTATTTCATCTTTTATTTTGACTAATCTTTTACTCTAATTAATTAATTAATTCATAAATTTCATTTTATTTCCTTGTATTGTATGTGCATGTCTACTGTTTAACTAACTGATAACTGAATTCCACACCAAAATTCCCAAAGTCAAAGAACCGAAACCCCAAACTAGCTTTTGGGATTGGAGCTCACAACGACTCCACAGAACCATGGATTCTAATAACGTCGCTAATATTCCCCTTCCACTCGGACCACCACCAATAAATGGGGCCGCCCTGATTCGTCAGGCACTGAACCCCATACCCGAAATACCCGAAATAAATCCACCACAATTTCCCCCTGAAAATCAACCACAACTTCCAATTGAAAATCCACCACTTCCGCCCGAACACAATTTCCCACAAGTAAACCCACAACTAGGTCCAAACCAACAAATACCCCAAATATTCCGAAAAGAATATGATAGGTTAATCCCGGAATTTAACGGGGAACCCCTCGTTTTACCCAAATTTATAAAACAATGTGATAAAATATTTGAGAAATTCCACGACCACAACGACCCAGATAACTTTCAAAATGAAGTAATCATGGGGACATTCACTTCAAAGTTAGGTCCCAAAGTAACGGAAAAAATATTCATAAATTCTATAGATAACTATCAGGAACTAAGGGGAGCGCTACTTCAAACTTATAGCGACAAAAGGGATACGTATACTCTATTACAAGAAATGAGTGAATTGAAACAGCTCCCACAAGAGGATTGTTTCAATTTCCACGACCGTCTTTGCCATCTATTAAATGCGCAGGTTGCCTACATCAAACTGAATATGGGCAGCGCTGCTCCGATTTTAACGGAGTATATGAAAAATTACGCCCTAAGAGTGTTCGCTCATGGTATTTCGGAACCATTGGGTGGCCTCTTAAGGACCAAAGGCCCAACCAGTTTGGGAATGGCTCTCACTATGTTGACAAACGACTTCAACCTAAAACCCAGGAACAAACCTTCCCCAGGTTATTCCTCCGCTCATCCAGCTTATCAACCTGCCGCTGCGTCAACGAGCCGGAACGTCCCAAGACCAAACCCCTCGTTTCAACCACAAACATCGCGCTTCACGCCCAGACCCACTCAAAACCAATACCAAACACCAGTTGCTAAAGCCTACCAACTATTGCAAAGCCTTGCCCAAGGCGGCCAGTCGAGGCCCGGCCCACCTTGGCAACCGAAACCTCAATACCAACCGAAACCTCAATATACCCCAAATCAATATCAAAACCAAACCTCCCCAAACCAAAACGCGCAAACATACAATAGGCCTGCTCAACAACCCAAAACATCTCAAACTAATTCCCATAGAACCCCAACGGCGAAACCCCAATCTCAAAAATGGACGCCTATGTCTTGGAGAACATCCAACCCAAATTTCCATAACCTCGAAAATGACGAACCCCAAATTCCCGACTCTGAGGAACAAAATCGGGACCACGAAACTTGGCAAATCTTACAAGATGAACAGACCCAGGACATCGACCCGATCTATGAACATAACATAGACGAAATCACAGATTTTTTAGACCACACCAGCCTCGAACCCCCACATACGACCTAATGTCACTATACTCTAAACCGACTGACGAACTAACGTACATAACTATGCCTAAACTAAACCTAAAAATTCTAATCGATACTGGTGCTTCTGCAAGTTTTATAAACCCCGAAATAGCCAACAAATTTTTCCCCGACAAAATTTCCCAAAGTACTTTCCTTGTAAAAACCGTACACGGAATTTCTAAGGCAAAAACTAACGCAATGGTCCCATGTGGCGAACTCTTCCAAACCAAAGGTCTAAATTTAAAATTTAACATCTTCGATTTCCACAGCAGATTTGACCTCCTCTTGGGCTTAGACAATCTTAGACTACTGCGAGCCGGAATAATGCTGCATGAAAACGTCCTAAGAACACCAAAGGTTGACATACCCCTCCAATTTTTAAACCTCAAAACCAACGAAATCCATAACATTGACAGTAGGTGCGTCCAACAAATCAAATTGAAAATAAACAATGTTAAAGAAGGTGACGCTATCGTCCCTTACCAAAAGATAGGTCCCATAGAAATACCACAATGCTTAGTACGAGTAGACAACTTCGAAGCCCATGTTCACGTCCTAAATTCAGAAGAAAAACCCACGAGACTCGTACAAACATTCCCTGTAACAGTTGAACAGATTACCCCGAACGAATTAACACCATCACACGAATCACAAAATCCGAGTCAAAACTTCAACAATTTCGACTGTCCCAAATTCAAATTCGATCTAGGACAACTCAGGATGGACCATATGAACGAGGAAGAAAAAACAGCTATCTCCCAGTTAGTAATAAAATACGCGGATATCTTTCATCAAGACGGCACTTACCTGACCTTCACAAACAACGTAAAACATGTGATTAGGACGACAGACAATGTACCGGTATACGCGAAAAACTATAGGTTCCCCGAAATATACAGAGAGGAACTAGACAAACAAATGGAGGAATTACTTCAACAAGGCATCGTTAGAAACTCTGAAAGCCCTTGGAACGCCCCCATTTGGATTGTCCCAAAAAAGGCAGACAATAGCGGTAAACAAAAATTTCGAGTTGTTGTCGATTACAGGAAGCTTAACCAAAAAACGATAGAGGACAAATACCCTCTTCCCCAAGTCTCAGAATTACTAGACAAATTAGGGAGGTGCCAATACTTTAGTACGATCGATTTGAAATCCTCATTTCACCAGATTGAGATGGATCCGAACAGTATTGAGAAAACAGCGTTCAGCACGCCCACACGCCATCTAGAATGGACTAGAGTCCCATTCGGATTGCGTAATGCACCCTCGACTTTCCAACGTGCTATTGACACCATATTACGCGGAATTGCTAACGAGTACTGTTGTGTCTACCTCGACGACATAATAGTATTCAGTACTAGCCTGCAAGAGCACATCCAACGCTTAGAAGCCGTTTTTAAACGCCTTAGGGACGCGAACTTAAAGGTACAACTCGACAAAACAGACTTCCTCAAACGCGAAGTTAGTTATTTAGGACATGTAGTAACCCCACAGGGAGTAAAACCTAACCCCGATAAAATATCAGCCATACAGAAATATCCCATTCCTAAAACACCAAAGGAAATCAAGGGTTTTCTAGGACTGTTAGGGTACTACAGAAAATTTATCAACAACTTCGCCCGACTGACTAAACCCTTAACTCAATGTTTAAAAAAGGATGCGACGATAGACATAACGGACCCCGATTACGTAAACTGCTTTGAAACGTGTAAAAACCTCCTGTGCAATGATCCGATACTTCAGTATCCTGACTTTACCAAACCTTTCCACCTCACAACGGACGCGAGTAACGTAGCATTAGGAGCTGTTCTCAGCCAAATAACTAACAATGCGGACCTCCCGATTGCCTACGCCAGTCGTACACTAAATGACTCTGAACAGAAATACTCGCCCATCGAGAAAGAACTCCTTGCAATAGTCTACGCTGTGGGTTATTTCCGACCATACCTTTTTGGAAGGAAGTTCACAATCTACACAGACCATCGCCCCCTTCAGTGGTTATTTTCCCACAAAGAACCTAGCTCAAGGCTGTTCGCCTGGAAAACCAAACTTCAGGCTTACGACTTTGAGATAGTATACAAAAAGGGAGCATTAAACACGAACGCTGACGCGCTGTCCCGACCGCCGCAAACAAAGTCTGTCTCGCCGAGTCCAAAATCTGTCTCGCAAAATCTAAACGCAATCGAAAACGAGTATGAGTCTTCCGACTCAGTGATAGCCAACTTTGATCCGGAGGAGGGAGGAGAAACTCACTCTCACTCCGATAACTTAGAAACTTTGTCTGGCCTTACAGTACACTCGAATTTTATCGGCAACACCGTAACGACAATAAGTATCAGAGACCAACCCGTGAACCTATGCACTAATCAAATATTACTCACTACCGTACGACACCCTGTTTTTAAACCCGTTACGACGATCAAATTATTCGGAAACAAAACGCGCATGATAGTAACAGTCAGCGAATCACAATTCGAATCCGAAATTACAAAATTTGTTAAGGAATTTATTCACCCAAAGGTCAAATATGGTATATATTTTGAAACTGATACCTATGAGAAATTTGTGCAAGTAGTCACCAAACAATTCACCCATACGGAAATAGACATCACGAGGTACACCAAAAAACTAAGAGACATACAAACTAACGAAGAACAAACCAAAATAATCCGCAACTACCATGAAGGTCACACTAATCACAGAGGAATAGAAGAAACATACGAGAAGTTAAAACGAGAATTCTACTGGCCCAATTTAAAGACAACAATACAAAAATTCATTAATAATTGCGAATTATGCCTTAGGAGCAAATATGAGAGATCTCCCCTCAAAATCAAATATAACGTAACACCAACCGCCTCACGGCCATTGGAGACCCTTCACATCGATAAATTCACAATAGAAAATACGAAATTCCTCACAGTAATCTGTACATTCTCCCGTTACGCGCAAGCATACCCCCTAAACTCGTCCACAAGCATGGAACTAGTAAACGGACTCCTAAAATTTTTTACTCACCACGGTATACCTAATTCTATAGTATCAGACAACGGTGCCGAATTTCAGAGCAGCCTCATAAAGGAACTTCTGGATTTACACAAAATAAATATTCATTATATTTCTTCCCAACACCCAGAGTCAAACGGAATCATAGAAAGATTCCATTCAACCCTAATTGAACACGTGAGACTCCTAAACCAACAAGAAGCGTTCAAGACCTCCAACACCCGTACCAAAGTCAATTACGCGATCATCGCATACAACAATACGATACACTCAGTATCGAAACTAACCCCTTTTGAACTACTTTACGGACACATAAACAACAGACCATTAGTAGAAATAGATTTAGATAAACTAATAACAAATAATTACCTCAACGAACACAAGGAAAAAACCAAGGCTCTTTACACTCACATGACAGACAAGTTCAGAGAACACAAAGAAAACCTGACCAACACAAAAAACATAGGACGAATAGACCCCCCAGAATTGCCACCTGAAGTTTTTGTCAAAACAACGCAACGTCAAAGTAAGTCAAAACCCAAATTTAATAAAGAACAGTTAAAGGAAATTGATCCAATAACAAAAACAGCCCTCATACAACCCCGTCACCACAACACTAAAGAAAAAATACATTTAACAAACATCAAACCCCCACGGAAGTTTTATCAAACCAACGTGCAAAACGCTTGGGATGATCAAGCACCGCCCTCCGAAACTCTTGCCCACAAATACGGCTTAAAAATAACGAGACAAAACCTCCTTACTCTAAAACCAGGAAACTGGGTCGATGATATGATCATCAATTTCTATATGGAACTCTTAGACGAAAGGAGTCGCAATAATAGAAACTTACCCTCGACCCACTGTTTCAACACCTTCCTTTATCCTCTACTGAAATCTGGGGGCTACGACAGAGTAAGGAAATTCACGAGTAGGTCCGACATATTCGGAAAAGACTTTATCATCTTTCCGATCCACGAAAACAACCATTGGTCCTTGGTCATAGTAGACGTCAAAGAAAAAGAAATTAGGTACCTAGACTCCCTTTCCGAAAACAGACTCAAACTAGGAACAGCTAACAAAATCGCAATCGAGATCCTCGAGAACATCCAATCTTACCTAGCCTTCGAATACCTCGAGAAAAGGAATGTTATGCTCGATTCCGAAAACTGGAGAACCACCCTTCTGAGGACTGTTCCCCAACAAGAAAATTTCGATGACTGTGGTGTGTTTATGTGCCAATTTGCAAAAAAATTAACACATAAAGAAGCCCTGTCCTTCGAACAAAAGGATATTCCCCAACTTCGAGAACAAATGTGTTCCGAAATTTTAAAGGGTTCACTGTCCTAAAACTCCTTATCGATTTTCATTGTTCCAGGATCGTTCTCCCCCTTTTTCTCATGGCGACGTACGGAATCGAGGTTATCGATGTAACCTCAAACCCTGGGCTCATTGCGGTGAATATGAAACCCGCAAAAATTGTCAAGGGCTACCACACCCTTTCACACTATTACGACCTCAATCAAATTTTGGATCAACTCAACCTCCTGCGACTGACTTACAACGAAACCCTCAAAACATTCCACAACAGCTCCCACACCGCCGAAAAAACGATGATGCTCACAGCCACCGTAAACCACACCTTCAGACTTATAGACCAGAAACTAGACAATATCATAATAACTCCACCCAAAACTAGATCTAAACGGGGACTGATTAACGGGCTAGGCACGTTAGTAAAATTCATCACTGGTAATCTAGACGATGAGGAGAAATACAATAAAATCCTGAACCATTTATCAAACAAGCAAGAGGACCTTCAAGAACAAATAAAGTCACAGTATTCTATCAACCAAGCAATATTAGAGAATTTTAACAAAACCATAGATACCATAGCACACAATAACCGCATGATCATCAAAGAATTAAGACATCTCAAATATATAAACTTGGAGTTAGGACGAGTCAACGCAATTATCACTACACTAGAACACCTTCAAACGCTCCTCAACCTACTTCTAAACGCCCTACAAGACATTGAAAACTCACTCACATTTTGCAAACTAGGAAAATTACATCCTAGCATAGTCGACTCTCGGGAACTCTTCACTGAATTACAAAGATTGTCCAAATTCTACGGCAACACGTTCCTAGATTACTCCAATAAGGCCCTGTTTGAGATTCAATCCTACATTCAAGTCCAATGTTTCGTGGGAAGTAGCGAAATCATTTACTTCTTAGATATACCCATTGTGGACCCAGAAAATTTCGATTTGTATTACGTGGAACCCTTACCAACACAGTTAGAAAACGCTCAAATAGTAACCATCATCCCAAAGAAAAAATTCTTCCTCAAATCCCAAACAAGCTCAAGAATCGTAGCATTACGCCACGAGTGCCCTGCCGGTCACCTATCTCTCTGTCCAAACCACCTAACATCGGAATTAGATCTACCATGCGAAATTCAATTCCTACAAACAGGTTCCACCACTCAATGCAAGTACGTCAATCTTGACATCCCCACCAATTACGTGAACTTAATACCGGAAATCAACCAATACCTTCTTGTCTTCCCACACGGAGACACGATTCAAATTATTAATACAGAAGGGACAGAAGTCCGAACCCTATACGGAATCCATCTCGCGAAACCAGGGACGGACCGATTAGTATACCATGACCAAACTTTGTTTGCCCCCCGAAAGGAACTGTCCGGCCGACCCCTGATCATGAACTCCATCAAACTACAATTACAACCCTCTCAATATCCGGAATCGGAAATTCAACTAAAAGGTCTCGACCTTAACCTAGTTCACATGCCCGATGCCCGCGCAATTCCCATCTCGTATTATGAGAAACTCAAAACACCCAGCTTTTGGACCATCCTCCTGTACTTATTCCTCGTGTCACTCGTCACATACATTATGACCCAGTACTACCGCCACAAAAGAAAAGTAAGGCTTTCCCCAAACCATCAGTAACCGTAAGTTATTGTACTAATTTTCGTACTAGTATTTTTGTATTAATTTGTATTAATCTTGTATTTTTGTATTTTTGTAATTCTGCATTTTTGTATTAATTTTGTATTTTTGCAATAATTTGTACTAATTTTTTGTACCAATTTTCGTACTAGTATTATGTGGTAGTATTATGACATTGTTATAATGGAAATGTAATGTAACGTAATGTTTGTAATATCATATTTGTAATAATGCGGACTAACTTAACTTTGAAACTTTAAATTTTGAACTTTGAAAATTTTTATTAATTTTGAACTTTGAACTTTGAAAATTTTGTTAACCCCAAAATTTTGTCTCGGCGGGGAGGAGTTACGTACACACTAGGCGACACTAGGCGTATTGTAACAGCAAACTGCTGATCACGCATTACTATCCTATATATACAGCCCGTAGGCGGCTCCAACCTTCAGTCTTGTTCCGCCGTCCGAGCCATCTTCATCTTGTTTATTTCTAACACCAAGTCCGTATCAAGTCCGTATTGTGTTATATTCCAATAAATCAGTTTTTAAAAACTCTAACAACGTGAGTTATTCTATTTTTTACATATATTGTAAATAATTATACGTTTTCTGCCTTCTATTTAACCACGTGTATTAAGAATGACCCGCTTGTAGTGACCAAAACCGCCTGAACTGATGCGATCACTATATGTGGGACCTACTGTATAACATTACGGAGGTAAAACTTGAATTCCAACAGCTATACTCACCATTCAGCTGACCCCAGCCGATGACGTAAAGAGCCGTCTCCTTCACGACTTCATGTAATTTGTCTTCTGACGTTTCGGAACAACAGGACAGACAAACCCTGAACAAGAGCAACAATCAATTAAAATTCAGCTATAATTCGAGGAAGGAAGGACAACCATTTTCAACACAATCGATAAGAAGGATAGTTAGTGACATACGGGCCTTCCTAAGTCAATGCGATTTTGCACGATCGTTGACGTACCATTCCTCCAAAACCATTGGACCTAAATTCACGATTTTAGCGAATTTTGGTTGAAAATGACACATTGCTATGGCCCCAAAAAATTTAAAATCAAAATTTTCGAAAATTTCCTCAATTGAAATCCGTTTTGAGACATTCTGAAACGAATCCTAGAGTTTAACACTTTTTTCATATACATATGAAAAAGTGTTGTATATATATATATATATACATATATCACCCACCTAGCATGTTGCTATGCATGATGCTATTGTATACTATTCGAAATTGCTATTGCATGATGCTATATATATATATATATATATATATATATATATATATATATATATATATATATATATATATATATATATAAAGCATCACTCCCTAAGCCAAAAAATTGATGCAGCGCTAAATTTAAAGCACAGAGCAATACAACTCAGTGATCCTGAATACCATAATGAAAACCTAAACGTCATAAAAGATCTGTTACTAAAAAACAATTTTTCGAAATCTTTGACTAACTCAATAGTTTTCAACAGCCCAAGGACTCCAACAACTTCTGACGTAATATACTCGTATACACCAATTAATAAAAACACCCCCTCAAATGACCCCTTGGAAAACCAGCAATCACAACACCCAAGATAAATCAGAACCTCCAACATCAACTTACATTTTCAGAAGTATGACCTATGTCAAAGGATTATCAGAGCAACTTAAAAAATCCATTCCCAAGAAAACAAATTTCAAAATAGCCTACAAAAATGAAAAATCCCGTAACTTAATATATTCAATAAAATGTTAAGACTGTACAGCCAATTACGTAGGCCAAACAGAGCACTATTTGTCCAATCTCCTATCGCAACATAGATCTGACATAAATCTCCTAAATAACAGATGCGCACTAGCCCAACACTCCCTCTCTAATATTCACAGTTTTGACTTTGATAATACTAAAATATTAGATAAAGAACAGAATCTCGCAAAGAGACAAATAAAGAAATGGCCTATAAAAGAAAATCAAACCAAACAACTTTGGTTCCGTCTCTGTCTGTGTGTGTGTGTCTGTCATGTGTCCGCAAATCCTTGCAACAAGCTTACTTTCCACAGTTTTCGTCCAATTTTCATGAAATCTTCAGGGGATGTGCGAGCTAGGGTGTAGACGGTCCCCTATCAGTTTCATCGTTCCTGCCTGAATACATCACACTGCGCATGCGTAAACGTAAATTTTACCAAGCATCATTTTCTCACTCACGAGTTGTCAAACATATATCCGGTAAGGGACTATACATGGGATAATTCCGAACCAAGTATTGTTTTTCACAATTTTATGGACAACAGAAGTGGGGTTCTGGCCAGCAACATCAATGATCAATCATCCAGATTGACCAAATTGCATGCAGCTCGTAAAAAAGTATTTGGCAGAGAGAACCTGAATGAGCGTAGAAGCATGCAGATAGCCGGCTCCAGCTGGCTCAGCAGCTAAAAAGTTGAAGGTTATATTCATCAATACGAATAACTTGGAAAAGTGAGTTACCTCGTGACGTGGTTGGCATTCGTCTCCCAAATCTGATGCTCGAGGTTGTTCAGGAACAGCCGGGAATTCGATGCACTCGACTCTCTCAGAAGAATTTTCCTAGCAAAATAAAGCATTATTGATTAACTTTGAAATCCAATGAATAGCTTCATTTTGTAAGTAGGATAATGTACACTTTTGTTTGTATCATGTGTGTAATTAGGTTTTCATTCTGTTTGGCCCTAACCAAAATTCGAATTCTCCCGCCAGTGCTTGAAATGGGGTTGGCATGTTGTCTTCCCAAACTTCCGACAGAGCGCATAAGTCGTTCAATGTTTTTATCCCGCTTTTTATATATTTAATGATGGAACTCTGATAATACCTATTTTTCCCGATCATCCCGTAATAATATACGATTTTAGCTCCCGAAGGTGCAGTGAAATTGTGAAGTATTAATTGTAAATTGTACAAGAACTTTATATTTTGTAAGCTCTGCATTGCTCACTAGCGTCCTTTGCGTCCTGCGGACGACGAAGGCAAATGAATATATATTAGTCTAATTCCGCCTCCCGTACGAGCCAAACGGCTCTCCCGCTATTATGTTTCCGATCCCGCCTTACAGTCATTAAAGTGAACCAGGATTCCGTTATTTGTGTATTTTTTCTTCCCGGATTATTCACATTCGTTCTTTGCTCCGATCTGTATTTCTATATTCATTCTTTCAAGAGAGGCAGTGGAGCCTCATATTCAAGACCCAGACACCCTACCTCTCTTCTGGAACCTCGAAGACTGAGTGATACAGCCCATGCGCAGAATGGAGTAATGATTTGAGAAAAATTAAATTGATAGGGAACAATCTACAACCTAACCCACAAATTCCCAGAAAATGAAATCACAACCTGATGAAAACTAGACCTTGTTCTTTGAAGTGCACTTTCGCGCATGCGCAGGAGCTAATAATGATGCAATCATCTTGATATTAACATGAAATAATTAAACCATTGTCCTCCAACTATACACCAAATTTGAGCGGGATCGGACGACTAGGGGGTGAAAAAAATGATACTTGACGTCTGCACATGCGCATAATAAAGTAATGATTTGAGAAGTATGAAACTAATAGAGGACCGTTCGCAGCTTAACCCGCACATTCCTGAGCTAACGTCACATCAACTTAACCAAACGGTAACAAGAGGCTGGCAATTATGAGCTGCGTTAAGAAATTTAGTACGGTACAAAAGAAAAGCCAACGACTTGCCTCTTTGTGTGATGGTTGTGGAACCAGGCCATTCACCATCGAACATGCCCTTAGCTGCAAAATGGGCGGGTTGGTTATACGAAGACATAATGAGGTTAGAGATCTGTTGGGGGAGGCAATGATGCTTGCATGGGGAAACTGTACAAAGGAACCGATACTAACCGAAATGAGTGACCAAGCTCCAGTTCTAAGAGGCGATTTGGCGTGCAGGGGGGTATGGGAACCTCAAAGGGAGGCGTTATTCGATGTACGTGTCACTGACACCGACGCTCCCTCTTATGGTTCCCGACCTGTTGCCGCAATATTCTCGTCAGCAGAAGAAGAAAAAAAAAAACTAAAATATATGGTCGCATGTGAGGCAACATTTACGCCTCTCATCTGTTCTGTAGATGGTCATTTTGCATCCCCAGATGTCAAATTTTCTAAAAGTCATGGCAGAAAAGCTAAGTGACAAATGGGGAAGACCTCAAGGAGTAGTGCGAGGGTGGCTGAGGGCCAGACAGGTGCGCACCCACAGGGGGGGGGGGGGGGGGTAAAGGGTCTATAGCCCACCCCTCAAGAAAAAAATTACATTCTGTTTTTAAATCCGCCAATAGTGGACACATCGCATACTGAATACTGGTTTGCGGGAGTTACATTTCACTACAGCTACGAAAAAAATAGCTGCATTGCTGCATTTCTATTCCTAAGAAATGCACTAAAAAATAAATAAAACGTATTTCATATTTTAGCCCAGTCAAATGGTGTTAAAAAGTGCCTGTTTCAAGAAAAAATTAGGGTAGAAGGTTTCTCGACGGATTCTTATGTTTTTTGGTGTGCTGAATCCGAATCTGAAGTTTGCCAACAAAAAAAAATGACGGCTTCACAGTGAAAATCGCAAAAAACCATGAAATTTTCCGACATTTTTCAGTTTTCTTGTAATTGCTCAAAAACTAAGCATCTGAGGGAAATAATTATTCTTACCAGTATGAAAGAGCATTAAATTGTGTACAAATAACCCTTTGGTTTTTGAATTTCGGACATTAAATGTAGAAGATATGATGGATCGAAAATCGATAATTTTTATCAAAAAAATTTTTTTCCGACTAACAATGAAATTCATCTAACAACAGCTAATTAACGAATAAAAATATGGAAAAATGTTTCAAACAAAAGTTGTAGCAAATCTAATTTTCTTTTGAAAAAGTACAACAGTTTTGAAAATCGGTAATATACACCTACTCAGTGGCAGCTTGTTTCACCGTGTACCCATATGTATAACTGACTGATGCACGTTTACCGAATCTAAAGTACTTCTGGACGAGTTAGAAACTTGAAATTTGGTACACTTATAGCTTATATGGCTTAACTAACAGCAAACTAAAAGATATTGAAAATTTTTAATTTTTGTTCGAAAAAAATTCAAAATGGAGGTCACATCTGTTATTTCCGTTCGGTGGATGATTGTGGCAAAACTATAGGTCCTATCAAAAAACAGATGGTGCCAGCACCTACTGATTTTAAAAGATCTACAACTTTGCTCCTATGAGTTTTTATCTTATCTCTTACCGTTATACCTTAGATTGAACTCAGAAATTAATTTAATGTGATTTTCATTTATTCAGATAGCCCAGCCAATAGGTGTATTTACCTAGAAAAAAAATTCAAGAGAGATAAAACTTTCCAAATATGCTCATTTTGGCACCCTAAATAGCACAATAAGTTTGCGTGAAAATCCCATGTGAGCTTTTGCCACCATCTTGGAAAATTTTATTTTATCTGCTGCGTTTTATTATTCATTCGTATAGTCCAAACTTGCATTCAATGAGCTAAAATAAACTTAAAGTAATTCCTTAAAATACCGGTTATTCTAAAGAAGTTTTAAAAAGTTTTCCGTTGGTTGGCCCAGGGACCCTCAGTCAGCCCCCCCCCCCCCCCCCCCCCCCATAATTATTTTCTGAGTTTGCCACTGGGGCCAGAGTGGCCTTTGCCATCCTAAGGGCTTGAGGCATGTGTCTCCGAGGAGCAAGAAAGAGGTGGCGGAGCTGCGATGAGTTGATTGGGTTTCAGGATGGAGCAGCAGCAAGAGTAAATTGAGAAGACGTTTCACCCAAACCCCACACCTCCAGGTTCGCCGACAAAATGGGACCAGTTTAAAGGCAAAATTCTGAGAGTCACATATCTCAAACACTTCCAAAGATCCTTCTTCTGATTAATAAAAGTATATATCTATCATGAAAAAAAAAAAGAAATTTTCTTTCACCTACGAAAATATCTACGAAAATTCGCTAAAAGAAAAGAGAAGCTGACCGGCATTCAAGTAACCCCACCACATAAATTTAGCTCAAATCAAATAAAAAGTCCAGTCATGCAGCATGACCTCATGAGCGAATTTTTTAAGAAATCTTCGACATTTCAGTCTCTATTGATCGTGTAGAGAAATTTTAGTTTATGATTTTGATAGACAAACATGGAATCATATTCTATCTACAGCTTGGTTCTAGCCTTAAACAGCATGGTTCTAGGATTGGTTATACAGGGATACTTCCATAAGAGTAGTTCAATCTGAATTTGGACAATGTTTCATGCAAATATTACCGATTTTTACAACTAGCGAACGGCATTATTTCGATTTTTGACTGATTTTTCAACTTTGAAATTTTTGAAAACTTGATACATATTCTTATAGGAAATTTTACGCTGATTCCGAATATACCACATGCTAGTATGCTGAAAAAATTATTTCGCACAACAAATCGCAAAAAACAGGCTATTTTGAAATTTTTTACTACATTTTTGAAAATTTCAACCCAAAGATGTAATCCGATCATGCTGGCCAACGAACTTGAACTTTCGTTTTGTGTCCTTAACATTTTAAAATTTGTTTGAAGTTTCTAGCACAATTCTACGGACAGTTATCGTCTGGAATGACACATACATACATATATACATACATACATACATATATACATACATATATACATACATACATACATAAAAAAATGCGTTAAACTTCAGAATATGATTCAGAATAGCCTAAAACGGATTTCTGCATAAAAATTTTTCAAAAATTCACATTCTACAAATTTTGAGGCGAGAGCAATAGCTTAATTTTCTTCAAAAATTTGCTAAAAGACATAATTCTAATCGTAAGACATAAATCCAATCGAAAGGACGCCAGTACACTCAAGTGGATGTTTGATGAAGGTAGATCAGCTGGTTCTGTGATTATGATTGCAATTACGCCCAACTCTGGTGTGTAATAGAGAGTTCCTAAAGACGATTTTTAACGGTACGGCGAAGCTAACGACGTTAGTGAGTTTGTTCTGCGCATTATAACGGTGTGAATTTACGTTTTGGCGCTAAACTAAGACCGTACTAGGCCGGTAAACAACGGTACTCAGTCAAAACGGTCATGAACGTAACGTCTCGCCGTTGGGGTAAAATAACCTTACAGGATGGTAACACTTCCTCGATATCGCCTGTTAACAAAACATTGGATTACACTCATGTCCATGAACAAACTACAATAGTATGTTGTTTGTGCATAAACCTGTGCGTCAAAACCATTCTGTGGAAGATTGAAAATGATTTGCGTTGACTTGGTAAGACCATTGTAAACGTTTGCCTGTTCGATTTTCCATAGGTAGGTATGTACGTACGGTGATTAAGGTAGGTACCTACAGCGCTCATGCCAAACATCCTCTCGAGATCAGTCAGACGATTGGGGTATGATAATCGTCGCAAGAGAATACAAAGAGCAGTAGTGCCAGGCACTTTATATCCCTTGGATCGAACGACTTCCGGTACCCCGAGATGTACCAACAACAAATCAATATCAGGTTTCCGAAATCGAAACTGGAGTTCCGACATTCCGTCAAGTGAAAATCTTCCAAACTCCTCTGCTAACTGACGAGGAATTCGGGGTCGGCCCTCGTTTTCCACGAAGTTATCCAAAACGAGTAAAACTCTTCGGCGGAGATAAGGCCCACGGAATATAGATGCATGATGCGATCCATAACAAAATCGTTCTCTTCAAAATAGAGAAAAGTAAAAATAAATAGATATATAAATAGAAAATACAGAAAAATAAAAAATACGAGATTCAAACGGGAAAGAGCAATCAAAACAGTGATCAACTAGGTAAAACTAACAGTGAATGAGAAAATTGGCGTCACTTTTCAATTTAGCGTCACTTAAATTATGGCCGTAACTCTCCATCACCTTGATCCTTCCATGCCGTTATTTTGCATCCGAGTTAGCTTCAGAGTGATTTGCCCTAGACAGACTGCGTAACGGCACTACCACTAACGGCATACCGTTATCAAAAAGCATCCTAGGAACTCTCTATTTTTACATTAGACTTTAGGTCGTAACTTACGTTTATCCTTCTAGTTGCGTCTTTCAACAGACACTCGAGTACTCTGGCTGGGCAGCCCATCCCCTCCCAGCTCCGCCGGTCCCTCGCCGCTTCCCTGATCCCCTCCATGTCTGCCCAGGCCGCTGCAGGCACCACCGTCTCCAGAATCCGAGAGCTCATAGCGTGACGCATCACGTCCCACTGCCGGCTGTCTCCTTGAGAACGTTGGAACATAGATCGGCTAGACAAAAGAAGAAAAAAAGTGTCATATACGTCCGATTTTGCCATAATGTACAAAATCATCGATCATCAAAATGGGTATTTTTTAGATAGAATGTCAAAACTCTATATAATAAAACTGCACAACGAGGTTCAAAAAGATCGCCCATTTCAGCTCAATGGAACCCTAACATATTGGTACTCAAATTCAAGCTCTGGATCTCGTGTCTAATGTCACCTTGTAACCTTGGTTTTCCAAAATTTCGAACCATATTCGTTTAAATTGCGGAAATGTGTCAAATAAAGGCGTAACAACGGGTGGCCCCCTTCGTTTGAAGAGAGGGATTTTCGCGACCTTGTCCGTCTGCCTCCTACTTCCAAGGTGCGGGCGGTATAAATGCCAAGGAGGTGGGCAGTATAAATCTCGCCAAAGAGGTGGGCAGTATAAATTGGATTAATACTAAACAGTATTATTGGATACTGATTGGCGTCAGAGTGCAATGGTCAGCCTGTCAGGCCGAAATGGGTCAGGCCACACACAATGGTCGGCCCACAATGGGCACACTTGACGTTAAGGAGCTAGCTTGTCCCCCCACCATTGGCGCCTGGACACTGGTTTTTCCGAACAGCTTTCATAGGTCCAGTTCCCTGACTGGAACGGTCACCTCATTTCAGTTTGTCCCCCCACTCTACCCGCTTCGATTATAGAACCCCAGGAAGACGTTCTTTTCTCCTTTTTACAATGTTTGGATAAGAGAATAGGTCCCAGCTCGGTTTTCATGCACCCAAGATGATGACAATCGTATACCAACCTACCAAATGTTTTATTTTACAAAAAACTAGTTCTCGATCGAACAGCTCCTGAAGAACTAGTTTGAAGCTGTTCCATTCAGGGAACTGAAACCTATGAAAGCTGTTCGGATACAACTGTGACCAGGCGCCTATGGTGGGGGACAAGCTAGCTCCTGAACGTCAAGTAATGGGCGCTCTGTCAGAGCGCAATGGTTGGCCTGTCAGGCCAAAAAGGGCAGCCCGTCAGGCCACAATGGTGGAGTCCCCCTAGTAGATTATACAAATACAACTACCATCAATAATAACTGTATCAATAATAAATATTTACTTTTATCCTCTTCAGGCGTCAGAGTTCTCAGAGATGGCGAATCCTCAAATCCTCAGAATCCTCAGAAAGCCATCGGCGAGATCCTCAAAAAATAGGTAGTTAGGTCTCCGCGTCCAAAATGTCAAATCTGCCTTCTTTCATTATCTTCTTTGCTCTGGAAAGTGAAAACAGTCGTGCAGCATGATGTTATGAGCGGATTTTCGTGATTGTTGGGTGTAAAGCTAGCTTGCTCTAAAATCTGTTTTTAGGTAAAATAAGTGAAATACAATCAAAAACACAGATTCAGCATGATACAAAACTTCACTCTCTTTTTATATATCTTATTCGTATATCTCCCACGTAAATCTAACAAGGTGTCCAAGAAAGTTGCAAAATAAAAATGTAGTGATCTACTGTCACGAAACATTGGGACGTCCCTTTGAAGTTGGATTTGTCAATAGAGGGACGACCGATTTAAATTGATCAAGGGAGTGTGGTACAACCCAAATACGCACCCCCACTTAGTTGTGCTAGCAGCATGACTAATAGAGCACATTTTCGTAGAAAAGTTGTGGATAACATGAAATTAGGCACCTAAAATGTGATCATTGAGGCCAACCTGGCAGTGTTGCCAGACCCCGTCCAGCAAAAGGGGGTACTGTAGATCTCAAAAAGGGGTACAAACCAACGATCCCTGGAATTAAAAAATCACAAACTCTCCCAGCAGAAGCGAAAGCCAAAGCCATGGAACATATAGTTACTAAATACAGCAATCGTCCCCACATCTACACAGACGGAGCCCAATAGTGGTCAACTATGGGCATTTTCCATCATCTAAAAATCATTGTTCCTCACTTGTTTATTAATCTTAGAGATCTGGGAGTGGTAGCAATTGTCACAGTGCTAAAAAAATACTTCGACTGTGGCTTCAGATCGAAGTTTCAGGTTTCTAGCACCACTATAAGGGAGATATGGACCGTCGCTAACTTACTTGACTCTGGTGGCCCAGTCAAAGATGAGACTAACATCGTACGTCATCGATTGAGCACAATATATTCATACTGTTGACGTTCTTTCATACATAGTAGGTAGAAAACTGGGGCCTTTTCTGTTATATCACCGCATATTAACGTTAATTCTATACGAGTCATTCATTCTGACCTGTATGTCCAATTAATATGTTTTTTACTAAGGGATTGACAACTTGATGTTATGTATTTTTGAGATGCGAGCATCCAGACCACCAAACTACACAAATCATTCTGACCTACATGTCCAACTCATCTGTATTTTGGTTTATTATTTCCAATAATAAGCCTATGTGATGGTTTAGCAAAAAATTTTTATAAACCCCCTCAAACTGTCACTTTACGTTTCAAGGTGCGTAGAATCCAAATTTGAAATGTCCGTCCGCCGTCCGGGCCATAAAAGGCCAAAGAATTTACTTAAAAAACCCGTTCTTTCGTACATAGACTCCATTTGGGGTCTAGTTGATCCTAACGCTTAACCATCCCAATCGCTTTACTTGCATAGATGCTATGGGCCAAAAACGGGCGAAAAAGTGTCTTTTTTGAGGCTTTGAGTGTTAGACGTGTTAGACGCACGCCTGGCACGCTTGGCAGGGGGTCACGGTGGATGGTGAGGGGGATGAGCGGGGGGTGGAGTAAGAGGAGGCGCCGCGGCACCTTGTGGTGTCTGGAGTGACCAGGGGCGTAGCAGAGGGGTGTAGGAGAATGGATATTTATTACTTTTACGTGTTATACCCATATAATACACCGCGGCACCATGAGGTGGGTACGGCGTTCCTTCGAGGCATGAATATATGTTTTTTCTAGGTCATATTTGTGTGTTAATACCAATGCTTTTCCTACGCATATTTAATAACATATCCTCTCGACTTTTCGTACGTACTTAGATAATGATATTATTAAGGCAATAACTATTTGAATAGATAGGAGCTCAAATCGGGAATTATAAACATGCGTATATAATTATAGAAGTATAGGCTGTTGCAACTCGAAATAGGACACGGAGTCTGGCGGGCCTTATGACGTACGCAAGCCAACTAAAACTATGATCAAACTCAATTGAAAAAATAATAAACCTTTGTGAAATAATTTGCAGCGTTTTACTAAGGGATTGATTACTTGATGTAATGTATTTTTTAGATGCGAGCTGGCAAGCATCCAGACCACCAAACTCTACACAGCATTCTGATCTATTTTACCACAGTGGACGTAAAGATGATTGGGGATCATCAATCCCCATTCTATAGAAAACAGTTTGTAAATGCGGGGATATAACAGAAAAGCCCCCATGAGGTTAGAAGCCCGAAATTCTGCACATTTCATTAATTTACAGAAATAACATTGAATGGACTGACAAGATTATAGTGGTGCAGCGTACTTGAGATAAGGATGGAACTAGGAAAAATGTGCCTCGTGTGAAAAAGTCCAGTCATGCAGCATGACCCAATGAGCCAATTTTTGAAGAAATCTTCGACCTTTCGAGCGGAGAGAGGCCTTGGGTCTGCGTGCTAGTACGTACATAAATAGAACTTCTTCATAATTTCATGGCTGATATTTTCTAAGCCACAGTCAGTATTAAAGCTACATCAAGTCCTAAAACAGTTGAGCGTAAAACATTAGAGAGCGACCGAGAGAATCGGAGGACGGAATATTTCACAGAGTAAACTCATCAGTTGTGATTACATTTTTTTTTTCTTTTTTTTAACAAGCACCTACTACCTACGTTTTAAACAGCATGGTTCTAGTATTGGTTATACAGGGATACTTCCATAAGAGTAGTTCAATCTGAATTTGGACAATGTTTCATGCAAATATTACCGATTTTTACAACTAGCGAACGGCATTATTTCGATTTTTGACTGATTTTTCAACTTTGAAATTTTTGAAAACTTGATACAAACATAATCTTATAGGAAATTTTACGCTGATTCCGAATATACCACATGTTAGTATGCTGAAAAAATTAGTTCGCACAACAAATCGCAAAAAACAGGCTATTTTGAAATTTTTGACTACATTTTTGAACATTTCAACCCGAAGATGTAATCCGATCATGCTGGCCAACGAACTTGAACTTTCGTTTTGTGTCCTTAACATTTTAAAATTTGTTTGAAGTTTCTAGCACAATTCTACGGACAGTTATCGTCTGGAATGACACATACATACATATACATACATACATACATACATTAAAAAATGCGTTAAACTTCAGAATATGATTCAGAATAGCCTGAAACGGATTTCTGCATAAAATTTTTTCAAAAATTCACATTCTACAAATTTTGAGGAGAGGGCAATAGCTTAATTTTCTTCAAAAATTCGCTAAAATTAGTGGTAATTGATCAAACAGCCATCTCTGGAACACCCAAATGTAACTTTTGAATGAGAATGGCCCATACTTCTATTTCGAGCTGAAATTATTTCTGAACTGAAAGACAAACTTTTCTTAAAACTAAATTGGATAATTAGACACAAAGATCTAATTCGGTCAACCTGACCCCGTCTTATATGGAGATGTGTACCCCGCTGAGTCGAATTTTGGGGTCTATGCTTCAAAATCCTACGGGAAACCATTTTATACCGCCCCTACCCCCTGTGCAACTGCCTAAAACCAAGGGTTACCGTCTGGTCGAAGTTTCAGGTTCCTAGCACCATTTATCAGGGAGATATGGGACCTTCGCTAACTCACTTCACTTCTCACTTTCTTGATAAGTCAGTTCAAAGTGGCCAACCTCCGCGATTTTTGCGTCTGTGTGACCTGCCTTCTCATTTTGGCTCACCATGCCTAAAAAACGGTAAGTAACCAATAATTCATTCCAGATTTTGTTTTTCTAGTTTTTCTGAGAAACCCTAACAAAAAATATCAGAGAACTGAGAAAATCGGCCTCCCAATCATAAATACAACTTCGGTGCACCCTGTAGGATGCATTAGGATTGAGAACAACTTTTGGTTTTGGTGGTAAGTAGGTACATGTTTGTTGTGCTTGTGTCAGTAACTATCTATGTCTGTATTATCTCACTAGGACTCGTCGTATCTGTCAGTCCATCCGTCCATTTTTTTTTTTTTTCAATTCGGGACAACCGAGTGGAAGGCTTTTCCTTTACCTCAATAACCGAAATGAAGAAGAAGGCAAGAGGATTCTCCACCGTCCAGACTACCAGAGACCTCTGCATTGTGATATGGAACGACAACAATATTGTAACCATGGCTTCCAACTGTCATGGGATAAGTCCTATTAGTAAAGTTGATAGGGTTGGGACTGTTGACAAGGTGAAGATGAGGATTTCCGTTGATTGCCCGAATGTTGTTATGACGTTCAATCGATATATGGGAGGAGTCGACCGGTTTGATGAAAATGTTGAATCTCTTAGGTAGGTGCTCTCTGAAGGAACGGAAATGGTGGTACCCTCTCTTCCTGCTTGTCAGAATACATGGCAGCTAAAGAAGAGCACGTATAATGAAAATGAGAAATAAATTCAGAAGGGCCATCGTTCAGTCCAAATGCCTGACGCACGGGAATCCAGCCAAAAAGCTGCGATCCATTTCAAACATCCCCAAAATGAAGGCCAGACAAATCCCAAGTCAACCCAAGCCTTCCAACGAATCAGTTCCCTGTAGTCAGCGACGATGCAGAAGATGCCACAAGAATACGAGGCAAATGTGCCAACCATGTGGAGTGCCACTCCACATTAGTTGCTGGTATCATATCAGTTCCATGAGGACATACAAGCGGACGTTGCACCTTCATCTCATGAATAGCTTCAAAATTGCATCCAAGAAGCTTCAACAATTCTTTTTTACGCTGATTTTTACCTATATAATAGTGCCTACACTATTCTGAAGGTTTTATGAAATAAAAATCGTGTTTTCACCAAACATCTTATTTCTTGTTGTTCCCATGCCTAATGCACCCTCCAGGGTGCAGTACCACTACTAGTACTTGGAGCGTGATATAAATGGTATGCTTTTTTTCCCCATTCAATTAGATGTCCAATAATAAGAATTCATCAGAAAATTTCAAATTTTTATGGTAGTTTTCATTTAGGAACTGGCGGGTTAATGGTATACACCCCCCCCCGTTTCGGGGGTGGTTTCATTCGATTCAGCTAGTCTCGTCTCGAAGTCGGATCTCAACGGGAAACGCCTCAAAAACGGCTTACAATTATCGCATTAACTGCGTTTTGGTTAAATTTACTAATGAAAATCCCGTAACTGGCCTTTTCTAGAGCAAAAACCCGCATCTGGGCGTCAGACACGATTAATTTATAAGTATTCAGTCCAGATAAGAATTCATTTCTTAGTATTTTATGACTCGTGGCGTCTGATATGATTACGGAATCAGTGGAAGATACGATTATTCTTTCCAGTATTTTGATCATACGAATGTATCTTTAACCTAGGTGGGATTTGTGCAATTTTTTGGATTTAAGTAAGGTTTTTTTTTGTATTATTGGCCTACCCTATACATCGAATCATTTTATAAAATTTTGTATTCGTTGCACAAATAAAACTGATTTAAAACTGAAACTTGTCAGATTAGATACGGTTTTCGTAGGTTGTCAACCACGATTACTTCTCCAAGTATCTTGCACGCAGAGCGGTACTGATTTTGTATTCGAAAAAGCGTATCAGTCATATTGCAACACGAAAACTCGTATGTGCATCAGATACGAGGAAATCGCCTAGTACCTACATTTGTTCTACCCCTTTTTTTGCAATTTTCTGACGAGAATGATGTTTTTCCAGCGACACCACGCGGTTCCTTCATACTTGGTAGGCTGAAAATTGGTCTATTAGATATTATTACTCACTCTACTTACCGTGAAATAAATTTGTTATTCTTTATTTTCCTTTTTCGTCCGTAACTTTGGTTCTGGTCGCCCATCCTCGGGCCTGGAAGATTCGTCATTTTCTCTGCTTATTTATATATAAATATTACTATAACACAGTACCTGGCACATTCACTAGCTAAACCGATATTCAGTAAAATGAAATTATTATAAAATAATAAAATCCTCCCAGAAATCGCCAGTTGAAGCAAAACTCGCGTGTATGAACGGTCGATGTTAGATTAACGCTAGTGTGACTCAATTCGGGAAGGTAGATGACGGTAGGAGAGGCTCCGGAAAACCTGATCTTGAGCTGTGATTGCCAACCAAGCGGTTCCAGCCAAATACCTACCTATTCCTGCCTCAACTGTTCGTTCATTCGTGTGTTCTTTGTTCTATTTTTTGCGTAGATGTATAGAATAGTAGGAAAGAGCTCATAATTTTCTCCTATTATAAGCTCTGTGTATAGTAGAGTTGTTATTATTCTGATTAGGGACATCAATAAGGTATGACAGAGAGTTGGTTGGCAGGGTCACATTCTACATTCCAATTACTTTAAGCATCCTTGTAAGCAAAATTTGGATACTGGCCTTCCTAAGGACATGAAACTCATCAAAATTTCATTAGTTAATCCTTTCAGTAAAATATAGACTACTTAGCTGAAAGACTGGATCACAAAATTAAAGTTTTGGAAAAAAATTAAAGTGGAAATAAAAATCAAACCTTCAGCACCCCATAACACCACTGTCTCCTGCTGGGAGTCCAGTGCTTTACTGTACGACCACGGAAGACTGTAATCATAATGATAACAGATGTCCGTAATCGGAATAATAACAACTCTACTAGGTACTATACAGAGAGCTTATTTTGCTACTATACTAAACATCTATGCAAAAATAGTAATCTAGCGTGAAAATACTGTTCCTCATACACAAAGAACGGTTTCAAGTAACTATCTCACGTCGTTCTACAAAAAGAACGGATTGCGAGCGCTACTAGCGGATTCTTCAGACAACAGCTCAAGATTAGGTTATCCGGAGACTTCTTCTTCTTTTCTGCTTTTGGAGCTATCTCCTGGACATGTGTGACCGTTTGTTCATTTTCACCTCGTGCATGTCAATGATGGTTATTTATGATTGTTTCTCAAGTTCACTAATCCTCTAAAATCTTTCCCTCAACAAATCCACGTACCCTCCTGTCATGAAATGCAAGACGTCAACAGAACCTTCCAGACATCAGCCACAAAGATGTTGTGGATTGTCCAGTTTACAGAACCGTTCTTTAAATCATTTAGGAAAATAAAAATATTTAGAGTCCTGTGAAAGGACGTGCCAGACGGGAATATTCGGTAGGTATCCCCTTTGGAAAGGTAAGTACATAGTGAGGTAGAGGTTTACACTACCTACTTCCCCTTCTTATATTATTACTTATTGTCCTCCATTAGTACTTCCATAGACAAAAACTATAGTAGGTACTCAACCCATTCAGCGCGGGTCTCAAGAGGCGGAACATCCCCACGTGCGGAACTTAAGTTTTTATGACTTGTCACATTGTTACTTTTTAAAAATTGTTAGAAAAAAAATCACAGCACTACACAACCTGTACTTTTCATTTGCCTTGAATTGAAGTTCAACATTAGTATGATATTCATGCAGTACCAAGGTTAGAAGAAGGATAAAATCAATAAAAATCAAGAAAAACGTGCCAAAAATGAGGAAAACTGGCTTGGATTGGACTCCATTTTCCTGGCTCGAAAACATGCAATCCGCCAAGGGAGTGCTCAGAACTGCTATCTGATTCATACTGAAGGTAAAACCACCGTATGGGACAGAAGAATGCAGCAGCCCCTTCTATGGACCCATGAATAGGTCATGGAGGGAGTGGCGTGGTACTATTACCACACCCGCACAGCGCCAAACCCCAGCTGTGGTAATATTACCACACCCGCACTGAGTGGGCTAAGTTATTAGAAGTTTTAAGGCCTAGTGGATACCCGAAACTTACCAAATGTTGAAGTAAATGACACTCAACGGTATCGAGCAGGTAGATTAGGAAATGCCCCATTCAACCTGCACATATTTTGAGCTAATCCTCGAAACAAATTGAGTACCTTCAAAACTCAGTATTTCATATTTATTGTCCTTTCAGAGTGAAATCGCGCCCCTTTGCACGCACTTAAAAATTTAAGTGATGGGTCATTTCTTCATGAAATTTCACGTAGAATTATAATCTGCATTGGAATATGGGGCTTCTAAGATAAAATAACGTAGTTGATGTCAATTACGCACGTTTGTGCAATGCGGAAATTTCTCATTTTTGAGAGCCTTAAAAAAAAAAAAAACATTAAGATTAAAGTAAAATTATTCTTTGACCCATTATTAACGATTTTTACATGGGGGGAGGGGATGTTTTAAGGGACGCCCAGTATATGAAAAATCGTTTTAGAATCTCATAAGACAGATTTTAACTAAGCGTTTTTGAAAATTTAGATTTTAGATTTTTGGAGCCACTAAAATAGCTTTATTTTTCACAAAACTTTTCTAAACAGGTAGGTAGGTACAGATACTATAATACTCAAATGGCACAAAATTTGCAGTCAGGCACTGCCTAGTTCGATATCTGCCGCTACGCTTCGCATCCTTATTTGGAATTTTCGTTGAGAAAGTACGAAGAAGTTGGTCGCACAAGGCAAAGGCATCTAACGGAGATCTCCCACCAACACACTTCAGAAAGAACACGTCAATCTGATAACACGTCAATTGATAACTAAGTATAAATTTCACATCTTCCTGCCACACCCAGTTGGTATAATTCAGTGCTTCCTACTTTACTTGTAATTGTGAAACGATAATATTTATTCGTGAACGTTCATTGTTGTTTTCGGTTGATCATTATTCCTCACGGAAACGAATGTTGTCGGTTGATAACTAGTGGTGTACAACTATTAACCTATTTGTCTATAACCTAGATATCCAAGCTACTCGGTAACCTCCATTACGTTTCTATATAAAAATACAATAACACGATTCATTCCTTCAACAAAATTGTGTTCAAAGAGTAGTAGTTTGATATTTTGCAGTGGAGAAAGAGTTCGTGAAGGATACTTCAGATTACGTGTTCGTGAAAGAATTTCCGTAACCCACAATGAGTGTAGAAGCAAACAAACCGGCCCCCTTCGAACCCCACAGCGACATAGCCTCCGTCAGTACTCGCTGGAGACGTTGGGTAAAGAATTTCGAACGATACGTCGTTGCAATGGGAATCACTGGCGATTTACGGAAGAAAGCTCTATTACTCAACCTTGCAGGTACTGACGTAAGTGACATTTTTGACAATTCAGCCAATCCAGGCACTACTTACGACGACGCAAAAAAAGCCCTTGATAAGGTTCTCGATCCTATGACAAATACGTTTGTCGATACGTTCAAGTTCAGGAAAGCAAAACAAGAGCTTTCCGAGTCGTTTTTGGAGTTTTATACTCGCCTCAGATCGTTGGCATCCACTTGTGATTTTGATACGCGTCTGGATTTCGAGTTGATTATGCAGATTTTAGTCGGAACCAAATCGGAATCCCTTCAAGAGAAAATTTTGGGTACAGCCAACATAACCCTCGATCAGGTGCTCGAATTTGGTCAAACTGAGGAGGCTGCTTCGTCCCATACAGTGGACCTCAAGAAGAACGCCCAACCTGGCGTGGATGAACGTGCATATCGTCCACGTAATATGTACGATAACCATCTTGGTTTGCCTGAAGAGATGTTTGAAATCATTTTGCAACATTTAGATTTGGAAGATGTTCTATCTTGCTCGTTAGTTTGCCTTGGTTGGCGCAATGCCGTCAATAGCGACCGCATCTGGGAAAAGCTGTGCAGGAAAAACATATCAGAGGAGAGATTGAAGTTACGAGCTGAACGCAAGAGAGTGGGATCTTCGTACGAAGTGTTCGAAACCGAGAATCTGCCGATGCTGTGCGTTTGGAGAAGGAGATACATGGATGACGTCGATCTCAAAAGAAATTGGAAACGTGGATGCTGCCGAGAAGACTTTATTTGCAGTATTTCATCTTCCTATAAGTATGAGGAGATGGAGACTGATAATGAACTGTTATTGGTGCCTAAGGAACGCAGCTATTCACATTACACCGTATTCAACATAGTAGCCAACCCAATCAAGACAGGTAAAATACATCTCGCTCTGCGGTTCCACATACCAGAACTCGTCAAATTTTCCAACAACATCCTGGTGATTGTTCAACGCACGTTGCTTCAGGTTTATGTTAAAGACAATGATAAAAACCTGAAGTTGAACTTTTTAGCTTTGTTTGAAAGGAACCATTCGGAGACCATCCCCGATACCCCAGACCTGAGAAACTGGTATGAGCGAATTGGTTACCCTAGCTTCCTTTGCACAGAATGTGACCACAATGGTAAGCATTTTGTCGGCAAGACTTCACGTTATGAAGCAGGTGGGGACTGTCTCATTGGTGGATTCTGGTGCTCACCTCTGCACATTTGGGATCTGGAATCCCAAACCAAAATCCAAGAAGTGGTTTTTCCTATGCAGATGCCCGGAGAACAATTAAAATGGGCCTCTTTAATTTTACGTGGGAACATTGTACATTTAATTTTGACATATCAGAGTTGTAGCTCGATATATGCTTATGATATAGAGAAATCTAGTTACAGTAAAACTGTTCTGCAACTAGAATTTGAGTGTTTGGAAAGTAGACTACTCACGGGAACAGTGGCTATTATTGATAATTTCTCGGAGGAAAAATCCCTTTTATTCGACTTGAGAGATGGTCGAATATTGGACACGTTGACAAATAGGCCAGGTATCGACCGCGATGTAGAGGCCTTTGGGAATCTCATTACTTTCACAGAAAGTGAATATGTTCACTCCACAGTGACTGTCTATGATACGGAAAAGCTACGTCTGGTAGACAAATTCCAAGTTGAGAGGAGGTACGGACATTTCTACGGGATTTACATCGTCATGGACAACATTATGCTCATCAATACACCTGAGCAGCTCCTCATTCGAGATATTAAAACACATGAAATCCTACGAACTGTCGAATGCTCTTATTTCCTTCCCCCGGACCCTTCTTGCTCCAAGTTGGTTGTGACAAAACCGGATAAGGAACTCGTAGTTCTCAACTTCTGGTAGAAGGTAATTATGTACCAGAAGTATCTACCAATTGTCTTCACTTGTATAAGATGTAATATTTTTATTTTTTCTTATGCAGTGCTTACTGTGATCATCACAAGCAACATATACAATATTTACTTATTCAATATAAATATCTTGAATTTGTTGAGACTTTTTTGAATTCTCTTAATACCCACAAATTTCGAAATATTTGCCTTTTTCAACAATTTACTTCAAATTCCAAAATCATCTATCTCAAAATTGAAAAAATATATATATATCTGGTGCGAGGCTTCACACTACTTTTCCTACTTGTATTCATTACACATGAATGCTATTATCTATTGGAAAAATAACCAAGAAAGTGCTAAAAAGTTCCAGTCATGCAGCATGATCGTATGAGCGAATTTTCGTAAATTATTGTACTACATTATGTACATTGTTTTGAAAATTAAGGACTTTGAGGGAAAATAAATTGTTAACTACCAATTTTACGGCCAAAAATCCGGTGTAAATAATATTCTGCGATTCAAAAAGAGATTTTCGATTTTTAATTTTTATGGAGTTTTTATAGATTTTTTTCGCACATGTTAATGAAATTTAATTACATTTTTCTGCATAATTTTGCACGTAATTTTTCTAATGTTCTATGTTATTGTTATTGATAGTCTACGATTTTGCTATTTTTAGTGATTCTTTTCAGTATTTTCTTGAAATTTAACCAATTTAATGTCCACCAAAAATGCTGGCCAACGAACTCGTCTTCTAGCGAATTTTCTTAGAAAATAAAGCTATTGCAATGGCTCCAAAAATTTCAAAATAAAAATTTTCAAAAATTTTCTTCATCGAAATCTGTTTTGAGGCATACTGAAATGATTCCTGGATTTTAACGCTTTTTTATATGTATACATATATATATGTATATATATATATAAGTATATATATGTATGTGTCATTCCAGACGATTCCAACTTTGTTCTTTCGCCAAAAAATCAAGCATTTCAAAAGAAAGGATGAGTTCGTTGGACAACACTTTTTGAGCACATTAAATTGGTCAAATTTCGAAAAATGTACCCAAAAAATCACTACTAATGGCTAAAAACGGCCAAATATCGTTAGCTTTATAATTTATAGCAGAGTTTCTGTTAAAACAACATTATCAACAATTAACTAGGACATTAAAAATTTTTGCTCAAAATTATGATGAAAAACATACTTAAATGTCATTAAAATTTGCTAAAATATCTATAAAAACTGCAAAAAAATTTAAAAATCAAAAATCCCTTTTGAATCAGTGGAATTTTATTTAGAATAAGTTTTTTGTCATAAAATTGGTTTTTAACCATTTCTGTCAACTGAAATTGCTCCAATTTCAATGCAATTTAACATACTATAGTACGATAGATAGTTTATGAAAATTCGCTCATACGATCATGCTGCATGACTGGAACTTTTTTATTTGAAAAGCTCGATTCTTTGGCGCAAGAACGGAATTTTCATCTTAATCCTAAGGAGAGTTATCGTCTGGAAGGACGCATATCTATAAATAAATGAATATATGTATATATATATATATATATATATATATATATATATATATATATATATATATATATATATATATATAAATTTATCGAATAATAGGTACAAATATAAACACAGATATGAGTAGAAATAATCAACGTTTCGCTATTTTGCGTTATCAAGATTAATGAAGATGTTTTTATGTGGTTGGTGTTTAGGCAGTCTTGATCACCTGATAAGTATTGTGGGTTGTGTTGGAGTTCAATTTTGAGTCAACAATAATTTTTGGCGATATGTATATATATATATATATATATATACCTATATTTAATTATTATACAGTGTTAAACTCTAGGATTCGTTTCAGAATGCCTCAAAACGGATTTCAATGAAGAAAAATTTTCAAAAAATTTTGTTTTAAAATTTTCCTAGCAATTGCAATAGCTTCATTCCCTACAAAAATTCGCTAATTGACTTCGAAATGTTCATTTTTTGTCAAGGAAATCTGAAGTTCAGTCAGGGAAATGTAAAATTGCCATTATTCCACCCTCCTATTAATTTTCACTTACAACCAATGCGTTGCTATGGAAGTGTAACTCCCTTAGTTGTCATCGCAGGAAAATCGCCACATTTTGGAATGCTCTCATTTCATCACAACATCTCATGATCTCTAATCCATTATAGTGTCAAGGAAAGCTGATTTTTTAGGCTAAGTTATCTACGAGTATATTAATAAAATCGTAAGTGTGTCTGCCTTTACATTGATTGGAATCATCAAATTTTGCGTTTATTTTCCGTTCCATGCTATTTGTAGACGATTGGTACCATTTTCTCAATTTTTCTCTGTCTGTCTGTTCGTATGTTTGTCCGCTTTTCACGGTTACAGGGGTCACTGGACAACTGATAGGAGTTGGGGGAAATGTCTGTATCAGTCCAACTTAAATTATAAGCTATTTGAAGTGTTTAAAATTTGAGACAGAGGGGTTGTTTTAGGGGAAGGGGAGGGGGTGAAACGGGGAATCTTGGACACCATTGAACGAACTGGTGTTCACCAAAATTATATGCAATCCATTCAAAGGGACGTCCCTGTTATGCATGCATTACTCACCGATATGTTTCTACGCTGCATTTCAGAGGTTCAAGGGTACAGAAAATAAACAAGGGCATTGACAAGGCTCGTAGGGATTGATAGCAATGAAACCAAAATTGAAAATAACGTACTGCGTGTTTACGTTGTGTTTTGACAGGGCGTCTGGTGGTGGAGAGAGCTTCTGCTCCCGCTGGCGGTTTCCACCATCAGTTGCCTGGTCCGGGAAGCCGCCACACAGTGGTCTGTGGGTGGCAAAAACCCCCCTTTTTCAACTTGATTGTTGGTACAATTTGAATTTACAATTGATGTTTGAAGGAGTAAACTAGCTTATTCCAGGGGCCTATATGTAAAATAAACTATTGTACAGCGTTACACAAGCTCAAAAAGACGGGAAAACACCCATTTTCCAAGAATTTATGTCAAATGAAACGTAGAAAAATGGAGCGCTTTATTTTAAAAACGAAAATTACTTCTATTTATTTCAAGTCTATATACGTCATAAGAAGTGAAAAATGATGGTTACTAATTTTTCCAGTAGGTTTTAGCTTGTGTTTTTGAATGAATTATCGAAAAATACCATCTTTTGACATTTAAAAAGACAAGGAAACAAGGTGCACCAAAATGCGGTTGGTCTAGGATCACTCAGTAGGACCTGTTGAAACAAGAAATGCAAAAATCCGTTGCGGGAACTTGCGGCTTTGCTCGTTATCTCAAATAACGTACTAGTTTTGTTTATTTTTCGCGTTCTCTTCGGTCCAATACGCATCTGTTCAATCCTGTCACTGACTAAAGATCATTTAAATATAGGCAGGTCTAATGCAAAAATGATAACTTTCAGTTTCCCCGATGATAGTTTGAGTACCCGCGTTTTCTACACAATGGCTACATTTCAGTGTTCCAACCGCGAGCTAATGAACTTGTTATTAGAAAACGATCGCGATGTGGACAGATTTGTGGAATGCATCTGTAGTGGATTTATATAGGTCTGACTCGGAGTAGGTAGACCGAGTTGGACATTCTGAAAGGGGCCCATATTCTGGTTATACGGGTTTGCCCCTGTGTTATTCCCGAAAGGAATGCGAGCGGAACCGTCAAGGTCAGCTTGTTTGGCGGGCGGACTCTGAAGATAGTCCGTGCATAGCCCGCGAGGAGTGCTGGGCTCGGTTAGTGCGTGCTGGGTCCGATCCGTTTGGTATTGAGCCGTTGTGTAATATTCCGGCCTCAGATTTGTATCTGTAGGAGGAATTGAACGAGCTTGGTTGAGGTATTGAAAAGTACTTCGAGTTTCTTGCGATTTGGGCAAGTTATGAGTGAATTTGACACTCGGATCGGCCGTGTAGCCTTGCATAGAATACCGTGGGTATTCTGATATATTTGTCGAATCGTGATGATTGACTTCAGAGCGAGTCTGAAAAAGATCCTCGAACTTTTGTTTAAGTGAGGATTGCTCTACCAAGCCTTTCACGGGGTTGGTAGGTGTAGCTGCGACCTCGTCGAGAGAGTCGAGCTTCTTGCCCGGAGCTAGTCCAGGGCTCTCACCGCTGTGTTTCACGGGAGTGACGAGTTTCGGGTAAGGAGTCATTGGCGGGCTTGAACCACCTACAGCGCCGATTTCTTCTTCCTCGAGCCCGAGGAAGTAAGACGGGCTTCTCTCCATCTGTGTACCCGAGTTTGTTAACTCGCTTGAAATACTTTTCCTTCACGGATTTAGTATTTAATTTAAGGAGGGACTCACTCGACAGAACTCTCTCCCAGTTCAGTGTCGGGGTCCGCCCCGAGCCTTGAAAAAGGCTTCCTTGGACAATAAATTGGAGCGTAGGAGCTGTGCAATTTATTGGCGCGTCCCAGCGGTCAATCAAGAGCTGAAAGCTACAAGATTCGGGCGGCGCGACTGGGTACCCCAGCGGACGCACGAGTTTAGACGAAGTCTTAACTGTGCCGGGTGATACCGTAGCTGAAGAATTTCGTTGGCTGAGCAGTGCTTGACTGGACTCGTAGGCCAAGAAATTATGGAGGTTCCTGTGAGGAAAAAAGTATGCCGTTATGAGCAATAAATTGCCGTTCTGAAAAGAACTCGTGAGCAGAAGGGTCGTCAGCGTAGAGCGTGTAGAAACTTCGTACTGGTAGAGTGTCCTCGTCGAGAGCGGTGAGTGGAATGAAACACCAGGCTCCCGCCTCCCGTATTTATACCCGTGGGGCGGTCTCGAAAGGGGTGGCCACTTTATGGTTAGTATGCAAATGAGCCCGTTGATTTATTGGGCTGTTTTCTGATTGGTTCGCTTATGGTGTCTCGCGTAATCAGTGTTTCTGATTGGCGAGTAAGCTTGTTAGAACCGTCCTTGATAGTTCTAGAGGACATTTGGTTGCCTTTTTGAATTTCATTATTCAAGGCGATTTGGTCTGACGAACTTGTCGCGTCTCTCCCGCCCAGTAAGTGTCTAGGGAGGTCGCCTTGTATGTTATTAGTTAATATTTCACTTTTGAGAGAGAATTTCGTATTCTCTCTCTGGTGAAATATTTTGTTTGACGGAGTTATAACTCGACGTCTTTTATAGATTTTTGTGCCATGTCTACTTTCTTTTGGTAGCCCTGAAAAGGGTTGTTGAAAGGAAGTGGTGAATTTCACCACAGGCGCCCCCCCAACACGTCGTGTTACCAACGGTGACGCCTCCTTGGGGGTGGAGAAACCTGCCGACGGGTAAAAACACCGTGAGTGTTGTAGCCGTGGCCTCGCCGTGTTGTGTGTGGCGGAGGACGTGCGGGGGCTGACCAACCCGGTTTGAACAGCAGGTTCTGGCTGTTTGTTTGTTCCTGTCCTCGTGTTTTGACGGCAGAGGGAGGTCACCCAGCTCTCGCCGAATTTGGTAGAGGGTGTTCAAGGCACCAGTGAGCAGGTAAAAAAATAGGCGTGGAAGCGTACTCACAAAATGTCTTGAAAATTAAGTTTTATTTTGTAAATTGAAAATAGCTAAAAATCGAAAAATTAAATGAAAGAAATTATGCAAACAAATTAATCTTCCTAAAAGGCCTTTTAAAATATGTAATCGTTCTTAGGGTTAAATAAAAGTTCAAAATTGAGTATAAAAAAAGTTCAGGCCTGGGTGGGATTCGAACCCACGAAGCGCGTGATCGTGCTGCTTGGAGGTGCTGGGTTTCGCTGCGGCAGTTAGGTAAAGATCCGGGATGAGGGTGACGCTCCACAGCTCGGTAGACAGGCACGAGGCGAGAAGTAGGTACATACGAGGTAGATGTTGGATGTAATATGTAGCATGTAGCACTGCCTCTTGATACCCTGCAAACATGAGCACGCAGAACTCATGAGAATTGGGAGGTAAAGGACAGCAGGGAGTTTGGCGAAACACCGGCAGAATCAACTTACCAAGTTGGTCGAGGAGTGGAGCGAAGAGCTGCTCAATGATTGCGGGATGCTGAGACCCAAATAGATATAAATCCGCCAAATAGGAGGAACAGGATGCAGGGACCTGAATAGCGAGAGACGCATGGGACGGGACTGCGGTTCTAATAGAAGACGAGATTCTTTGTGTCCCCACTTCGTCGATGATGAGCCGAGGAGCGATTCAAAGTTCCACCGATTACACGAACTAATCCGCGATAACGCCGCACTGCCGCATAAACAACACCTTCGCGAAACACAACTTAAACTAAAGAAGAAAGAAAATAAAATACATCGCTTCTATTAACATACTGCCCATCAAATTTGCTCAGCAAATTTCAGAGTCACCATTGGGATAAGGAGAGGATTGCAACGGCAGGAGAGGGACCAAATTTACTACAGGTCGCTTATAGACTGCATTTTTGGTTTGGACTGTTGCCACACGGACTGCCCCATCACTACCAGTATGGACTTCAAGAACTTTAGCCAGTGGCCATTGAAGTGGTAGGCTGTCCTGTTTCAGCAGGACTAAATCATTTGGTTGAAGGTTCTCAGCAGTTTTGTACCATTTTGGACGTTTCTGAAGAGTATGCAGATACTCATGGCGCCATCTAGCCCAAAATTGCTGACTCATCTTTGAAATGAGTTGCCACCGTGAAAGTGTGTTCTCTTTTAAGTCTAGAAGTGCTGGCTCAGGCACGGCTAACAATGGCCTGCCCACCAAGAAATGGCCTGGGGACAGATAATCAGTCTCCCCTGGGTCATTGGAGAGAGGACATAGAGGTCTGGAATTGAGCTGTGATTCGATTTTCGCAAAAAGTGTTGCTAGCTCTTCGAAAGTAAGCCTCTGCTCACCAACAATGATCCTGAGACGAGTCTTCGCCGATTTGACTCCAGCTTCCCAGATCCCACCCATGTGTGGAGTTAATGGAGGGTTGAAGTGCCAGACGATGTTGCGCATCAAGGTATGATCAATTAGACGAGTCCTGGTCTCCTGTTGGTTGAACCACTCAAAAATCTCTCGAAGATAATTGGCAGCACCTAGGAAATTGCTGCCATTGTCGGAATAAATGTTACTAGGTAGACCCCTGCGAGCGATGAACCTCTCAAGTGCAGCTAAGAAGGCTTCTGTTGTTAGCCTTGTCACTATTTCCAGGTGCAAGGCCTTGGTTGCCATACACACCCAAAGACAAAGATAGGCCTTGGAGGAGACAGAATTACGACGAGAAGACTCCTTGATGTGGAAAGGTCCTGCAAAGTCCACACCTACATGAGCAAAAACCTGCCCACCATTTACCCTGTAACTTGGCAGGTCACCCATCAGAGGAATGACTGACTTAGCTTTGCACTTGTAGCAATTCAAACAATGAAAGCCTCTAATGTTAATTAATCGGCGGATCCTAGGAATCCAGAACTTTCTTTGGATGATAGCTTGCAGCATGCCCGGTCCTGGATGTAGATAGGTTCTATGATAATAGTCTATCAAAATAATAGTGAAATGAGACTGGTAGGGAAGCAGAATTGGATGCTTCTCATCTGCAGATAAGTTAGAATTGCGAAGCCTGCCTCCAACTCTGATCAGCCCACTGGTATCTAGGTATGGTCTCAGATTTGCAAACTCTTCTTCCATCCTTGCAAATGACGAACCTCGTAGGAAGAAATGAAACTGTATGACTTTGATGCAGAAGATGATAGCTTCATCATACTCAAATTTGTGAAGTCTTCCCGTTCTCATCTGGCAGCAGCAACACCCTACATGTCTGCAGTTGTGCAGCCATCTTTTGAGCCAAGCTACTGATCGGAGTAGACACAGATAAGAAGAAAACCGCTGCATCCATTTGATAACAGGATTCTCAGGTGGTGTTGCCACAAGGAGTGTTGTTTCCTTCTTCATCTCTGGCAGATTTGCGGGTGGTACAAACGATGAAGATGGCCAGTCTTGGTTATTTATTGATAACCAATGAGGGCCATTCCACCACAAGCTGTTGTTGAGAAGCTGTGAAGGCAGAAGTCCCCTAGATGCTGAGTCACTAGGATTGTCAGAGGACTCCACATGTCGCCAAGTTGATGGTGAAGTAAGTTCAATTATCTTCTCGACCCTGTTAGCAACGAACACTTTCAGTTTGTAACTAGGCGTATTTAGCCAACTAAGAACAATAGCTGAGTCAGAAAAGAATACAGGAGGTATAAGTCGGTTGCCTAAGGAATCCAATAGCTTGGTAACTGATGAATATAACTGTGCTAATAATAAAGCTCCACATAGCTCCAATCGAGGAATTGTGGCAGCTTTGAGGGGAGCAAGTTTAGACTTGGCTGTGAGGAAGTAGGATTGGCAGCTATCTGGAGCTTCAACTCGCAGGTAGATTACTGCTGCATAGCCTTTCATGGAAGCATCAGCAAATCCCACCACTTGGCAAGTAGAGCTGTTAGTCATGCGAAGCCATCGAGGAATCCTAACCCTTGAAAGCAGCAGCAGCTGATTCAAGATTTCCTCCCATGATTCCTGGATATCACAGGGAATTGAATCATCCCAGTCCACTGATCTCTTCCAAAGTTCTTGTATGATTCCCTTCATAAGAAAGGTGAATGGTGTCAAGAATCCCAACGGATCATATAATCGAGCAACAGAGGATAAGATTCCTCTCTTTGTATATAAAGGTTCAGGTGGCTTGATTGAAAAGAGAAACTCATCACAAGTGGGATCCCACTGAAGACCAAGAACATTGATGCATGGGTTATCAGGATCTGAAAATGATACAGCTTCAGTTGTGGACTTGTTTGGAACTTGTTGCAGGAGTGTAGTTGTGTTGCTTGCCCATTTGCTAAGCTCAAAGCAACCTTTTTTTAGAAGTTCAATCAGTTGATGCTGACATTCAACAGCTTCTAATATAGTAGGAGCCCCTGTCAACACATCATCAACATAAATATCGTCAGCCAATGCCTTTGCTGCAAGAGGGAACTCGTTACCATGATCCTTAACAAGTTGTAATATCACTCTATTGGCAAGGAATGGGGCGCAAGAAAGGCCATATGTGACAGTGTTCAACTCAAATTTTTGAACTCTATTAACAGGTGAATCCCTCCAAAAGATGTGCTGGAGAGATCTATCTTGAGGATCTACTACTATCTGTCTGAACATCTTCACTATGTCTGTAGTGAAAACTATTTGATGACGTCTGAAGTTCAGAAGGATTTCTTTGATGTCCTTTTGAAGTTTCGGACCAACCAATAAGTGCTCATTCAAGGAACCAGATCGTGACTTGGCACTGGCATCAAATACTACCCTCAGACCAATTCCATCTGATACCACTTTGACCACGGAATGATGAGGGATGACATATCTTGATGAGGATTCAGAGGGTGTCATGTGACCAAGCTCTTGATATTCCTTCATGAAATCATAATACTTTTGTTGGATAACTGGATTTTGCGACAACTTCCTTTCCATGTTGTAAAAGCGCCGGACAGCAAGATTAGATGTGTCACCAACCCAATTTGGATCACCTTTAATCGGCAAACGGACTGCATACCGTCCATCAGCCAAGCGGTAATGGGTTCTCAAGAAGTGATCTTCACATTCAACATCTTCAGGATTACTTTCAGGGCGTGATGGTAGAGGATTTTCAATCTCCCAGAATTTTTGGAGTTGCAATGATAAATCATCTTGTAGCATAAGAGTCAATAAACTAACCATTGGTTTTGTGGGGTTAGACTGTTGGACCTTCCCTATGACTACATGACCGAAAATCGTAGATAGGAGTTTTGTTTCAAAACCCTCAAGTGTCGTAACTGCTCCAGTGCAAATATCCATGAAGAGATCCGCACCCAAGAGGAAGTCTATTTGACCAGGCTTCCAAAATGTTTGATCAGCCAGCTCAAAACTGGAACAAATTTTTCTCAGGGCCAGTGGGAGCACAAGAGTTGGTAAGTAAGAAGAAATACTAGTTACTACAATTGCTTGAGTTTCAAGAATTGGATGCGATAGAAAATGCTTAGTTTGGGCCTTCAACACACAATTCGCCGTGCCCTTAGCACCCTGGAATGGAGTTTGTCCAATCCCGGAAATGGTTCTGCGCACCTTGGACATTGGCAATCCCAAGCGATTCACACAGCTTTGCGTAATGAATGAATTCTGGCTTCCTGGATCAATCACCAGTCTAATACTTTGAAAAACTCCTCTTGCGTCCTGAATGCCAGCCACAGCAGTACCTAGTACGACAGGAGTTACATCATCAGCAGCGGTGGAGGCCTGCCCATAGAAGGACATCTGACTCTGACTATGCTCAGGAACCGCTAAATTTGAACAAGTAGTGTTTTTGTTGGTATCAAAATTATGTAAGGAGCTGTGGTGTCGCTGGGGACAGAATCTGCAGTGCCATTTAGACGGGCACTGTTGAACTATATGATTAGGTGACAAGCAGTTGACACAACCACTCCAGCTCCTCAAGAGATTGTGTTTTTCATCAACTGAAGCCTTGTTGAAAACTTCACACGACAGTAAACCATGAGTTTGGGACTTGCATACGAAACAGCTACTGGGAAGGAGCTGCTTACGTTCAGGTTGTGATTTTTTTACTATTAATGACTTGTCATTCGTCAAAAGTGAGGTTTTAGAAAATTGTTTTGGTTTAGGGAATCTAGAAGACTTTGACGATTGTTTCGAAGTTTCTGAAGACACAGAAGGTTGTGCAGATGGATTGTTAGTGCTAGCTAGTTGAAGTGCAACAACCCGACCTCTGACAAATTTAGTCAAAGCCTCAAAGGTTGGGAATTTGACATGCTTATGCTCTAATTCGAACTGCTCTCGAGTGTAGGGATCGAGACCTTTGATGGCTAAGTGGAAAAGCACGAATTCCAACTCATTATCTACTTTCAACAGCTTAAAGGAAGACACACTGTCGGAAACTGTAGACAAGAACATTTTCAATGACTCAGGATTCGCTTTTCCCTGTATGGGTTTAAAAGCGAGCACTTGATCTAGATAGGCTGACGCTAGTAATCTATGATGATCGTATGTTTCGTGGAGAGCTTGCCAGGCTAAGGCGTAATTACTTTCCTCTAAGGGCAAATGACTGATAACGCTCAAGGCAGGTCCTTTGAGGGAAGTTCTGAGGTAAAGAAATTTATCCATTTCAGAATAACCCACTTCCTTTTGAACCAATGAAGTGAATATATCCCTGAACTTCGGCCATTCAAGGAGTTGACCACTAAAAGTTGGTAATTGAAGCTTCGGCAGACTCTTAGCTACTTTTGATTCATTGAGGGAAGAAAGATTTGCTGCAGGGTCAGGCAGACCCTTAGAGCCTGTGCGAGAATTGATCGATTCTAAATTTCCCAAGACACTGTAGTATATATGTCTCATGTTGGCTCTTAAACTGCTATCAGTTTTGGTGGGGAACTCCATCGATGAACTATCATGAATATCAGCTAACTCATTCCAAAGAAGTTTGAACTCAGAATGGTAAGCATCTAAAGGTTTCGCCATACCTCTAAAAAGTGTGACATCTGTAGGAGATGCAGTCGCAAGTATAGATTTTTTGCCGTGGTCATGAATGATTTGCATTTCATGAATGCAGTCCTTCATTTTCCTATATAAAGTCGGTAGAGATGGATTGCTAAGCGGTTCTTTACCCTTGGCTTTTGGTTTTGCGCCGATACCTGCACCCACTAGATCATCACCATTCCCGTCATCACTCATATTGTTGCAGTAGGGATAACTCGATAGGGAATGGGTTAAGAAAACTGATTAATATGAGACGGCAAAGAAAGGGATCGTAAAGATAGGAGGTGACGAAAATTCAGTACCTAAATATGGGCATGAACAATACCTGAACAGGTCAAAATATATGGCAGAAATAATATTGTAGAAATAGAAAAGTCTAAAATTTCGTCGAATTCTAAATTTTCAAGTTCAGTAAATTATGCGAAATTTAACAAGAACTGAGTTCATCAATATCAAATAAAAATAATAATCTTATCCAAGAATGCAGGCAGATTCAGTTTATAGTAGTAGATGATAATGTTACAAGTAAATATCTTACAGTAAATAGTACCTCTTACTGTGAAATAAATAGAACATAAAATAAATATCATGTAAATTTAAATAAGAATTGAGTAGCTCCGAAATGAATAATAATTTCACACAGAAGGTAGAATGTATAAAGACCATTAATGCCTACATGAACTTGGCGTTGAATTTTATAAACACGCAAATGTTCGAAATTGAGAAAAATTGAATTAATAAAGGAAAGTAGTTAAATATTTTTGAAATAATAATATTAACCACGCTCTGCTACCAGATGTTCAAGGCACCAGTGAGCAGGTAAAAAAATAGGCGTGGAAGCGTACTCACAAAATGTCTTGAAAATTAAGTTTTATTTTGTAAATTGAAAATAGCTAAAAATCGAAAAATTAAATGAAAGAAATTATGCAAACAAATTAATCTTCCTAAAAGGCCTTTTAAAATATGTAATCGTTCTTAGGGTTAAATAAAAGTTCAAAATTGAGTATAAAAAAAGTTCAGGCCTGGGTGGGATTCGAACCCACGAAGCGCGTGATCGTGCTGCTTGGAGGTGCTGGGTTTCGCTGCGGCAGTTAGGTAAAGATCCGGGATGAGGGTGACGCTCCACAGCTCGGTAGACAGGCACGAGGCGAGAAGTAGGTACATACGAGGTAGATGTTGGATGTAATATGTAGCATGTAGCACTGCCTCTTGATACCCTGCAAACATGAGCACGCAGAACTCATGAGAATTGGGAGGTAAAGGACAGCAGGGAGTTTGGCGAAACACCGGCAGAATCAACTTACCAAGTTGGTCGAGGAGTGGAGCGAAGAGCTGCTCAATGATTGCGGGATGCTGAGACCCAAATAGATATAAATCCGCCAAATAGGAGGAACAGGATGCAGGGACCTGAATAGCGAGAGACGCATGGGACGGGACTGCGGTTCTAATAGAAGACGAGATTCTTTGTGTCCCCACTTCGTCGATGATGAGCCGAGGAGCGATTCAAAGTTCCACCGATTACACGAACTAATCCGCGATAACGCCGCACTGCCGCATAAACAACACCTTCGCGAAACACAACTTAAACTAAAGAAGAAAGAAAATAAAATACATCGCTTCTATTAACAGAGGGGATGCGTCCTCTGGCGGATTTTCGAGGATTATCCTCCTGACTTCCTACCGTATTTGTGTTTCGAGATCCCGGATTTTCTTCATTTAAAGTATAAGCCGGTTTGATCTGCTGCTTGGGAACTTTTTTAATTTGTTCACCAATTTGCACAGTAACAGAAAATTTGTCACGTTTGAGTACTTTGAAAGGTCCTGTGTAAGGACATTGCAATGTAGATAATTGCGTAGGCACTCGTAGGTATACGTGTGAGCACGTATCCAAATTTTTGGGCATATTCACAGCATACTTGGTATTATTATGCTTGATATGGGTGGAACGGAACATTATAGGCTCGGAAACGTTTTCAGATGTGACGAATATGTCACCCGAGAGAGGTACATCTATGCCATAAACTTTTTGGAAAGCCGTAGTTTCCGCCGCTGGGTCGATCGCTGTGCGCAGCGCGAGTAGCACTTTGGGTTGTGCGTCTAGCCAGTTCTCGTTTTGAGCCTTGATCGCCTCTTTGAGTGACCTGTTTCGGCGTTCCACCATATCGTTAGTTGAAGGTTTATAGGGTAGCGTGTGAGTGTGTTTCACTCCTAAACGCTCCATGAGAGATTGGAACAAGGCTGACTCGAACTGAGTTCCTTGGTCGCTCGTAATATATTTGGGTACCCCCTTTGAGGCTACCCAAATTTTTAGAAATGCGTCAGTGACGGAGGACGTCTCGATATTGGTTAGTGGAATAGCTTCCACCCAACCTGTCGCTCTGTCGACCAACATGAGAATGTATCTCTTACCCCCTTGTGTTAAGGGTAGTGGTCCGGTAATGTCAATGTGGACGTGTGAGAATTTTGTGGCTGTCTCGAATTCCGAGTAGGGCAATTTAACAGAGCGCGTGATTTTGGCTCGTTGGCAGGTTTCACATGCCCTTACCCAATTTGAGACGTCCGTGCGGAGTCCGTGCCAGAAATATCTCTGCTTGACCTTGTATACTGTAGAGTGAATTCCAGGGTGACCCAAATTATGAATTTGGCTGATAATATCATGTCTTAACCCTTTCGGAATGTAAGGTCTAGGGTGCCCTAGGTCGAGATTACACCAAAGGTCTCCCTGAGGGAATTCTATTTGGGTGAGTTTTGTCATATCCTCCGGTGTAGGAGGCGACTTTCTTTGTGTTTCCAGTATATGGAGTAACATGTTGCACTCTACTGCGGCCGTAATTTTTGTAATTTCGGCCTCCGCCGGACCCTCTTCAGTCTGAGTTGCAATCGACTTTGTTTGTATTTCAACTGGGTCGAACGGTCTGGAGAGCGCGTCTGCCACGACGTTCTCGTCTCCAGGTATGTGTCGAATATCACTTGTCATTTGTGAAATGTACGTCAGCCATCTGAGCCTCATTTTTGAAAAATGTGCATTTTTCTTAAGCATGGTGCCTAAGAGTGGCTTATGGTCTGAGCATAAGTGGAAAGAACGTCCGTCCAAGTCATTATGCCAGTGTATGCACGCTTGGTACGCGGCGAACATCTCTTTGTCAAAAGAGGCTTTGTTTTTCCATTGATCCGGAATTTCCTTACTGAAAAAACCCAATGGTTGATACGTTTTGGAGCCGTCTTTATTGGAAATTTCCTGCTCTAGTGCTGCTCCGATGTGAGTGTCGGATGCGTCGCACACTATCCTCCACTCTGCTGTGGGGTGAGGATGAGCTATGTTGCGCAGTGTAGCTTTTATCATAGCTTGTTTTAAGCTGTCGAAAGCTTCTTCCCTTTCGGTTGACCATTCAATCGGGGTCTTGTCATTCTTTTTGTTTGACTGAATGGCGTCGTATAGGGGTTGAGCCGTGTGAGCGAATTTTTTGGAACAGGCTCTGTAGAACCCGCACATCCCCAAAAACCTGCGTAGGCTTCGTACGTCTATTGGTCTGGGGAATTGCTCAATGGCTTCTATTTTGTCTTTCTTAGGGGTTATCCCGTCTTGAGAAATAGTGAAGCCTAGGAAGTCGACAGTGGGTTGTGCAAAAACACACTTGTCGAAACCTATTCTGAGGCCGTGTTCTCCTAATTTTTCGAAAATTTTTGTGAGGTGATCCAAATGTTCCTTGTAGGATTTGGAAGCCACCAAAATGTCGTCTAGGTAGACGAACGCGAATTCGAATTTTCGCATCACACTATCCATGTAGCGCTGCCAAGTTTGGGCAGCGCCGGCCAACCCCATGCTCATTTTTTTGAACTCATACAGGCCAAAAGGAGTGATAATGGCTGTTTTGTGAGCGTCGTCTGGGTGCATGGGGATGTGGTAATAAGCCGATTTTAAATCTATAGTTGAATAGATTTTTGTATTGTGTAAATTGGCTTGAAAAGAGCGGATGTGAGGCGGAGGATAGGCGTCCTTCTTTGTCTTAGCGTTGAGGAAACGGTAATCGCCTGTAATCCTCCATGTCCCGTCTTTTTTTGGCACACAGTGCAACGGGGACGCCCATTCGGAGTCTGATGGTGCGATTATGCCATCAGAGAGCATTTTGTCAAATGTGCTCTTGACCTGGGCTCTTTTTTCGCCCGCCATAGGTCTAGCTCGGAAGTGTACTGGAGTGCCCTCCGTAGTTATACGGTGGTAAACTCCGTTGTCTTTCCACTTCCCTTGGAGCTTGTCCATTTTTTGTCTGTATCTCTCAATTATTGAGAGGATATTTTTGTCCTCTGTGACTGGGGTGCTCTCTGTGGTTGAGCTTTTGTCCCAGTGAGGGATAGCTGCCTCAATTTGCTCGTCCGTGAATTTTTCATGCATGACGGCTGCCAAATTTTGATCGGCGTAGCTTTTCATTGTTTTTGTGTAAATATATTTATATTTCACTCTGATTCCGATGTCCCATGTTTCAAGGAATGGAATGCCTAGAATGGCTAGGTCTACCTTTGTGATCATGAAATCGGTTGGCATGTCGCCGAGACCGATGTTGATCGTGGTTTCTGCTCTCCCCAATGTTTCAATTGGGGCGCCGTTTGCTGCTGTAAGCTTGATATTTGTTTTGGAAATATCCAAGCCCAGTTTTTTAGTGACAGCGTGGGGGAGAATATTGACCTCAGCCCCTGTGTCAATGAGAAATTCAGTGCCGTGAATGTGACACTTGAAAAAGAGCCGTTTAAAGTTTTTAGACTGCCGGCGTATAGGCTCTGCTACACTGGCAGTTACTCGTTTTCCGAGTCTTCATTTTCTGTTTTTGGAACGGTACTTTTGGGGACCGGTTCCGGTGTACTTGGTTTGGTAATATTCTGTTCATGAGGCTGGCTTATAGCTGCGGCCTTTTTTGTTTGCTTCGAGACTGGTGCCTTCCAACCACAGTGTTGGGGCTCTGCACACTTGCGTGTCTCGGTGCCGAAACGAGCGTGATTTCGGCAGATGTATATCCCTCTGCTTGGCCCGAGTCTCTTGTTCTCAGTATTCTGAGAGACTGGCTTCTTGGGGCTAGAGGTTTTCGTTTGAGGTTTAGCCTCGACTTCTCTGATATTTAGAGAAGGAGTCGTACTGCGATATGCGTGTAGGGTATCAGCCATGTCGAGCCGGGCGTTCGTGCCTACTTGAGCTGCGACTAGGCCCCTAGCATCGCTGGGCAGAGTTTCGATCCACTTTTGTGTGATCAATGCCTCTGAAAAGTACCCAACTGCTTTGGCGTACATCTCGTGGTACGTTGTGCTGGGTTTTTTTGCGAGAGATACGGGGTCTTCGAGTGCGAGAAGTCTATCTTGTAGAGATAGCCCATATTCTCTTGTTAGGCGTTTTTTAGCCTCTTCGTAAGGTGCGTGGGGAGCTGTGAGATAGGCTGAGTCGATAGCCTCTCTCATCTTCTCAGGTACCCACTTATAGATGGCTGAGAAACACTCGTTTTGAGTTCTGAAATTTTTGCGTATGCAGTATTGATCGAACTCAGCCAGGGCACGATCAATATTCTTCTCTTGGAAGACTGGCTTTTGGTAGTCGCCTAGTTCTTCCAAGAGAGATTTAAAACCACTCTGAGGAGAGGGTTGTAGTGTTAGATGCGGGGCGTAAAGGCCGGGAGGCGGCCGTATGCCCGCTGTGGTCCCCTGAAATCCACTATCTACATAAGAGGGAACGTATTGCTCCGTGTAAAGCCTGTTCAAAGGCGGGGTCACCATTTGTAGTGGATTTATATAGGTTTGGCTTGGTGTAGGTAGACCGAGTTGGACATTCTGAAAGAGGCCCATATTCTGGTTATACGGGTTTGCCCCTGTGTTATTCCCGAAAGGAATGCGAGCGGAACCGTCAAGGTCAGCTTGTTTGGCGGGCGGACTCTGAAGATAGTCCGTGCATAGCCCGCGAGGAGCGCTGGGCTCGGTTAGTGCGTGCTGGGTCCGATCCGTTTGGTATTGAGCCGTTGTGTAATATTCCGGCCTCAGATTTGTATCTGTAGGAGGAATTGAACGAGCTTGGTTGAGGTATTGAAAAGTACTTCGAGTTTCTTGCGATTTGGGCAAGTTATGAGTGAATTTGACACTCGGATCGGCCGTGTAGCCTTGCATAGAATACCGTGGGTATTCTGATATATTTGTCGAATCGTGATGATTGACTTCAGAGCGAGTCTGAAAAAGATCCTCGAACTTTTGTTTAAGTGAGGATTGCTCTACCAAGCCTTTCACGGGGTTGGTAGGTGTAGCTGCGACCTCGTCGAGAGAGTCGAGCTTCTTGCCCGGAGCTAGTCCAGGGCTCTCACCGCTGTGTTTCACGGGAGTGACGAGTTTCGGGTAAGGAGTCATTGGCGGGCTTGAACCACCTACAGCGCTGATTTCTTCTTCCTCGAGCCCGAGGAAGTAAGACGGGCTTCTCTCCATCTGTGTACCCGAGTTTGTTAACTCGCTTGAAATACTTTTCCTTCACGGATTTAGTATTTAATTTAAGGAGGGACTCACTCGACAGAACTCTCTCCCAGTTCAGTGTCGGGGTCCGCCCCGAGTCTTCAAAAAGACTTCCTTGGACAGTAAATCGGAGCGTAGGAGCAGTGCGATTTACTGGCGCGTCCCAGCGGTCAATCAAGAGCTTATAGCTGCGAGATTCGGGTGACGCGGCTGGGTACCCCTGCGGACGCACGAGTTTAGACGAAGTCTTAACTGTGCCGGGCGATACCGTAAATGATGAATTTCGTTGGCAGGTGAGCAGTGCTTGACTGGACTCGTAGGCCAAGAAATTATGGAGGTTCCTGTGAGGAAAGAAGTATGCCGTTATGAGCAATAAATTGCCGTTCTGAAAAGAACTCGTGAGCAGAAGGGTCGTCAGCGTAGAGCGTGTAGAAACTTCGTACTGGTAGAGTGTCCTCGTCGAGAGCGGTGAGTGGAATGAAACACCAGGCTCCCGCCTCCCGTATTTATACCCGTGGGGCGGTCTCGAAAGGGGTGGCCACTTTATGGTTAGTATGCAAATGAGCCCGTTGATTTATTGGGCTGTTTTCTGATTGGTTCGCTTATGGTGTCTCGCGTAATCAGTGTTTCTGATTGGCGAGTAAGCTTGTTAGAACCGTCCTTGATAGTTCTAGAGGACATTTGGTTGCCTTTTTGAATTTCATTATTCAAGGCGATTTGGTCTGACGAACTTGTCGCGTCTCTCCCGCCCAGTAAGTGTCTAGGGAGGTCGCCTTGTATGTTATTAGTTAATATTTCACTTTTGAGAGAGAATTTCGTATTTTCTCTCTGGTGAAATATTTTGTTTGACGGAGTTATAACTCGACGTCTTTTATAGATTTTTGTGCCATGTCTACTTTCTTTTGGTAGCCCTGAAAAGGGTTGTTGAAAGGAAGTGGTGAATTTCACCACAGCATCTATTCACTCATCGCGCGTCCTAATGCGAACCACCTAAATACTTTGAAGGTATGTAACGAAAACGTTTATACCTCATTTCAATGAAAAATTGATGAAGGCTGGTCAGAATATGCGAACATTTTGCACAAAGCACAGCAGTTGGCTTGAAAATACATGCACCATTTTTTTAAACGATGTCAACGAACGTTCCTCACACAGTTGCAGTTGTAGTGGTGGGCGACCTGAAAAGGCTTTCGATGAATGTGCAGACCGAACCAAACGGCTTAAAATTAGGAAACTCTTACATAGTGTATCACACGAATTGCGATTATTTTTTATTATTCCTAATTTAGAAGTTGACTATTAATTTTTATTTATATAGATAACAAAAGAGTATTGGTGAGTTTTTCATTTTAATGTTTGGGCGAAAAAATAAATAATTGAATTTTTTTAATCACATTTGGTTGAAAATATGTAATATACCTATCCTCATAGCAAGCCCTTCTGGAATCTGCAAGTACATACTATTTACCCTTCAAGTAACGGAGATAAAAATACATAACCATCCTTTAAGAAACACCCTGTATAAACAAGAAAACGTTTTGAACAAGAATTGACATCAAATTTAAATTGAGCACCCCAAAAAATAAGGGTATACGATGTTTTCGTCAATTAATCCACTTAATAGGGGTTTTCAGACCACTGTGCGCCATGGTGGGTGGGGCCGGTCGGGGTGCTCCCGGCCGGCATGGGGGGGACCGCATGCCCCCTCAACTCCTTAATTATAGTTCCGACAAGTTTCTAATAGTATTATTGAATTTCATAAGAATATGTAGTGACGATTGTTATGTACAATTTGTATTCAAAACATGAAAAAAAGTTCCAGTCATGCAGCATGATCGTATGAGCGAATTTTTATAAACTATCTATCGAACTATTTTAGTTGACAGAAATGGTTAAAAACCAATTTTATGGCAAAAAACTTATTCTAAATAAAATTCCACTGATTCAAAAGGGATTTTAATTTTAAATTTTTTTTGTAGTTTTTATAGATATTTTAGCAAATTTTAATGACATTTACTTAAGTACGTTTTTCATCATAATTTTGAGCAAAAATATTTAATGTCCTAGTTAATCGTTGAAAATTTAGTTTTGACTAAAATTCTGCAAAAAAAAGAAATTTAACAATTTTCGGCCGTTTTTAGCCATTTTTAGTGATTTTTTGGGTACATTTTTCGAAATTTGACCAATTTAATATGCTCAAAAATTGTTGTCCAACGAACTCATCCTTTCTTTTGAAATGCTTGATTTTTTGGCGAAAGAACGAAGTTTTTATCTCAATCCTAAGGAGAGTTATCGTCTGGAATGACACCAACATATATATATATATATATAAAAAAGCGTTAAAATCCAGGAATCATTTCAGAATGCCTCAAAACAGATTTCGATGAAGAAAAGTTTTGATAATTTTTATTTTAAAATTTTTGGAGCCATTGCAATAGCTTCATTTTCTAAGAAAATTCGCTAATAAAGACTATGACTATGAAGACTTGATGATTAAATTTAATAATAATGATTGAATAATAATGAATTTTTTAAAATAATGATTGAAATTAAATTCAAAATAATGCAAATGGAAAATTTAATTTAGAACATAAAACGTAAATTCAATTTAAGTGAACAAATAATGAGCATTTATCATGATCGTCTTAACCTGATCGCTCCCACGGCCGTGTTTAAGCGCAAAACAACAGTGTCGCCGTCGTACCAGGCCCGCGTTTAAGCGCAAAACTCCGATACAGCCCCTGGTCCCAGGGCCGTGTTTATGCGCGAGCCGCACCATCACGCGATCTGAACTCGTCTGCCATCTATCTGCGAGGCTAATGAACTTATTTTTTAGATAGTGTTTACTTGGGTATCCGAGAGACATCGTTGACGTCATAATCGGCCTTGTTAGTTCTAGTGTCACTCGGAAGATCGCAGAAAGATCGGAAAGTAAAAATCAGAAATCAGAAAGAAATGAGAAAGAGGGATGGGAAACACACTTATTCTCCTTTGCATAAACAATAAACAACTATAGTGCATTCCGTTTATTCATATGCTGAATCGTAATCTTAATGACTATATTCAGATGTTGAAAATAGAATATATAAACAAAAAAGACAATGTTACTAGCGAAACATTGTTTGGTTATGAGTTATGATGAAACTTAATCCACACAACGAAAAAAAAAAATGGGAAAAAACTTGTAGGTACTTATTTCAAAGAAAAACATCAAGTGAACAATTTGCTTGTCTAAATGTAACATGAAGTATGACAGGATTGGCGAAAATAGAGGGGAGAACGCAGCGCGAAACCGTCGGGAAAAGGCTGAAAAAGCTTGGGCTGGAGGGTGAGACGGCACCACAGTGTCTTGGGCTGCAGCGGGAGACGGGCGCGCGATCGCTCGGTAGCTGTCAGGTTAACGATTTAGTTGGTCTTTGTTCCTGAAACCAATACTGTCGTATTGCTAGATTTAATTCTGGGAAAATTTAGCTACTAATTACCGACTCATTCATGATTATTGCAAGCAGAATAGTAAAATTATGACTATCAATGATACACTGTTTTGATTACGAAGCTTGAACTGAACTCCAAAGGGTAGATGGGAGAGGGCGTGGAGGGTTTGGCATGAGCCTGCAGGGCCCCCTGTTGAGTGGTGCCATGAAGTCTGCTGCCGTTTTGGCAGGAAGATAGCGCTGGTAATATTTGGAGACAAGATAATTTTTGTGGGACTTCTGTAGTGAGGTAGAAAAATGGTAGGTAGGTGTACCGATATTATGTACACACAGGGTGTCCCATCTAAACGGGCCCATCGGGAAATTACAGCCTTACTGTGCGAGCTATCGAAAAATTGAACAGGGGGGTCAAGAGGAAACCGCCAGTTTCAATAAATGATTTGAGACCCTAAAACATGGAAAAATAAAAATCGGACTTCCGCATCGTGAAGCTGAGTTGAAATACTATAAAAAAGCTCCAGTTCAATTTTTCGATACCTCGCACCGTAAGGCTGTACTTTCCCGATGGGCCCGTTTAGATGGGACACCCTGTATATCTATTCTGAAGAAAAGTGAAGTGAACCGAGCTCGTTATAATATCCCGGGCGCCTACGATGAGTAGCTAGGGAGGTAGTGAGGGGACCGATTAGGCTGTCCGTCCAGTGGACGCCATTTCGCGCGAAGAGAGGCGAATTCGCGTAAAGGGTTCACCTCCCTTTCAAACACACTGTTTTAAATGAGAGCCTGTCCACCGCAAGACGCAAAGTGGGGCGAAAAGGGGCGAACGCGACGAGAATCAAACCAGTTTGTTTTTCAACGCGCCAAAAAGCGAAATGGATGTTGACAGTGTGTTTGAAGGGAGGGGAACCGTTCGCCTCTTCGCGCGAAATCGCGTCCACTGGATGGACAGCCTTAGCCCCGGTGCACACGAGCGGCAAAATGACGCTGGACGCCGCGTCATTTCTTGGAATCGCTATCTGCGTCCTATCTGAGTTTCAATGCACACGAGCGGCAAAAGGACGCAGGACGCCGCGTCATGACGTGTCAGTCACTCGCTCGCCACCAAGGAGGATGGATCTCTCAACCCGCGCCCAGATATTGAAGAAGAAAGTGGTTTTTTCGTATTTGGTGCACAAGTACGTGTTTCGCAGAGGACAGAAATCGGAAGTACTGAAGAACTGAATATTATTGAAATTAAAGTACCTACCTACGTTTTTCAGCATAATTTTGAGCAAAACTTATTAAATGCCCTAGTTAATCGTTTACAGTTCAGTTTTGACTAAAATTGTGCTATAATTTATAAATGTAACGCTTTTTGGCTGTTTTTAGCCATTTTTAGTGATTTTTTAGTACATTTTTCGAAATTTGCCAATTTAATGTTTGACCAACAAACTCATCCTTTCGTTTGGAATGCATGATTTTTCGGCGCAAGAACGGGATTTTTATCTCAATCCTAAGGAGAGTTATCGTCTGGAATGATATATATATGTATATATATATATATATATATATATAATATATACCTATATATATGTATATATATATATATATATGTGTGAGACTCAGAAACGTCTCCACAATTTTAGACACTTACAATTTTAAGTCTAACTCATAGGGAAACGGAAAGCTAAACAAAAATTGAATTAAGCACTAGAAAGATTAAAGAAACTAGAAAAGATAAGATACAATTATATTATATTATATTAAATAAGAAAATTAAAGACCTTTATGAAAACACTAGAAAACATGCACGGAATTCTTTCAATCTTTGAAAATGAAAATTTCAATTGAAATTCTAAAAATGACAAATAATTAAAAAAAAATGATTACAAAAAATAAGATATGAAAATGATGTTTTATAACAGATGATAAGAATAACATTAAGAATAGAAAATGATATTTTGCAAAAATAGATTAGAATAAAACAATGAGTGGAAAACAATGTTTCGTAAAAAAATGATCAGGAAAATCATGAATTGGAAAAGATGTATTGTAATTCACAAACAACTAGGACAAAATAATTACCCCAACAAACAGCGATAAGATCGATTACAATAAGTACAAATAAAATAAGTTGAAGTACAAAAAACAAGATGTAATCCAATGTAAATTTCACAATTCAGCCAGCAGGCACCAAAATCACCAGGACCTAGGGCAAACCGCGAATAGGCTTTCATGTAACAAAAACAAACTCGCGTCCGGACGCACCGCGACCGCGCGCGATAAAAAACGCAACGCATGCGAGAAAAACCGCAGCACCTGCGATAAAAAAAACCGCACAGCATGCGACAAAGAAGCCAGAAAACCCACAATCAGCAGCTCAAATAATCAGCAACCATCATGAGCGTCCACGTCCGTCCAAGTGGGGGGGATTGTGAGACTCAGAAACGTCTCCCAACCTGACGCCTGTAAATCGGACACGTCTAGAAACAAAGCGTGAGAATCACTCAGATTCCGCTATCCCGCGAGCCAGATTCTAGCGGTCAGATTTCACAAAAGCGAAGACGGAAAAATCTTGACGAAGCACGACACGCGCCGACGGGAAGGTACGACGCTGCGATTTCATCTCCCCTCTCGATCAAAGGAGAGATGATCTGATTGGTCATAATAATAAGGAAAACTCGTCCCAAAAGGGCGGTACCTTGGATTGGTAATCTGTGATTCGCCGTCGCCGTAGCAACCTGAAATGATGGAAGAGTTCGGACCTAATCTAACGCCCCTTATCACGCACATGCGTGGGAAATCAGTGGAGAAGATTTGGAAAAGAGTAAAGGAGATTCATTCTAAGATTATGTGACGTCCAGTTAACATTTACCTGCCCAACAGCAGCCTGTTGCTGGGGTCGGGGCCGTCCAAGTGCTAGCTTACAAGATAGACTTTTCGTGCCAGAAGTTCGCGTCAAGTGGTAAGCGTGTTAGAGCAGAGACGGTCTCTGATTTTGGAATCCTTTCGGAGAAAACTAATCCCGTTCACCGATCGTACATCGCCGAGGTTTGGCAATAGGAAATAGCCACCCTATGCAGTAAAAATCCGAAGCAGGGACACCTGAACTCCAGCCGAAGTATCAACAGGGAACCGGAAGATTAAGGTCAGTTAGCAAATAGTATTCGTGTAAGGTCCTTGGTGATAGGATAGAGTACTAATTGCAACTTTACTAATAAAACAATTATTTCAGAAAGGTCATCATTCTGCCTTATGATTCCAATAATTCCTTAAAACACCCTCACAAGGTCAGGGGTTGAGAAAAGGGGAAACTCAGGGGCTAGATGGAGGTTTTGAGGTATTGGGGGTAATTGACCATACCAAGTAGAGACCCTTCCTAGCTTAAAAGTAGACGTAAAGAGTGGTGTGCACAAACAGTGAATTTTACCACGATTTACAGGCTTACATTCTGGTGGAGGCGCGAAAGATCAGAGTACAAGCCCCATAGATTACAATTGTCTTACAGATGCAATTGTGAGGCGTAATTTCGATCAAGTTAAGCCCCAAGAAAGTTAATCCACGATAAAGAGAAAAGAAAGAATGAAAAAAGAGATGAAATATTAATGAAAAAGTGAGAAAATCCGCGGTGGAATACCTGGAGTGGTATGTCCAAGTTAAAATAATAGAGAGAGATTATGATAGAGAAGAAAAAATAAAAATAAAGAGTGAAAATCCCGGGAATTAAAGAAAATATAATAAAGGAAGATAATTGAAGAATCAAGGAAGTTTATTAAGAAGAGAGGAAAAAAAAAAAGAAAAACGCGTTTAATGAGGATTAAAAGAGGATTAACAAGATGAAAGTTTAATGAGGATTAAAAGAGGATTAACGAGAAAAAAGAATAAGATTAAAGATTAAAAAAGGAAAGAGAGGATTAAGAATTTAAGGAAGAGAATATTAAGAATAAAAGTAAATTATTCAAAGTTGAGATACAATTTGGGTACAATTCCAAAGTGAGAGAGGAAGAGAGAAGTATGTCGTACGGTCAAAAATAAGTTTAGAAACGGGAAAAAGTTAGAGAGAGGAAGAGAGAATATTTTAAAGTGTACAGATAAAGATTAAGTAGAAAGAATAATAATTAGTACGGTTTTAAATAAGTGCAAAAACGGGAAATGTAATTAAAAAAAATTAAAAATAAAAAGATTTCAGAGATGAATAATGATTAATAACCATTAAATCCCAGAAATTAGGGAACAGACCTCTGCAAAGGTGATTCGCGTCGTAAATTCAGTAAATACATAATAATATATTCTAGCACCAGGACCAATATTATTTGAGTTAATCCTTAACAATTGCAGAATTAAAGTCAGACAGCCGTCTTGTCATATAATAGTAACAACATATAGTGTTACGATTTTGTCCTTAATTAATATAGTCATACATGAGTCAAAAATGAATTTAAAATTGAATATCTCTAGAACGAATATAGGTAATCAGTAGTTTCACACCGTATCGGATAAGTACAATTTAAGAATTGCGAACGACACTGGAAGTACTCGAAGTTTTGTAAACATAAAAGAAAATTAAATTTGAAAGCAGTAACTCCATAGGGAGAAGTAAAGTTTTCAGTAATCAATGTGTGATACTTCCACTGCCGAAAATATTTAAATGTAAGGATTACCACAAAATTGAATTTCATGTGTTCTATTTTCATAAAAATTAAGATAGAAAAATGATTGAATTCCATGTGTTCAATTTTCAAATGATATAGATATGTTGAATGGTCGGACATAGATAGGAAAATAAGTGCCCGATGTTTATATGATAACAATTTGCTCGTATTAGAACAATGATCAATACCATTGTGTTACCATGATAAGAACATTCCACAGACAATAAATTCACCTTTTCTTCTTTTAAAATTCACGAAAAAAAAAATAAATTGGAATATATATTAAATATATTAAATAAAAAAACCACTATTAGGAAGAAATTCAAGAGATGGACTGAACGAATTCTTACAAGAGACGCCTATAAAGTAGGGAACACATTCGTACACTGACATTATTCATTACACACTTAAACCATTAAATCACCAGCCAATACGCTCGGAAAAGTGTGCACATCGTGCGCAAAATTTAAACTAGAGTTAAAATGCAACTAAGAGAACGCTGTTCATAATAAAGTCACCCGATTTCATCGGAAAAGAGGGAAATACCCCAAAAGAGGTTGTTGTTTTGAAACACACGAAATTAATGAAATTGTAAAATATTAGAACAAATCAAAGTACTAATACCAGAATAAATTAGCAAGAAAAAATATATTTAGGATAGTCGTTTCAAACACTAGCCTCCTACTCGAGAAGCTAGAATCCCGTCGGCACAGTGAACAGCCGTCGGGAGAAGATACCGTCGGAACCACACACCGTCGGGAGCAGTCCCGTCGGAACGCGCAAAAACCAATTTATAATTTTATAAAATAACGGATCCACAAGTGAACATAAAAAATAATACCACCTGATAACAATCTACACAAGAATAGAACGAATTTACCAGCTAATCAATATTAGGCAAAAACGAAATTTCACCATTATTTAGAAATTTGGCGAGAAAAAATAATTTACCCACACTTTAAAACAAAAATTATTAAAAACGAGCGAAATGATGCGACGAAGGTTTACGAAAAACAATTTGAACACCGAAGTTCATTCTCGAAATAAATGAAAACCCATATTTTCATACAAAATTCGAATGATTATTGTATATAGAACGAGTTTCATGAAGGAGCAAATCCTCGGTCCAAGATTTCTTTCAAGCCCAAAAATATTAATCTAAAAGATCTTATAAAAATTAATAAAGAATATTGATTTTACCTAACAAAAGACACGGTTTCCCAAGAAAAAGACAACGAAGAGCCACCTTTGTTTAACAAAATAATATTACCCACATAACTTCAATACAGCTACCAGAAGTCGTATGTAAGATGACTATGCAATCAAATTCACTATCATGTGTACAATTAGTTTAATTAATAAAAAAATAAAAACAAGACCTTTTACCAGAAACATCAGCTTTTCAGAAATCAATATACGAGAAGTGCACGACTGATAGGAGATTCCAGTAAATGTAACCTAATTTACTCAATTAAAAAGATCTAACAAAGAAGAAATCATAAAATAATTTCAAAAACAAAAGGAACAAACGATTGTTTCCATAAACCAACAAGGAGTTCTCTGAGAGGCCCAACCAATATTTCAAAATTATCATTCGAAAACTCAATAGTTCAGACCTTTGAGAGAAAACAGCAAAAACTTCATTTGGAGAGCGTAATACTTAGACAAGCAATTTTAAATTACGATTTAAAGAGAAATGTCGGGGGAATAATTACGCATAACGCAGGGAAAAGACACGATTAATTAAATCAATTTATACCCAGTTAATTGAAACAAATACTCATAGCTCAAATTCACAGCCCCAAAAAGAAACTTATCTCAAATCTGCTATCTGCAGACTAACAACCAGAACTGTACCACGGAAATTACAATGGCCCATGTCTCCCACATGGCCGATCCACAAAAATAGAGTCCCAACAAAATCAACTTTCTTACGTTGTACGAGAAGATTCATCGTACTGAAAATAAATGGATAAATATTCCTTACAGAATAGCCACTAATTTCTCTTACAAGTTGGCAAACCCAAAACCCCACCCGCGGAAACTCCGGGAAAAATTTGAATTCCACTACAAGAATTGACATCATTAACAAGTCAAACCGAAGCCACATCATCATTAAGGAGGGAATCTTTATAAAACTTATTAAATTATAAATCAATATTAAATCGGAAAATAAACTTCAGAGACTTAAATGAACCCACAAAATGGTACACCTCTTGGCCAATACCACAATAAATCTAATGAGAGTAAATTAGTACCCAAACTGCAACCATCAAATTCACAGACTAACTATTAACAATTCATTTTAGAACTTACCACGGAATGATAGGAAAACTTCTATAAAATTTTCAAAAAACAGACCATTCGATCCACAAAGGAATTTTCGAATGGTAGATAATTATTCATAAAAAAAACCCAATAAAAATGGCAAAATTTACCCAATATGCCGAAAACAACAATCTCGCGTTTAACAGAATTAAAACAAAATTTGGCACGAAATGAAATTCCAACCTAGGAAGTGCGTAGATTACTACGTCTGATTCGATTTAATGACAAAAGAATTACAAGTTGCCGAATGTTAAACAGAAGTTTAAACTAAAAGAAAACGAATGCCTTCCACTATAAAATAATAATTAAATCAATAGGAGATTAGAATGATCCAACAATTAGAGTCGGATAGCTCAAAAAATCACCCGATTTCGAACGATATCAATTTTGAAGGAATAACCTAGTAGGTGAAATGGATAATAGCAAAAATTAAAACAGAATGGCGTATGCAACGATTGCTATTCGCAATCAAACTAACTCACCCCTTACAATGCCTTCACCCTAGAAGTGAAACCCAATAACATTTCCACGAAAAACACAGTTTACAAAAACCACCTCTAAAAATACCAAAATTTAATCAAAACGGAAGAAGCATACCAGTTAAATTTAGCCAACAATTGGTTACCAAAAACATGTTGAAGTAGCGGCACACTAATCCATATTAGAATAATGTTTAAGGGTTAACACTCTCAGCGCGGATGATGCCATATGTCATCATACGGCACTTTTCTCACTGACGGGTGATGCCGTATGGCATCATCTCATTCCAGAGGGGCTCGATTACTCAAATCGCTCGTAGAACGGTTTAGAACCTTTTGAAAAGACCCGTCATGTGTAGTGGCCTTCGTTAGTGTTCTGACTACCGAAAAATGCCCTTCGGACTAGTTTTCACCATTCTCAATGTTTACAAGTTAGTTTAAGGAAGGGGAGTCGCTTCGCCTCAGTTTTTTTCATTCTCTCCCACGACAAAGTACAAAAACCTTCATTCTCCATATTATTTTCTTCGTTGGCTACAAAGCTAATTCATTCCAAACATTTCTCCATGGTTCAATAAACTACAGTAGGAGATAGAAAGAAACGGCTTCGTTGCCGAAAGTGTTATAAAAATAAAATTAGTAAATACGTGAAGTTCTTCTGTCCTGGATGTGAGGAAAAACCATAGCTTTGTGTTCAACCTTGCTTCATAAAATACCACACAGATTTGGGATACATTATTATATAGGTAATTTATTTTCTTTCACCTCACTTATGATTATAAAGTTGCCGTACTACGTATTACTTTTACTGCATTTACTTTTATTGTATTATTATTATTATTATTATTATTATTATTATTATTAGAATTGGTTGAAAAATAAAATAATTACAAAAATATGAAGAATATATCATGGTTTTGTTATGATCTATTTCACCAATAATAACTTGAAAAAAGTTTGGTGGTTTCTAGGAATGTAAAACATGAATGAATTTTTTGTTTTTGAAAATGTCGGGACATGGTTATTTTCTGCAAACATTTTCTAGATGAAAGTATTTGTCAATGGAAAACAGTGGTTCTCTTGCGTTTCATTAACGTGATGCCATATGGCATCAGCCGTCAGAGGGAAAAACGTGTGTGCTTGTTGCGAGTTTGCATACCCTGGTTCTTTCCCTCTGACGGGTGATGCCATTTGGCATCAAATTTGGAAAATGGATGAATTTGATTTTTTCCTCTTCTTCACACTTCTACATACCTTCCTTGATTAAAATAAGTGCACAAACATTGAATATAAAGCAACGTAAAATCCCGTCAGGGGCGTGAGTAAAGAAAAATGGTCCCGCGCTGAGAGTGTTAATCAGCGCAAAACTTGAAATGTTTATCAAAGACACCTCAGGGTCATAGTCTAACGCTTTTAAAAACTCTCCCCAATCATAATTTCAAAGCGAAATAAACGCGATGTCATCAATCACATAGTATCAACAAAAGGTGAGAATATATGGTAAATTAAAGACATTTAATCCAGAAAGGCAGTTGACCAGACCACAAGAAAATTTCAGGCCAGACGAAAATCCACCTTACAGAAGGATAATATTATGATGATATTATTCACAATAATATTACGACAATATCTCGGTAATTACAGATTTAACGCACGTCAACAAAGAATTACACAAACAAATAATGATGGTATTTTGATAAATTCCCACAAAGACAAAAGCAAATATTAATTTCCAAAAAAAAATTTAAAGGACTGCATACAGAATGTGATGACATTCTGGAAAGGGGAACACAGTCATACAGTTAATCAGGATTCGTAAACTAAAAACAAAAACAAACTTTCTACCCGTCTCCAAAAGAGATGCATTTCTAAAGCACTTAAACAAAAAACAATCAACTACTGTCCGTACTAATGGGAAAGATCCTGACGAATACTGTCTCGAAGGTAAACACACCTCGATAATTGTAACTTGGGAGATAATACAAACAAATTTAGGGTAAATGCATCAGTCATTTCAAAGTCACACGTCCAAAAAATTTCAAACCGAAATGCTCATTTGAAATCGACAAATAATATGGCAAGACCAATTCAAAACGGCAACCACGTAGGTTCCATTAACCTGATAATAAAATGAGTCCTACAGTTGGAATTCATTAATTAATAAATTAAATGGAATTTAATAAATGAACGGAATTCATTAATCTCTTTCCTGACAAACACTACCAGGAGAAGAGAAGGGACAAATCTTGCATTGAGCAATTGTAAACGGATGACTCAATGCTCCGCAAAATTAGACAAATTCAAATTAAGAGAGATTTAACACAAAACTTAAGTTAGTCCGCTAAAAACGCGCCCAATAAAAACGGCCGTAATCTAATACAAATAGGTCGTGCATTGGAATAGATTTCAATTTGAACTCGCAGCAAAACGCGATGCCCAATTAATAATCGTAGATACTACAATTTAATTATCTTGACCCAAAAACTATTCTTAGAAAAATGACACCCAATGGGTCAACCGACTTGCAACCCTCATTTCCATAGACAATATTCGCATTAATTCAAAATCGAAAATAAGACGCCACGTGCACGTCCAAGACAAAATTTGCATAACTCCTAAATAGGGAAAAATCGAAACGAGTTCGTTCTCAAACCAGAAAATCTAGGAATCACAGGAAAATTTGAAAGCCTAATAGCCGAAAATTAAATTTTCTAAAGGCAATATAACTAAATAAATTTAATGAAACACAAATCATGTGCTCTTATCTAAGAATTTAACATAGAATACACTATCGAACAAAGAAATTTAGTAAGGAAAATGGTAATATGTTACGAATTTGAATCATCCATCACCACAACTGTTGGTAAAACGGTAAGACCCCATCTGGCATTGCGACCATAAAATAAGGTCTCTTACGAAATTATTATACCAGATGAAAATATAGCTTGCAAAATCGATGAATAAATCACATAACATTGTAATTAACAAAGGGATCTGAAAGACTATGACGTCACACCCCCAAAAATATAAAAAAAAACTGCTAGCACTCAAAAATACACTGTAATTGAAAAAAAATTAAAAAAAACAACCCAATCCTTGAGTAATGTATGAATCGAAATTAAGACAAATTCGTGGGCCCACGAATCCAAAAAAGAGAGAAAGGATTAAACTGTGTGATTAAGTATGCATGAAACGATGAATGATTAAGTATGATTCTAGCAGTGTAAAAGCAAACTGTGAAGGCCTACACAAAACAAAAAGAGTGAATACATTAGTAACGAATGATTGAGTACATGTGTAATGTATGATTTGGTGACGTCAGTGGATCAGAGAAATTGAACCGCAATGCAGACGTGCAGATGCGCTGTGTGAATCAGGTATGAAAGACGTAGTATGAATCCAGCTATGAATCCAAAAAGAGAGTGTGTGTCTACTATGAACTGATGAAAATAATGAAATAGATAAAGTGTGCTGTGAGAATCAGTTAAGAATGCATGGATACAGTCTAGTGCATGGAGTATGCTTGAGAATGAAAGGTTCACGGGAGCGGGAAACAATAATTAAATCAAAATAAAAACCAAGGCAGTAATTGGGGTAATTTGACGCAAATCCGCAATCAATCACACATCGTGATAAAATTAGATAAAGAAATAAGTTCCACGTCATGTAAGAGGCAATGCACAAACGCAAATAAAAAATAAATAAAAAGCCCGTATCTACGAAATAACGAATTTACGTATTTACGAATTTAGCGAAGATGAAACTCGTACTAGAGAATTAAATGTAAATTGAAACCCCGAACTTAAGAATGCGACCCGTACTGAAGGATAGAATCTGCACAAAAACCGTACTTAGGAATTAGACGTAGTTAATCGTGCAACACACCGAGTGCACGTTGTAAACGTAGTTAAGAGTACAAACCGTTAGTTTGTATAGAAAAAAGGCTACTGGACACACTACAGATAACAAATGGGATAAGGAATAGTTTATAGACATACAAAATAAATAATAGGTAACATAGGATATAGGCAAGTAGAATAGAATTTATTAAAGCTAGACTCACGTAACAGCAAGCAGCTGGCGGCAGTAAGAGCGAATCCTATCGTCGCCATACACGCCGAACACACACGAAAAATTAAGTTTCACAACGGACAGTCCGGAAATTAAAGGACATTTGAGATTCAACCCCCGATTATCAAGTGACAAACACCTGCTTACATGCAGCCCCTAAACTTGTAATCGACCGTGACAGTCTCTAAGTTCCGTGTTAAGCTCACGCACAAGATTTGTGCACGAGCAGAGAACGTGTAGCAGACTACTTCGGAATTAGGGTGGATCTTTCCAGACACAACTCCGTTTCTGGTCGCCAATAGATTAATTACCACGATACACAGTCCTACAAAATGGTCCATAGTAACAATTGCAGCCGAATCCAGTCAGAAAGATTTCGTGTAAGACTCTAGCCCTGTAGAGTAGAGACCGTGAAAAGACAAATACGGAAATCACCAGTAAATCACAGTTTCCAAACCAAATCTAAGCTAGTGAACATCGCCGCACTGACTATAACAATTCACTTGCAAGACTATCGCAAAAATTACGCGGAAAAAGTAAATAAAAAACAAAAGCCGGTAATCAGGAGAATTATTACAAAACGGCCAATAAAAACTACAATTACAACGCAAATTTATCCTCAAATACACTACAGTACACGATTTTCCGCACACCGAAAAACGCACCGACCTTGTGGCTACAGACAATTCATTATTCAGGAAACAATTAATTTGCCAAAAACCTGAGAATTAACGACCCTACATGGGGCGCGCTCTGCTTCGTTCGGCCCCAGCCTTAAATCCGTTAAATAAACAGAATAAGGTGCCTGACGCTCCCTTGCAGCAAAGCGCTAGTTGTAACATTAATTTCATAAACGGAAGAGAAAAAAAAAAAAACGAAAAAAATCAAATGGACATTAACGTAAAACAGCTGGCCAACCCCTCACGGCCGTAGAGGATCACATCCTTGTACGGTTACGCGCAATTGACAGCCATCCTACGTCAACAGAAAAAAAAAAACATACAGAATTCACACATTCTTGGCAAAAATTAGGACAACATTACAACAGAAAAATGCATTTACACGTAGCCACTAAAGACACGGTCGTAACCAGTCGAACGCGCGCGGAGAACTGAAGTCCTCCCAACGGAAATATTATCATACAGGAGGGGGAATTAAGAAGCTGAACTCAGCATCCAACGGTCCGAGTGAGAGCTTAAGTTCTCAGATAAGGACGGACTTCCCACGAAGGAGATAACGAGCGACCTAACGCTTCCCGCGTCAACGAGATAACGCGAGGTACGTCTCAACTAACATCCAACTGCATCTAACGTTCTTGGTATCTACTTAGAGATCCGAGCGACAAAAAAAAACGTAGATATAACGTGTAAGGGAAAACGTAGTCAGAGGCAACTCAAAGCTCAGGAAATTTCCGAGAAACAAAGCTACAGGTAGAACCAACCCCATAAACAGTAAATTCCGCATTATAACGTGAAAAACGGTCTAATATCGGGAAGAAACAACCTTAACCTTTGAAGGTCAAAGACCTTCCACTGTAAAAATCACGAGTAATAAACAACTACACTTAGAGCACACATACAGTAATTAATAAATAATAAATATTTATAGCAATAATATCAACGCCACTCCAATGTCAACTCTAGAAGATGGAAGCATTACCATAATAACTATTTCCAAATAATAACACACTCATTTACACAGAATTTAGCCTCTACAATACAGAATTCCCACACAACAGCATACATTGCACACAGAAACAAACGTACACGATCTATATGAAGTAACACAGGCCGTGTAATCATAGGTAAATTGAATCCTAACTCATTACACATAAACAAATGTGTCGGTTTAAACAATTCAATTCTAGGAAGCACACATGCTCAAATTTTTACACCAATGATGTAAAAAGATGCCCAAAAAAGATCGCGCACAATCTATTACCATGTAACAAAGCCAAAAAAAAAAAAAAAAAAAAAAAAAAAAAAAAAAAAAAAAAAAAAACGCATTTCAGAGAAACACAACCGTATTGAACGAAAAACTAAGATGATAAGAGATGTGAACAGTTAGCAACACTGCTCACTTCCGGCCCAAAAGGCAAACATGCATCAATAAACTGCTACTAACAGAATCTGAAGAAAAGGTCAGTTTCCAACGAACAGACCTATTGTACTAACACAGATATCTAGAACCTGACCCAATTAAACCGATTAAACCAACCCGATTATCAGAAACCAATTCCAAATTCGTATATACACTCGTAAAATCAAGTAGAGATAATGCATAGAGATCCGAAAACGTTATAAACATTGAAGCCAATTGAAAGTTTAAGAACACAAGATAGAGAAAAAAAAAAAAAAAAACCACTTACCTTGAACAGCTATTTTCAAAATAAACGACGATTCCGTCCCTCATAAAAAAAGTATTCAAAGAAGACAATTAAAGAAAATGCCATGTGCCCACAGCCAAATATACGAACAATGTTATATGAACATGCACTACACAATTACTGGAGACCAATGCGCCAGTCTCCAAAATAATCAATTAATCTCAACACATTAAAGGTCAAAATAGATTACACGAGAATAGATATGACCCCAAGATTTCCAAAAGAATTAACGCATTACAGGAAAAACAAAAAACAAATTTATGTACTTACTAAGCAAAAATGTATCCATAAAATGCTTCATAAAATGCATTCAGTGATAGAACGACACAGACCAGTATGTAGGTATATATATTACTTACAAAACAGAACTTGCATTGAAGGAAACTTGCATGAAATGAACATTAATATTTACAACCACTAAAAATTAATTAATTAATTACAAAACCCAACGACCACGTAGCCATTAACAAATACTAGAATAAGACAGAATAAACGGATAGGAAGACGAAATTTGTAAAGAAAATAATGAAAACTGACAATAGACACGAATTGGTCTAGCAAAAGTCTAGCAAAAAGTCTAGCAAACGAAAGTCTAGTGTAAATAAATAATAAAATGGGATAATAAGTAATAAAATACAATTAAGAAAGGGATTAATCAATTAAGCATCAACGCATTTCATGTGTTCAGATAAGATGTTAGTAAATAGTCAACATGTACTGAAGTAATTTACAAATCATTTACAAGTTAGAAGTTGTTTATAGCAATTTAAGGCATAAGACACTTACAATTTTAAGTCTAACTCATAGGGAAACGGAAAGCTAAACAAAAATTGAATTAAGCACTAGAAAGATTAAAGAAACTAGAAAAGATAAGATACAATTATATTATATTATATTAAATAAGAAAATTAAAGACCTTTATGAAAACACTAGAAAACATGCACGGAATTCTTTCAATCTTTGAAAATGAAAATTTCAATTGAAATTCTAAAAATGACAAATAATTAAAAAAAAATGATTACAAAAAATAAGATATGAAAATGATGTTTTATAACAGATGATAAGAATAACATTAAGAATAGAAAATGATATTTTGCAAAAATAGATTAGAATAAAACAATGAGTGGAAAACAATGTTTCGTAAAAAAATGATCAGGAAAATCATGAATTGGAAAAGATGTATTGTAATTCACAAACAACTAGGACAAAATAATTACCCCAACATACAGCGATAAGATCGATTACAATAAGTACAAATAAAATAAGTTGAAGTACAAAAAACAAGATGTAATCCAATGTAAATTTCACAATTCAGCCAGCAGGCACCAAAATCACCAGGACCTAGGGCAAACCGCGAATAGGCTTTCATGTAACAAAAACAAACTCGCGTCCGGACGCACCGCGACCGCGCGCGATAAAAAACGCAACGCATGCGAGAAAAACCGCAGCACCTGCGATAAAAAAACCGCACAGCATGCGACAAAGAAGCCAGAAAACCCACAATCAGCAGCTCAAATAATCAGCAACCATCATGAGCGTCCACGTCCGTCCAAGTGGGGGGGATTGTGAGACTCAGAAACGTCTCCCAACCTGACGCCTGTAAATCGGACACGTCTAGAAACAAAGCGTGAGAATCACTCAGATTCCGCTATCCCGCGAGCTAGATTCTAGCGGTCAGATTTCACAAAAGCGAAGATGGAAAATCTTGACGAAGCACGACACGCGCCGACGGGAAGGTACGACGCTGCGATTTCATCTCCCCTCTCGATCAAAGGAGAGATGATCTGATTGGTCATAATAATAAGGAAAACTCGTCCCAAAAGGGCGGTACCTTGGATTGGTAATCTGTGATTCGCCGTCGCCGTAGCAACCTGAAATGATGGAAGAGTTCGGACCTAATCTAACGCCCCTTATCACGCACATGCGTGGGAAATCAGTGGAGAAGATTTGGAAAAGAGTAAAGGAGATTCATTCTAAGATTATGTGACGTCCAGTTAACATTTACCTGCCCAACAGCAGCCTGTTGCTGGGGTCGGGGCCGTCCAAGTGCTAGCTTACAAGATAGACTTTTCGTGCCAGAAGTTCGCGTCAAGTGGTAAGCGTGTTAGAGCAGAGACGGTCTCTGATTTTGGAATCCTTTCGGAGAAAACTAATCCCGTTCTTCGATCGTACATCGCTGAGGTTTGGCAATAGGAATTAGCCACCCTATGCAGTAACAAATCCGAAGCAGGGACACCTGAACTCCAGCCGAAGTATCAACAGGGAACCGGAAGATTAAGGTCAGTTAGCAAATAGTATTCGTGTAAGGTCCTTGGTGATAGGATAGAGTACTAATTGCAACTTTACTAATAAAACAATTATTTCAGAAAGGTCATCATTCTGCCTTATGATTCTAATAATTCCTTATAACACCCTCACAAGGTCAGAGGTTGAGAAAAGGGGAAATTCAGGGGCTAGATGGAGGTTTTGAGGTATTGGGGGTAATTGTCCAAACCAAGTAAAGACCCTTCCTAGCTTAAAAGTAGGCGTAAAGAGTGGTGTGCACAAACAGTGAATTTTACCAGGATTTACAGGCCTACAATATGAAAAATATCAAACTCTAGGATTCGTTTCAGAATGTCTCAAAACGGATTTCAATGAAGAACATTTTCAAAAATTTTGATTTTACAATTTTTGGAGCCATCGCAATAGCTTCATTTTCGACGAAAATTCGCTAAAACGTACCTACATTTCATTAATATTTGCTGAAAAATCTATAAAAACTGCAAAAACAAAACCTAAAACTCCCAAATCTTATTTGGATCACCGAATTTTATTTAGTATGAGCTTTTTCTGCCATAGCATTGGTTTTTAACAATTCCTTTCTACTTCAATTGCTCAAATTTCGATACAATTTAGCATAATATAATACGACACGTAGTTTAAGAAAATTCGCTCATACGATCATACTGCATGACTGGAACTTTTTCTAAATAACATCCCCATACTCCCACATACATACCTATATATATAGGTATATGAAATTGATATGAATATGGATTTTGGTTGGTGTTGGACGAAAAGTTGGAAGGACCTCGGAGCTAGGACTCGGATTTCAATGAAGAATGTTTTTGAAAATTGTTATTTTATAATTGCAGTAGCCCTATTTTCTGCGAAGATTCGCTAAAAACGGCATGTTGGGCATAGCATGTAGCTTTCTCGTATCCTTTGACAATGAATCAATGTGCAGAAAATTAAAGTTTTTCAAAAAATCGTGGGCCGAAATCTTCAAAATGATGGTTGACGCGAAGTGACGCAGCTGCACGTGTGCACCGGACGATTGACTGTTGAGTACCGCTAGGGGTATCGGGCGGCAAGATACCTATCGCCCGCAACGCGCGTCCCACAGAAACCTGCGTCAACTTTGATACCTATCCGCGTCAACGCCAGCTGCAGATAGGTATCGGCGTCCCGTGTGCACCGCACCATGCTCCGCTGTGTATCTCTAGTTATCCGATTGAAAATGACGCTGGACGCCGCGTCATTTCTTGGAATCGCTATCTGCGTCCTATCTGAGTTTCAATGCACACGAGCGGCAAAAGGACGCAGGACGCCGCGTCATGACGTGTCAGTCACTCGCTCGCCACCAACGAGGATGGATCTCTCAACCCGCGCCCAGTTATTTAAAAAGAAAGTGATTTTTGCTTATTTAGTACACAAGTACGTAAAAGAAGAGGCCAGAATTCGAAAGGGAAATGAATTCGCTAATTACTTTGAGAGTGACGCTGGTAGAGTGCCTTGGCAAGACGAATTAATATAAAAGTTATTGAGTCTGCATTTTCAATTAATATCAAGTATTAGTGGTAAGATGTTGTCTTCAATGAAATAATAATAGTCTAGATATTACAATTGTCTTTTTCAATATATTTATGTACTACGGCCAATAGCCTCCAATTTCAATAAAAACATGAGATATATTACTTACTCCATGCGTTTTTATCATTTTCTGTTTTTCTCCCGAAGTCTTCTCCAAAAATAGCTTCGCAAATTGATTCCCAGGCAGCCTGTTTTTTGTTGCGGTCTTTAAAACACTGGTGACTGACGTCCCAAATTTCTCGGCGGTTTTTTACAGCGTCGATGAGTAATTCGACATCAACATTGTCATCCATCGTGGGCCGAAATCTTCAAAAACACGGATGACGCTAAGTGACGCAGCTGCACGTGTGCACCGGACGATTGACTGTTGAGTACTGCTAGGGGTATCGGGTGGCAAGATACCTATTGCCCGCAACGCGCGTCCCAAAGAAACCTGCGTCAACTTTGATACCTATCCGCGTCAACGCCAGCTGCAGATAGGTATCGGCGTCCCGCGTGCACCGCACCATGCTCCGCTGTGTATCTCTAGTTATCCGATTGAAAATGACGCGGCGTCCAGCGTCATTTTGACGCTCGTGTGCACCGGGGCTTAGGCAGCCTTCTTGGGTGGGCGGGTGATACAGTCCCCTGGGAGGGGAAGGTGGCGAACACGGGGTGAGCGGTGAGCTCAATACTGCCATCTACCTGCAGCCGGCTGAACTTGCCTGACTTCCCGAATCCTCATCCCCCGCATGGCCTAAGCATATCTCAGAATTCCCCGTTACTTGATAACAAATTTTTCTCAGCTAATTTATTCCCTATTTTGATGCAATAGGTGGCGTTCGTTTCTTTATACTATTACCTACTGAACACCACAACGGTTTTACCCATAGGCATTTTTTAATTAGTTCAAATTCATGGTTAAAAAAATTTTTTGTGGCAAAATTTTCGAAAATTGGATTTTAAGTTGTGAGTTGCAGTATGGTACTGTTTCTACAGGATAATGCTGCAAACTCCATCAAAATTGTCTAAAAAATGGCTGAGAAATATACTTACGACTTTTCTACATCCTATCCAGTCCCCCCTTAATTGATTCAGCGTCAAAAAGTACATGGGAAACTATTTCCAACATGCTATGTTGAATAGAATATTGAAAATACCCATCTTTTACACCCATTTTGCACCCACAGACACCATGTGTTTGATAACATAAGTCCAGGACTCATCTCAATCGATTCAGCGAGCCGATAGCATAATAATCCATCTTCTTTAGAGACATAATCGAGCGATTCGGGGTTTTGTCCTAATTTGGCCATTTGGCTGCGTTGTGTGGTGCAGGACCGTGGCCTGCTGGCACTGTTGTATATGGCCTGTTAGCCTTAAGCCCATGCTTATCTCATTTTCCAGTTATTTTTGGTTAGTTCCCCCCTAGTTTAGTTGCTGTCGAGGGATGTTTTATATGAGTCCTCGAGCTAGCTTTGAGATGAACTGTGATAAGATTAGAAGCGTTGCTGTTAAATTTCAAATAGTTTAGTTTTTATACATATATATATTTTATTATTATTGTTTGTTGATTTTATGAATGATCGTTTTTATTGATGAATTTTATAAATGAATCTCTAGTATTTTTGTAATTTATAGGATGTTTGGCTGTATGGTTGTTGGCTTTCTGTGTTTTGACTTGGGGCTCTCGGTCGGCCTGAGGTCGGTCTCGGCCGGTGTTCTGCTTTCCGGTGGAACGATTGTTATGATCGTGTCTAGGGATGCATATCCAGAAATGGGTGTGCACCCTATGGAGGCCGCCATGGTGGGTCGGGTCCGGTCGGGGCGTTTGGGTGGCTACGGACCACCTATTTGGTCTGCAGCCAACATTTTAGTTTTCTTCTTATTTATTTTATGGTTTTTATGACTGTTTAAATATAGTTCGTCGATAAAATTTTATGGCTGTATATATAATTGTGTGCTATTTTGATCATTTGGGAGTTGTGAATTTTTATTTGTTATTTGGCTTGTTTGTTTTTGTTTATTGTTATGCACTTTAGTGTGATGGTAAATAAAACTATCTTATCTGTCTAATTTTAGGTTGAGGAGATCGGCGACGTGGAAGGCCTCAAGGCTGCTGACGCGCCTCAACAGGAAGAGGCTAGCGGCTTCTATGGGAAATTGTTTGCTATGAAACTTTGGCAGCTACCAGAAGGTGAAAGACTGAATATGATGCTTGTACTCGACAGAATGCTCAGCCATCAACTCGCCATCAAGTAGATGATTTGATTAGGTATTATAATTATTCACATTTTTGTACTTTTCCTAACTTGTCTGTAAGGGACATCAATAATTTTTCTATAAATGTAAATAAAACTCTATCTGACCTTGAAATTCTATTTGAAAAATACTCACCAGAAAAGCCTACAGGAGACGCTCTTCCCTAGTTTTAAGAATCCAGAAGTCTATGGAGAGTGTCAATCATCTAGGAAGATTTTTTATTTTTATTTATTTGGCATCAGTTACAAATCACACTATACAGCCAACACTAAGTAATTGTTATGAAGTATATATGTTGCCGGCAAAGTATGAAATCCAGGCATTGTAGGTATACAATGACTAGCCGTTCTATACAATGCCTGCACAAAATTCCTTCTTTAGACACAATGCCTAGGCAGTCTATATAATGCCTACCATTGATTTAGGCAAAGTATAAATACTCATCATTCTGACCTATATGTCCAACAAATCTGAATTTTTACTAAGGGATTGACTACTTGATGTTATGTATTTTTGAGATGCGAGCTTGCGAGCATCCAGATCACCAAACTATACACAGCATTCTGACCTATATCTCCAACAAAGGTGCCCAGTCCAGGTAAGGATTGATCAGAAGGACACTTTTCCGAGTGCACGATCAGGCATTCTATACAATACCTAAGTAAAGTATAAAATGAGATTCATTTTACACACTGCCTGCTCCATTCAGGTATTGTATGCAATGACTAGTCATTGTACACAATGCCTGATTTTAAACTTTGCCGGTAACATATAAAATAGATATAGCTACAGTAGTACATAGTAGTATCACAGCTTCAGACCGCACGCTTGTAGGAAGTTGGATAGAGAAATAGCCCGGTGAAGTTAGCAACGGTTTTCAGCAACGGTCCATAATTCCGTTAATATTGGTCGAATTGAGTCCAAATTTCGCACATACACTCAGTACCCAGACTCGCACCTGCGAATGAGGTCGGGCACGGCGTACCTACCTCGGGGGCGGCTGTGGAGGCGGCTGGGGGCGGTATTACGCACTTCCCGTGGATGTGCCGCTAAAATAACTATCAGAATCGGATTCAGCACCCTTTAAAACCCCTATGGCACTATTTTCGTATTTACTCGCAGTTTGGGAGAAGGGGAAATTTTGGCATATTAGACTGGAGGGGCACGAACAAGCGGACTAATAGCATGATAGCGTCATACCTTAAATTTGGTAGAATTAAGTCCAAATTTCACACATACACTCAGCACCCAGACTCGCACCTCCGAATGAGATCGGGCACAGCGTACCTACCTCGGGGGCGGGTGTGGAGGCGGCTGGGGGCGGTGAAACGCACTTCCCGTGGATGTGCCGCTTAAATAACTATCAGAATCGGATTCAGCACCCCAAAAAACCCATATGGCACTATTTTCGCATTTACTCGCAGTTTGGGAGAAGGGGAAATTTTGGCATATTAGACTGGAGGGGCACGAACAAGCGGACTAATAGCATGACAGCGTCATACTTCCAGCAACGGTCCATAATTCCGTTAATATTGGTCGAATTGAGTCCAAATTTCGCACATACACTCAGTACCCAGACTCGCACCTGCGAATGAGGTCGGGCACGGCGTACCTACCTCGGGGGCGGCTGTGGAGGCGGCTGGGGGCGGTATTACGCACTTCCCGTGGATGTGCCGCTAAAATAACTATCAGAATCGGATTCAGCACCCTTTAAAACCCCTATGGCACTATTTTTGTATTTACTCGCAGTTCGGGAGAGTGGGAAAAGGGGGGCTCGAATGGGGGCGGCTGGGGGCGGTTATGAGGACTTCCTATGAACATGACGCAATACCAACCGTCAGAAATCTACCTAAATACATATATATCTATAATCTGTGTTGATTCTGTTCACTTAGATGAAGGCGTAAATTTTTCGAATTTTGCAGGGGCATGAACAAGCTGACTAATAGCATGACAGCGTCATACCTCCAGCAACGGTCCATAATTCCGTTAATATTGGTCGAATTGACTCCAAATTTCGCACATACACTCAGCACCCAGACTCGCACCTGCGAATGAGGTCGGGCACGGCGTACCTACCTCGGGGGCGGCTGTGGAGGCGGCTGGGGGCGGTATTACGCACTTCCCGTGGATGTGCCGCTAAAATAACTATCAGAATCGGATTCAGCACCCTTAAAAACCCCTATGTCACTATTTTTGTATTTACTCGCAGTTCGGGAGAGTGGGAAAACGGGGGGTCGAGTGGGGGCGGCTGGGGGCGGTTATGAGGACTTCCTATGATCATGACGCAATACCAACCGTCAGAAATCTACCTACATATATATATCTATAATCTGTGTTGATTCTGTTCACTTAGATGAAGGCGTAAATTTTTCGAATTTTGCAGGGGCATGAACAAGCTGACTAATAGCTGACTAATAATGTGTCCTGGTTTATTGGACACATTTACGATGAATAATTAATTATTTATTATATTATTAATTTATTTACTTAATTTTATTTGTAATTGTTGTTAAATGTTTAATAATGATATTTAATAATAATTAATAATTAATATTTATAATAAAAATGATATTATAATATTTATGATAAAAATATTATAATAATATTATAATATTAATATTAAAATAATATTATTATAATAATATCATAATTAATTAATTATAATATTATAATATTAGTAATATTAATATTATAATATTAAAATATTATAAATATTAATATTATATTAATATTATAATAATATTATTTATAATATTAGTTATTTATTATTAATTCTTTATTATTAATGTTATAATATTAATAATATTATTATTATAATATTAATAATATTATTATAATAATATTAATAATATTACTATTATTATATTAAAATATTATAATATTTATAATAAATAATAATATTTATAATAAAAATAACAATTAATGTTTAATAAATTTTTAATTCTTCTCATTTACCTTCATAGAGCACATTTTTATGAATTTTAATGAATATCCAGGGGCTGTAGAAGGGGCTCAAACAAAATGGCCGGATTCTTTTTTAAACTATTCCGAAGCACCTACAAGAGCTGGGGATCCCAAATTTGGTATGTAGCCTTCAAATATTCTGTAGAAATGGCGTAAACAATTGTTTTTCGAATTTTCATGAAATTGTGGAATCTAGCAAACGCCGCCTCTGAGAGCAAAATGGACTTCAAATTCGGATTCAGCGCATCAAAAAATGTGAGGATATCAATTTTGGTGAATTTTAGACAATTTCCAGGGGCATTTTGGGGAGATTTTCATGAAATTCATGAAATTTTGAATATCCGGTGAACGAAGCGTCGTAGCGCAAAACGGATTTCAAAATCGGATTCAGCGACTCAAAATACTTACTGGAACACATTTTCGTCAAATTTCCTGTGAGTTTTAAGGGAGAAATTGCGAATTTAAGAAAAAAAATGAAATTTCAAAACAGAAAGTTTTTCCAGAATGAAGCCCAGGTGGGTTCAGTAAGTGTTCGCTCGGCTTTTTTGGCAATTTCAGTTTCGCAAATTTTTTTTTTAATCTTCATCTTTTAGGTAGGTTATCCGTATATATTATTGAATATTTATAGTGGGTTTTCACCACCATACAGGTGTGAATCAGTGGGTGGGGGGTGGGGGTAGGTCTGAAATGTTTGATATTTTTAGTTGTTGCTTATGGAGCACCTACTTGTGATGAGGATATGAAATTTAGGTTTTCCCTTTCAAATCACCCAAAAAAAACATAATTTGAAGGAATTTTTGAGATTTTCATGAAATTGTGGATTTTTTGTGCATTTTTGAGTTTTTGGTTTTGGCGGGAACCCGTTTTCGCGTTCTCCATCTTCTTTTTTGTTAGGAATTCCAATTTCTCTCACTAGCTTTGTTCCAACAGCGCTTTGAGAGCGACCCCCGTGGCTGTGTTCTAGTAGGTAAATTGAGGCGCTGAATCCGAATTTGAAATCCGTTTTTTGCTAGGACGCTTCGTTCACCGGATATCTCAAATTTCATGAATTTCATGAAAATCTCCCTAAAATGCCCTTGGAAAGGTTCTAAAATTCACCAAAATTAGTATCCTTGTATTTTATTATGCGCTGAATCCGAGTTTGAAATCCGTTTTGCGCTAGGACGCTCATTTTACCGGATTTCCAAAATTTCATGAATTTCATGAAAATCTCCCTAAAATGCCCCATGAAATTGTTCAAAATTCATCAGAATGTGTTCTAGTAGGTAAATTGAGGCGCTGAATCCGAATTTGAAATCCGTTTCCTTCTACGACGATCCATTCACCGGCAAATGGCAAAATCCACAATTTCATGAAAATCTCAAAAATTCCTTCAAATTATGTTTTTTTTGGGTGATTTGAAAGGGAAAACCTAAATTTCATATCCTCATCACAAGTAGGTGCTCCATAAGCAACAACTAAAAATATCAAACATTTCAGACCTACCCCCACCCCCCACCCACTGATTCACACCTGTATGGTGGTGAAAACCCACTATAAATATTCAATAATATATACGGATAACCTACCTAAAAGATGAAGATTAAAAAAAAAATTTGCGAAACTGAAATTGCCAAAAAAGCCGAGCGAACACTTACTGAACCCACCTGGGCTTCATTCTGGAAAAACTTTCTGTTTTGAAATTTCATTTTTTTTCTTAAATTCGATATGTTTCCCTTAAAACTCACAGGAAATTTGACGAAAATGTGTTCCAGTAAGTATTTTGAGTCGCTGAATCCGATTTTGAAATCCGTTTTGCGCTACGACGCTTCGTTCACCGGATATTCAAAATTTCATGAATTTCATGAAAATCTCCCCAAAATGCCCCTGGAAATTGTCTAAAATTCACCAAAATTGATATCCTCACATTTTTTGATGCGCTGAATCCGAATTTGAAGTCCATTTTGCTCTCAGAGGCGGCGTTTGCTAGATTCCACAATTTCATGAAAATTCGAAAAACAATTGTTTACGCCATTTCTACAGAATATTTGAAGGCTACATACCAAATTTGGGATCCCCAGCTCTTGTAGGTGCTTCGGAATAGTTTAAAAAAGAATCCGGCCATTTTGTTTGAGCCCCTTCTACAGCCCCTGGATAATCATTACAATTCATATAAATGTGCTCTATGAAGGTAAATGAGAAGAATTAAAAATTTATTAAACATTAATTGTTTAATTAATTTTTAGTAAACCCGACCTTTTTAAACCGACCCGATTTTTTAAACCCGACCTCATTCGCAGGTGCGAGTCTGGGTGCTGAGTGTATGTGCGAAATTTGGACTCAATTCGACCAATATTAACGGAATTATGGACCGTTGCTACCGTAGCGACGCTGTCATGCTATTAGTCAGCTTGTTCATGCCCCTGCAAAATTCGAAAAATTTACGCCTTCATCTAAGTGAACAGAATCAACACAGATTATAGATATATATATATGTAGGTAGATTTCTGACGGTTGGTATTGCGTCATGATCATAGGAAGTCCTCATAACCGCCCCCAGCCGCCCCCACTCGACCCCCCGTTTTCCCACTCTCCCGAACTGCGAGTAAATACAAAAATAGTGCCATAGGGGTTTTTAAGGGTGCTGAATCCGATTCTGATAGTTATTTTAGCGGCACATCCACGGGAAGTGCGTAATACCGCCCCCAGCCGCCTCCACAGCCGCCCCCGAGGTAGGTACGCCGTGCCCGACCTCATTCGCAGGTGCGAGTCTGGGTGCTGAGTGTATGTGCGAAATTTGGACTCAATTCGACCAATATTAACGGAATTATGGACCGTTGCTGGAGGTATGACGCTGTCATGCTATTAGTCAGCTTGTTCGTGCCCCTGCAATAAATTCGCAAAATGTACGCCTTCATCTAAGTGAACAGAATCAACACAGATTATAGATATATATGTATTTAGGTAGATTTCTGACGGTTGGTATTGCGTCATGATCATAGGAAGTCCTCATAACCGCCCCCAGCCGCCCCCACTCGACCCCCCGTTTTCCCACTCTCCCGAACTGCGAGTAAATACAAAAATAGTGACATAGGGGTTTTTAAGGGTGCTGAATCCGATTCTGATAGTTATTTTAGCGGCACATCCACGGGAAGTGCGTAATACCGCCCCCAGCCGCCTCCACAGCCGCCCCCGAGGTAGGTACGCCGTGCCCGACCTCATTCGCAGGTGCGAGTCTGGGTGCTGAGTGTATGTGCGAAATTTGGACTCAATTCGACCAATATTAACGGAATTATGGACCGTTGCTGGAGGTATGACACTGTCATGCTATTAGTCAGCTTGTTCGTGCCCCTGCAATAAATTCGCAAAATGTACGCCTTCATCTAAGTGAACAGAATCAACACAGATTATAGATATATATGTATTTAGGTAGATTTCTGACGGTTGGTATTGCGTCATGATCATAGGAAGTCCTCATAACCGCCCCCAGCCGCCCCCACTCGACCCCCCGTTTTCCCACTCTCCCGAACTGCGAGTAAATACAAAAATAGTGACATAGGGGTTTTTAAGGGTGCTGAATCCGATTCTGATAGTTATTTTAGCGGCACATCCACGGGAAGTGCGTAATACCGCCCCCAGCCGCCTCCACAGCCGCCCCCGAGGTAGGTACGCCGTGCCCGACCTCATTCGCAGGTGCGAGTCTGGGTGCTGAGTGTATGTGCGAAATTTGGACTCAATTCGACCAATATTAACGGAATTACGGACCGTTGCTGGAGGTATGACGCTGTCATGCTATTAGTCAGCTTGTTCGTGCCCCTGCAATAAATTCGCAAAATGTACGCCTTCATCTAAGTGAACAGAATCAACACAGATTATAGATATATATGTATTTAGGTAGATTTCTGACGGTTGGTATTGCGTCATGATCATAGGAAGTCCTCATAACCGCCCCCAGCCGCCCCCACTCGACCCCTCGTTTTCCCACTCTCCCGAACTGCGAGTAAATACAAAAATAGTGCCATAGGGGTTTTTAAGGGTGCTGAATCCGATTCTGATAGTTATTTTAGTGGCACATCCACGGGAAGTGAGTAATACCGCCCCCAGCTGCCTCCACAGCCGCCCCCGAGGTAGGTACGCCGTGCCCGACCTCATTCGGAGATGCGAGTCTGGGTGCTGAGTGTATGTGCGAAATTTGGATTCAATTCGACCAATATTAACGGAATTATGGACCGTTGCTGGAGGTATGACGCTGTCATGCTATTAGTCAGCTTGTTCGTGCCCCTGCAATAGATTCGCAAAATGTACGCCTTCATCTAAGTGAACAGAATCAACACAGATTATAGATATATATGTATTTAGGTAGATTTCTGACGGTTGGTATTGCGTCATGATCATAGGAAGTCCTCATAACCGCCCCCAGCCGCCCCCACTCGACCCCCCGTTTTCCCACTCTCCCGAACTGCGAGTAAATACAAAAATAGTGACATAGGGGTTTTTAAGGGTGCTGAATCCGATTCTGATAGTTATTTTAGCGGCACATCCACGGGAAGTACGTAATACCGCCCCCAGCCGCCCCCGTGGTAAGTACGCCGCGCCCGACCTCATTCGCAGGTGCGAGTCTGGGTGCTGAGTGTATGTGCGAAATTTGGACTCAATTCGACCAATATTAACGGAATTATGGACCGTTGCTTGAGGTATGACGCTGTCATGCTATTAGTCAGCTTGTTCATGCCCCTGCAAAATTCGAAAAATTTACGCCTTCATCTAAGTGAACAGAATCAACACAGATTATAGATATATATATGTAGGTAGATTTCTGACGGTTGGTATTGCGTCATGATCATAGGAAGTCCTCATAACCGCCCCCAGCCGCCCCCACTCGACCCCCCGTTTTCCCACTCTCCCGAACTGCGGGTAAATACAAAAATAGTGACATAGGGGTTTTTAAGGGTGCTGAATCCGATTCTGATAGTTATTTTAGCGGCACATCCACGGGAAGTGCGTAATACCGCCCCCAGCCGCCTCCACAGCCGCCCCCGAGGTAGGTACGCCGTGCTCGACCTCATTCGCAGGTGCGAGTCTGGGTGCTGAGTGTATGTGCGAAATTTGGACTCAATTCGACCAATATTAACGGAATTATGGACCGTTGCTGGAGGTATGACGCTGTCATGCTATTAGTCAGCTTGTTCATGCCCCTGCAAAATTCGAAAAATTTACGCCTTCATCTAAGTGAACAGAATCAACACAGATTATAGATATATATGTATTTAGGTAGATTTCTGACGGTTGGTATTGCGTCATGTTCATAGGAAGTCCTCATAACCGCCCCCAGCCGCCCCCATTCGAGCCCCCTTTTTCCCACTCTCCCGAACTGCGAGTAAATACAAAAATAGTGCCATAGGGGTTTTAAAGGGTGCTGAATCCGATTCTGATAGTTATTTTAGCGGCACATCCACGGGAAGTGCGTAATACCGCCCCCAGCCGCCTCCACAGCCGCCCCCGAGGTAGGTACGCCGTGCCCGACCTCATTCGCAGGTGCGAGTCTGGGTACTGAGTGTATGTGCGAAATTTGGACTCAAATCGACCAATATTAACGGAATTATGGACCGTTGCTGGAAGTATGACGTTGTCATGCTATTAGTCCGCTTGTTCGTGCCCCTCCAGTCTAATATGCCAAAATTTCCCCTTCTCCCAAACTGCGAGTAAATGCGAAAATAGTGCCATATGGGTTTTTTGGGGTGCTGAATCCGATTCTGATAGTTATTTAAGCGGCACATCCACGGGAAGTGCGTTTCACCGCCCCCAGCCGCCTCCACACCCGCCCCCGAGGTAGGTACGCTGTGCCCGATCTCATTCGGAGGTGCGAGTCTGGGAGCTGAGTGTATGTGTGAAATTTGGACTCAATTCGACCAATATTTAAGGTATGACGCTATCATGCTATTAGTCCGCTTGTTCGTGCCCCTCCAGTCTAATATGCCAAAATTTCCCCTTCTCCCAAACTGCGAGTAAATACGAAAATAGTGCCATAGGGGTTTTAAAGGGTGCTGAATCCGATTCTGATAGTTATTTTAGCGGCACATCCACGGGAAGTGCGTAATACCGCCCCCAGCCGCCCCCGAGGTAGGTACGCCGTGCCCGACCTCATTCGCAGGTGCGAGTCTGGGTACTGAGTGTATGTGCGAAATTTGGACTCAATTCGACCAATATTAACGGAATTATGGACCGTTGCTGAAAACCGTTGCTAACTTCACCGGGCTCTCACTTGTGGAACAACGTGGCTCTTTAGTTGTGTGTCTTGGTGCGCTCCACAATTAGATGCTCTGCAGTTTCTTCTGTTTGGCAGGTGGAGCATAAGCCATAATAACTATTTAGGAAGGTAGTTTCCATAAATTTACTACAACGTAAATTAATATTTATACCTGAAATAGGTATAATCCTTATAGAAGTCTTCGGTAAGTAAACAATTGAGTGAAGCTAGACAGAAAATGGAGTAGAATGCCGCTAACCTAGTGCTGCAAAAAATCGAACATCGATTAATTGATTCATTTATGAAACATTGATAACAATCAGTTCAATAAATTACTACTCGGTTCAATAAATTACTAAATCGGTTCAATAATAAAATCCATGTAAAAATGAAGATATAGAAGCACCCTATGGCTGTATAACATGTGTTAATGCCAACAATTTAAAAAAAATGACTACGATTTACTATCTTTCTTTATATTAATAAAGTAAAGTGTCTGTATGTATGTGGGCTCCTCCATAACTTTTGAACGGATTGACTGATTTGCGCGATTTCTTTTTTAATATGACCAGCCACTTCCGGCACAAAATATAGGCCACATCAAAATTGCTCAACCCCTGCTCTGTAACGGGTGGTTGTGATGGGTGGGGGGTAGAAAACTGGAAAATCCGTGTGTGGGCTCAAACGGATCAGGAAAGAGCCCATAATTGCAATCGTCTCGCATGTATACAGCCACACCTTGCGAGCAAAGCAAGCCGGAGCGGCTAGTTTATGAATAAAATTCATTTAGTATTTCCAAGAAAAAAAATAGGGAATAAATGAATATAAATTCAATTCAGGTCATAATTTTTGAAATTTTCAATAATACCTGGAACTACCACATGACTCTTCATTCAGTCTCCAGACCTTGCCAAGGTGAGTCATCTCTTTCTTTGTGCGCATAGCAATTAACTCTATCATACAAACCATTATTGATTATTACCCATAAATAACCCAATTTCTGTCCTATTGAAGTGTATTCAAGAACATATCAAGGCCACAGGCTAGTCAGATCTCCTCCCTTAAATACCTTTCTTTTGGAGCACCATAACGAAATAGGTAATAAAATTATCCCAGTGATTAATTTCTGTCATACTTACTCACATTTATCCCGAAATAATAATTAAATATATCAAAATGTAGTAGGGACAATAGGGAAATTAATCTGAGATTAGATTGTCACAAACTAAAGAGCTGGAGGTGAACAGATCAGCAGGAACCAAGCTACCCAGGTAGGTACAGTAACCCCCTCATATACTCTACTCTTGACATGGTAGGTAGGTACTTGTATTGATTAGCCATTTTATTATTCTTTGCTTGCCTTTATTTACATTATAACGTTTCTTTATTCGGACAGTTCAGATTATAACAAGCTTTATAAAAACGCTGCAAATTATTACACAAAGGTTTATTATTTTTTCAATTGAGTTTTATCGTAGTTTTAGTTGGCTTGCGTACGTCATAAGGCCCGTCCAGACTCCTCGGCGTGTCCTATTTCGAGTTGCCACAACCTATACTTCTTTAATTATATTTTTCGTAGTTTATTCGTAGTTTATATTTCTCGATTTGAGCTCCTATCTATTCAAATAGTTATTGCCTTAATATATCATTATCTAAGTACGTACGAAAAGTCGAGAGGATATGTTATTAAATATGCGTTGGAAAAGCATTGGTATTAACAAACAAATATGACCTAGAAAAAAACATATATTCATGCCTCGAAGGAACACCTAACGACCTCATGGTGCCGCGGTGTATTGTATGGGTATAACACATAAAAGTAATAAATATCCATTCTCCTACGCCCCTCTGCTACGCCCCTGTTCACTCCAGCCACCACAAGGTGCTGCGGCACCTCCTCTCACTCCACCCCCCTCACCACCCACCGTGACCCCCTGCCAGGCGTGCGTCTAACACGTCTAACACTCAAAGCCTCGAAAAAGACACTTTTCGCCCGTTTTTGTCCCATAGCATCTATGCGAGCAAAGCGATCGGGATGGTTAAACGTTAGGACCAACTAGACCCCAAATGGAGTCTATGTGCGAAAGAACGGGTTTTTTAAGAAAATTCTTAGGCCTTTTATGGCCCGGACGGCGAACGGCGGACGGACATTTCAAATTTGGATTCTACGCACCTTGAAACGTAAAGTGACAAATTTATAAGGGGGGGGGGGGGGGGGTTATAAAAATGTTTTGCTACACAATCACTTAGGCTTATTATTGGAAATAATAAACCAAAAGGGGATCCCATTTCCCCAAAACCGAGCATCTCAATACCTCTAATCTCGTTTACACTTTGGTGAAACAGAGGCTGACACCTTATTTCCGAAGGGATTTTGAATATATAAAAAACCGATTCGAAAAATAAAGAGCAATTCTACCGTTTGTATAGAATAACATATTGAAATTCGAAAAAGTGAGAGATTTACATGGTTTTGAAGAGGTAACAAAAATAATAAGAAAACACCTTCAAAACTTGGAAACGATATATGTTCGGCATTTGTTTAACCAGCTGTGAAATCTTTATAGGTACCTATATAAAAATCGATTGCTGTTCGTTAGTCTCGCTAAAACTCGAGAAAGGCTGGACCGATTTGGCTAATTTTGGTCTTAAATTATTTGTGGAAGTCCAGAGAAGGTTTAAAATTTCAAATCTACCATATAGGGGGTGTTTTAGGGGAGGAGGGGGGAATGGGGTATCTTTGTCATCACTGAACAAACTGGGGATTTGATTGTCGAGAATGTTTGGACTACTCCAATCAAAGACTACTTTTTTCAAATTTTTCAAATCTGACCCACAATGGAGGGGGAGGGGGAGTTAAAGCGTTTCGAACGTCACTGAACGAACTGGGGATCTGAATTGTCGAATATGTTTGGAGTATTCTAACTTGAATCACAGGCTACTTGAAAATATTCAAATCTAACCCATAGAAGGGGGTGTTTTAGGGGAAGGGGGAGAAATGGGAGTATCTTTGTCATCACTGAATGAACTGGGGATTTGATTGTCGAATATGTTTGGATTTCTATAATTCAAGTCAAAGACTACTACTTCTTTCAAATTTTTGAAATCTGCCCAGTGGGGAGGAGGGAGGGGGAGGATGTTAAAGCGTTTTGAACGTCACTGAACCAACTGGGGATGTGAATGGGCGAATCTATCAGAATTACTTTAACTCGGGTCACAGGCTATTTGATAATGTTCAAGTCAACCTGTGCATCGCACGGGTGAACCAGCTAGTTGCTTATAAAATTAGATCCTCTGCTTCCAAACAAAGTTCAGATACAGCTGGATAGCTGAAGAAGCCTTCAGATTTCTTGAAATTCTGTGGGATACCACCTACCTAATCTTCAGTTGGAGAGCTTCAGAGATTACAATAAATTATCGTCCTCCGGCCTTGGCGCCTTCTTATCTGAAGTGGACGGAAATCTGTTTGCTTGGAGCATCGAGGGTTCGCTTATCGGAATTATTTGAACGACGTCTGCAGTTGATTTGCTTTTTCGTTCTATTTTTATCTAACCTCGCGCACCACTTGAGATAAGCCCGTGTCGCCTGCGTAGCTTTGGTCACATTTCGACAGAGTGCTCACTTGAATCCAACGTGACAATTTAACAATTTTTTTTTAAAGTTAGGCCTTGTATTGAATAAATTATAGAAATAGGGTATTTTAGACTTGGCGTTCAAGAGCACCGTCATACCCCCCACCACCAGCCTCCGTATAATAAAAAGCCCTCCTTATGAACCATAATCAGCCTACTTATAACGAAACAGGCCTACGTAATAGATAAGACTGATTTTTATAGTTAAGTGGTCTGGATGCTCGCATCTCAAAAAATAAAAAAAATATCCTAAATCAATCCTTTTATCAAAATACAGATTAGTTGGATAAACAGATCAGATTTACGCCTAAAATGATGTTACGGAGGTCGAATATGAAGAAGAATTGGATCTAGATGGCACTGGTGGTGGGGGGGTTGGACGTGCTGTTGAACGTCTAAGGTATTTTAGGTAGATCAGGGTGGCCACCAACAAGAAAAGTCAGGGAAAACCTGGCGAATTCTTAGCGTCGGGAAAAGTCAGGGGAATGCCAGGGAATATTGAGAAAAACCACTAGAGGACATGAGAGCAGAAGCTAGTAGAACGAAGGAAGAGCAAAAATCAAATGAATCTGTCCTAACACAATCAAAGATGCCTACGGTCTTGCAGACATTGGTCGTTCGTGCGTGTCATGGGAGGAAGAGTGCTCTAGTTCGTGCTCTCATTGACTCTGGTTCTCAAAGATCGTATATTGTTAAAGAACTAGCTGACACTCTAGGTTTAATCACACTCAAGGAAGAAGTGGTGGGTCATAGTCTATTTGGGGGGCTGGAGACAAGAAGATTGCCTCATAAAATTTTTAAGCTGACTATAGAAGCCTTGAACAGTGATTTTAGCCTAGCAATTTCTGTATTAGATCAGGATAAAATCTGTAGTTACGTTCCGACGGTCAATACTCCTCAACTTCAAAAACTCTTGAAATCTAAAAATATACAGTTGTCGGATACTAGCGAAAACTCAAACCAGGGAAAAATATAAATCAATATTGTTTGGGATTCAAATAAATCTTCATCCTTCAATCTTGAAGCCATTTTCCACACGCAGCGTACATAGGTATATTCTAACTCCAAACAATCGAACTTCAACAGTCTACTTTATCCTACTATAATATTTCATAAGCATACCCAGCACAGTAGTGGACTGATCCATTGAGAATTATAACAACAAATTTGTATACATAACCTACGACTTCTCAGGAAGGTTAAGGAGGAGGAAATTGGCCCATTGAAATGTGGAGTCATGTTTAATGCTCTCCAAGGAACTATTTTTTAGGGATGGGAAATCAGGAAGTTATATTATCTCTAGCAACGACTGGTTGTAGGTGAAAAAAAGCGTGACATTTTTTACTGTCGGTCGAAAATTTGGAATTTTTACCCCCACAGCTAAGAAATATCCATCTAAGAAAAAAAAAAGTCCAGTCATGCAGCATGACCCCATGAGCGAATTTTTGAAGAAATCTTCGATTATTTCGATTTTTGACTGATTTTTCAACTTTGAAATTTTTGAAAACTTGATACATATTTTTATAGGAAATTTTACGCTGATTCCGAATATACCACATGTTAGTATGCTGAAAAAATTATTTCGCACAACAAACCGCAAAAAACAGGCTATTTTGAAATTTTTGACTACATTTTTGAAAATTTCAACCCAAAGATGTAATCCGATCATGCTGGCCAACGAACTTGAACTTTCGTTTTGTGTCCTTAACATTTTAAAATTTGTTTGAAGTTTCTAGCACAATTCTACGGACAGTTATCGTCTGGAATGACACATACATACATACATACATACATACATACATAAAAGTTCCAGTCATGCAGCATGATCGTATGAGCGAATTTTCATAAATGGTCGTATTACATTTATGTTAAATTCTGTTGAAATTTGAGCACTTTGGGGAAAAATAAAAGTTTTATTATACATTTTGTAGCAAATTAACTTTTTGTCAGTAATATTCCAATGAACAAACGATTTTGTGGATTTTTACAATTTTTTCAAGTGTTTTCTTGATACCATAGGCACAGTACGATTCTAATGGTAAACTAGCAGCTTGTGAGTTGCTATGTATTTATATAAATATGAAAAATGAAAAATAAAGAACGAATAGAGATCCATATTGACAGCACTGTCAATCACTGAGGGGAGCATCAGTTTGGGAACTAGTAATTGATATTTGCATTTTCACATATCTTTGATTATTTCTAAAAAAAAAAGTTCCATTCATGCAGCATGATCGTATGAGGGAATTTTCGTAAATTATCGTATTGTATAATGTTGAATTGTTTTGAAATTTGAGCTTTTTGAGTGCAAGGAAATTGTTAACCATAAATTTTATGGCAAAAAACGTCATTATGTTTTAATGTTAAAAAATGTGGGTTTTCTCGAAAGGTGACCCTCCATGAACCTAAAAGTATGGGGTCGGTTTCTATGTATTTTTTCACGCTGTATCGAATGGTAACATTTGTAGATCTCTCCAACTCCTTTATAACCGAGTTTTACACTTAAAATCGCAAATGTTTAGTTTGTTTGTTACGATTAAATGTATGTGTGTTATGGGGTAAAAATAGTTAATTAAAGTGTTAAACTCGATTATAACGTAGTTGAGAGATCTGCAAGAGTTTCTATTCGATCCATCGAGAAAAATACATAGAAACCGACCCCATTCTCGTTGGTTCATGGAGGGTCATCTTTCGAAAAAACCAACAATTTCATTGAAAAACCCACATTTTTTAACATTAAAACATTATTTTCTCCTCTAAATAACAAAATAAAAGTAAAATTGATAATACCGTTGGAAAGCATATTATATGAAGCAGTTTCCATGAGATTTGCCAGATTCCAGGATTCTTTTTAAAAGAGTAGTGAAGTTTTAAAGATTTTCAGAAATATTCTTTTTTCAAAATCGTCAATGTTTGAGCTGATGTGAGGGTCTTCGGATGGTACTTTTTAAGGACCCAAGTACACTATTCTTATAGGAAATTTAATGCTGCTAAATACCGTTGGAAAGCATATTAGATGAAGCAGTTTTCATGAGATTTGCCAGTTTCCAGGATTCTTTTTAAAAGAGTAGTGAAGTTTTAAAGATTTTCAGAAATATTATTTTTTCAAAATCGTCAATGTTTGAGCTGATGTGAGGGTCTTCGGATGGTACTTTTTAAGAACCCAAGTACAATATTCTTATAGGAAATTTAATGCTGCTAAATACCGTTGGAAAGCATATTAGATGAAGCAGTTTTCATGAGATTTGCCAGTTTCCAGGATTCTTTTTAAAAGAGTAGTGAAGTTTTAAAGATTTTCAGAAATATTATTTTTTCAAAATCGTCAATGTTTGAGCTGATGTGAGGGTCTTCGGTTGGTACTTTTTAAGAAACCAAGTACACTATTCTTATAGGAAATTTAATGCTGATACCGAAAATGAGGTTGAAAGTTAAAATTAAATGAGGCAAAGTGGAGAAATCCGAGTTTAAAATGAAAAAACACGGTATTCCTGGAAAAAAAACCTTTAAAAAATCATATCTCGAGTACGGATTGAGATAAAAATATGCGGTTGGCGGCATTTTAGTCCATTTTTGATGTAGTTTCACCCAAATTTTTTTTTTTCATCTGCGAGGGAATCACCCTGTATAAAGTTGAAATTTGAGCTTTTGTAGTGCAAGGAAAGTGTAAACTATTAATTTTAAGGCAAAAAAGTATTCTAAAAAATAATCTCATGATTCAATACAGGTTTTGAATGTTTGGATTTTTTTTTTGAAGTTTTATCAATTTTTTAGCAAATTTTAATGAATTTTAAGTACATTTATCATCATAATTTTGTATATACATTTTTGAATGTTCTATTTTATAGTTAATAAACTTTATTTGAGCAATATTCTACCAAAAAATATAAATTTAACGATTTTTTGCCGTTTTTAGTGATTTTTCTAGTACGTTTTTTTAAATTTGACCAATTTAAAGAACTCGAAAAGTGCTGGCCAACGAACTCGTCCTTTCGTTTGGAAAGCTTGATTTTTTTGGCGCAAGAACGGAATTTTTATCTCAATCCTAAGGAGTGTAGGGCACACATACATATATGGAAAAACACAAACTTCAGGAATAGTTACAGAATGTCTATAAGCGGATTTCAATGAAGAATCTTTCAAAAATTTTCGTTTTTAAAATTTCAGAGCCATTGCTATAGCTTCATTTTCTACAAAAATTCGGTTAAACGTCGTTTTAAGCACATTTTTCATTGAAAATGGCTCGAGGGATTTTGATTAAATTCTCAGGAGGTACTCCTCTTCTGAAGTAGAAATGATATCCCACACCCCTCATACCTGGGAAAATACTCTGAGGGCGGTGATTAGCAGAAAACCTTAAAATATATGAAAAACGCCATTTTAGCGAATTTCCGTGGAAAATTAGGCTATTGCAATCGCTCGTAGAATTTTAAAAAAAGTCCAGTCATGCAGCATAACCCCCATGAGCTAGTTTTTGAAGAAATCTTCGACATTTCAGTCGCTATTGATCGCGTAGAGAAATTTTGGTTTATGATCTTGATAGACAAACATGGAATCAAATTATTAAAAATAATTAGGAGGTATTCTTACTTCCATAAGAGTAGTTCAATCTGAATTTGGACAATGTTTCATGCAAATATTACCGATTTTTACAACCAGGGAACGGCATTATTTCGATTTTTGACTGATTTTTCAACTTTGGAATTTTTGAAAACTTGATACATATTCTTATAGGAAATTTTACGCTGATTCCGAATATACCACATGTTAGTATGTTAACAAATGTTAACAAATTATTTTCCCTCGAAGTTCCTAATTTTCAAAACAATGTAACATAATATGGTAAGATAATTTACAAAAATTCGCTCATACGATCATGCTGCATGACTGGAACTTTTTAGCACTTTCTTGGTTATTTTTCCAATAGATACGACCCATCATAATAGCATCCATGTGTAATGAATACAAGTAGGGAAAGTAGTGTGAAGCCTCGCACCAGATTTATTTTTTTTAATTTAGGGATAGAAGACTGGAATTCAAAGTGAATTGTTGAAAAAGGCAAATATTTCGAAGTTTGTGGGTATTAAGGGAATTCAAAAAATTCTCAACAAATTCAGGATATTTATATTGAATAACTAAATATTGGATATGTTGCTTGTGACAATCACAGTAAGCACTGCATATGAAAAAATAAAAAATTACAACTTTTAAGAGTGAAGACAACTGGTAGATGTTTCTGGTACATAATTACCTTCTACCAGAAGTGGAGAACTACGAGTTTATATTCCCTTTTTTTCACAATCATCTTGGAGCAGGAAGGGTCCGGGGGAAGGAAATCTAAGCATTCGACAGTTTGCAGGATTTCTCGTGCTTTTATATCTCGAATGAGGAGCTGCCTATCTGCACTGATGAGCATAATGTTGTCCATGACGATGTGGATCCTGTTGACATATTCGTACCTCCTCTCAACTTGGAATTTGTCTACCAGACGCTGCTTCTCAGTATCATAGACAGTCACTGTGGAGGGATCTCCATATTCTGCGTAAGTAATGAGATTCCCAAAGGCCTGTACTGTGTCTATACAGCTCCTAAAATTCAACATGTCCAACATTCGACCGTCTCTCAAGTCGAATAAAACCATTTTTTCCTCACTTCCCATAACAGCCACTGTTCCCGTGAGTAGTCTACTTTCCAAACGCCCTTCTAGTTGCAGAACAGTTTCACTGTAACTGGATTTCTCCACATCATAAGCACATATCGAGGTACAACTCTGATATGTCAACATTAAATGTACGATGTTCCCACGTAAAAAGAAAGAGGCCCGTTCTAATTGTTCTCCGGGCACCTGCCTAGGCAAAGCAACTTCTAGGATTTTGGTTTGGAATTCCAGATCCCAGATGTGCAGAGGTGAGTACTGCAGCTCATCATCATCATCTTCACGTGAATGCAAGGCGACAAAATACTTACCATTGTGGTCACATGTTTGGTTAATTTCGTACCCAGGGGCGATTCGCTGATACCAGTTAGTCAGGTCTGGGGTATCGTGGATGGTCTCCGAATGGTCCCTGTCAAAGAGAGCGAGAAACTTCAGGTTCAGGTTTTTATCTTGGTCTTTAACATGAACCTGAAGCAACGTGTGTTGAACAATCACCAGGATGTTGTTGGATAATTTGACGAGTGATGGTATGTAGCTACTTAGGGCGGGATGCATTTCACCTGTTATGATTGGCTTGTCCACTGTGTTGAACACGGTGTAAGGTGGTGAATAGTTGCGACCCTTAGGCACCACTAACAGTTCATTGTCAGTCTCTGCATCATAGTCAGAATAATTAATGCTAAGAAAGTCTTCCTGACAGCATCCAAGTTTCCAATTTCTTTTGAGATCGACGTCATCCATGTATCTCCTTCTCCAATCACACAGCTTCGGCAGATTCTCGGTTTCGAACACTTCGTACGAAGATCCCACTCTCTTGCGTTCAACCCGTAACTTAAATCTCTCCTCCGATATGTTTTTCCTGCACAGCTTTTCCCAGATGCGGTCGCTATTGACGGCATTGCGCCAACCAAGGCAAACTAACGAGCAAGATAGAACATCTTCCGTATCTAAATGCTGCAAAATGATTTCAAACGCCTCTTCAGGTAAACCAAGATGGTTATCGTACGTATTGCGTGGACGATATGCACGTTCATCCACGCCAGGTTGGGCGTTCTTCTTGAAGTCCACTGTACGGGACGAAGCAGCCTCCTCAGTTTGACCAAATTCGAGAACCTGATCGAGAGTTATGTTGGCTGTACCCAAAATTTTCTTTTGAAGGGATTCCGATTTAGTTCCGACTAAAATCTGCATAATTAACTCGAAATTCAGACGCGTATCAAAATCACAAGTGGATGCCAACGATCTGAGTCGAGTATAAAACTCCAAAAACGACTCGGAAAGCTCTTGTTTTGCTTTCCTGAACTTGAACGTATCGACAAACGTATTTGTCATAGGATCGAGAACCTTATCAAGGGCTTTTTTTGCCTCGTCGTAAGTAGTGCCTGGACTGGCTGAATTGTCAAATATGTCACTTACGTCAGTACCTGCAAGGTTGAGTAATAGAGCTTTCTTCCGTAGATCGCAAGTGATTCCCATTGCAACGACGTATCGTTCGAAATTCTTCACCCAACGTCTCCAGCGAGTGCTGACGGAGGCTGGGTCGCTGTGGGGGCAGAAGGGGGCCGGTTTATTTGCTTCTACACTCATTGTGGGTTACAGAAATTTCACGCACACGTAATCTGAAGTATCCTTCACAAACTCTTTCTCCACAGCAAAATATTAAACTACTACTCTTTGAACACAATTTTGTTGAAGGAATGAATCGTGTTATTGTATTTTTATATAGAAACGTAATGGAGGTTACCGAGTAGCTTGGGTATCTAGATTATAGACAAATGGGTTAATAGTTGTACACCACTAGTTATCAACCGACAACATTCGTTTCCGTGAGAAATAAAGATGAACCGAAAACTATTCCGAAAACTAACCGATTATCGTTTCGCAATTACAACTAGTAAAGTAGGAGGCACTGAAAATACCAACTAGGTGTGGCAGAAAGACAGCAAATACTTGAAATTTATGCTCAGTTATCAATGCGATTATCAGATTGACGTTTCTTTTCTGAAGGGTGGATGTGGGAGATCTTCGTTTGATGCCTTTTCCTTGTGCGACCAAGATTCCAAATAAGGATGCGAAGCCTAGCGGCGGAAAATAAACTAGGAAGTTCCTGACTGCGAATCTTGTGCCATTTGGATATTACTGTATCTGTACCTACCTACCTATTTAGTGAATTTTCGTAAAAAATGAAGCTATTGCAGTGGCTCCAACAATTTTAAAATCAATATTTTCCAAAATGTTCTTAAATAAAATCTGTTTTAGGACATTCTGAAAAAGTTTAATTTTTTTCGTATAACTACAAATAATATATATGAAAAAGCGTTAAACTCTGGGATTTGTTTCAAAATGTCTCAAAATGGATTTCAATGAAGGAAATTTTGATTTTAAAATTTTTGTAGCCACTATAATAGCTTCATTTTTTACAAAAATTCGCTGAGGAAACTTGGAAATATTGCAGCCCTTTACTGGATGATTAGACATAGAACTTTGCTGACATCTTGAGGTTCTTTGCTACAACAAATCTCACTTGGTTCTAACCTTCTCTGTGGTTTTAGGCTTTATAAGAAAGAATGTTGCAGGAGTGGAAAAACGGAAGGTAGACCTAAGGTTCTACAGTCAGATCATTTAATATTGATTAATTTTACACATTATCCAAGTACCTCCTACAACTCAACAGTACCTACCATGTTGTGTCTTCTTTTCGCATTATTAGTTCATTATGGTTACTTAGCAATATTAGTTTAAAACGTAGGTAATAAATCAGCTTTTCTTCACACTACAGCGGCTTAGGGTTCATGAGATGTTGTGATGAAATGAGAGTTTTTCAAAAAGTGGCCAATGATTTTCATGCTATGAAAACTAAGGGAGTTACACTTCCCTAGCAACGCATAGGTTGTACATGAAAATCAGTAGAAGTGCGATATTTTCGCCGTAAAGTAGGTAACAGTCGGGAAAAAAATAGAATCGTCCTGTTAATCATTAATAAATGATAAAAGATGTGAGCCACTGGAAGTTAACTCAGATGCAGCTCTGTAATGCATAGGACTAGGTAGTTATAGGTGGTATTCTGGAGACTTACATCCAGGCAGAGCTGAAAACCATGTTGTCGAGAATATTACACCTTGTTGTCATGGTGACAAGTAAACTATGCATATAGCCGCCATTGCTTGTCACCCTAGATATCATACGGTTCGGTATTTACGGTTCAGTATTTACCTGTTAGTTCTGTATGTTTTTATTATGCCAGGTAATGAATGATATGTGATTTATATTAGGCTGTTGTCCGGCAGTGACCTTAAACTTTATGAACGCAAGATTAGTTTGTGCAGTCGAGATCCCAATGAAATGGATGTCGAGGAGTTTACAAAAATTGAAGTGTAAGAAGTTCCAGACATCAGCCACGAAGATGTTGTGGATTGTCCAGTTTACAGAACCGTTCTTATCATTTAGGAAACTAAAACTATTTAGAGTCCTGTGAAAAGACGTGCCATGAGTGCTCCTGCCAGACGGGAATATTCGGTAGGGATCGCCTCGGTAGGGAAAGGTAAGTACCTAGTGAGGTAGAGGTAAGTATACACTACCTACTTTCCGTACTTATATTATTACTTGTTGTCTTCCATTTATATTTCCATAGACAAAAACTGAAGTCGGTACTCAACCCATTCAGCGTGAATCTCAAGAGGGGGGACAACCCCCCTGACTTCCATAGGGTGTACACCGATGGATGTAAACGGCAAAATGGAGTGTCAGCTGCAGTCCATTGTGAGAGTCATGACTTGGGGTGGGTAGTGAGATTACGAGATGTCTCGTCCATTTATCATGCAGAGCTCTTTGCATTGGAGCTGGCATTGAATCATGTACACAATCAACATGTTGGTAACTGTGTAATATTGTCTGATTCAAAGTCAGCTATTGACACTTTATCTAACATCAAAATAGGTGATCTCCCCCCTCTTCCTACATATAGACTTCTGCACACAATAAACGATATTAAAAATGACCATCTACTTAATCTGCAATAGGTCCCCTCACTTAAATCAATAAGGGGCAATCAACTCGCCGACGATCTCTGTGCTATGACTATTGAACATCAGGATGTTTACCCTATCATTCTTGAACGACAACGGCTCCTCTGGAAAAATACCTACGTCAACAAAACAGGCCCTGGCTCCTGGACCAGACATTTTTTTGACGACCCCAACACAATTCCCATTTTCCGAAGAAAATGAGATGAGCATAGGAGATATCACCTACATCAACAGAATTTTGATAGGTCACGGTTTTGAAAACCTCTTCAAGTGGAGAATGGGTAAGAGAAGTGACCCTTGGTGCCAGCACTGCGACACTGAACCCATCCAGGATGTGTTACACCTTATGCTGGAATATGTAAAGACCGAAGCCGCCATGAGGGTTTTGCTGGGCGAAACGTGGTACGAGAACGTTGATGAGAGAGCAAACATAACCGCTACATACTTGAAGGGTGGCCTAACAGAACATAATAAGCTTGTAAAACTCAAAGAAACCATGATGGAGGCAGGGGTTTTGATATAGGGTGGTATTATGTGCAATAATGAAGATATTCAGTCACTACTAACAAAATTCATTGGCAAAATTCAATGTGTAGTAAAAGAGGCTTACGGAATGACAATAACATGACAATACAATAATTGAGCAAAAGTGATCATGAAAACAAGGATCTACCACCTTTCACACACCAGTGGACACACATCTCCCGGAGATAGTTCCACAAAAAAGAAGAGAAAAGAAGAAGAAGAATAAGTTTCCCATCTTCCTGCTGTTGGTATGTTCAGTGCTTCCTACTTTTCTAGTTGTAATTGCGAAACGATTATTATTTAATCGTTAACATTCATTGCTGTTTTTGGTTTATCTCAGTTTTTTACGCGGACGGTTATTTAGTTATGTCGGTTGATAACTATCTTGGTTTGCCTGAAGAGGTGTTTGAAATCATTTTGCAACATTTAGATACGGAAGATGTTCTATCTTGCTCGTTAGTTTGCCTTGGTTGGCGCAATGCCGTCAATAGCGACCGCATCTGGGAAAAGCTGTGCAGGAAAAACATATCGGAGGAGAGGTTGAAGTTACGGGCTGAACGCAAGAGTGTGGGATCTTCGTACGAAGTGTTCGAATCGGAGAATCTGCCGATGCTGTGTGGTTGGAGAAGGAGATACATGGATGACGTCGATCTTAGAAGGAATTGGAAACGTGGATGCTGCCGGGAAGACTTTATTAACAGTTATTCACCTGCCTTGGCTATGGTGGAGACTGATAATGAACTCTTTTTAATGCAAGATTGGTTTTTCCGTCCACCACCATACCACGTGTTCAACATAGTGGACAAGCCGATCATGACAGGTGAAATACGTCCCGCTCTACGTAACTGCGCACCATCATTCGTCAAATTATCCAACAACATCCTGGTGATTGTTCAACACACGTTGCTGCAGGTTCATGTTAAAGACCAAGATAAGATCCTGAAGCTGAAGTTTCGCGCTCTGTTTGACAGGGACCATTCGGAGACCATCCCCGATACCCCAAACCTGACAAACTGGTATGAGCAAATTAGTTACCCTGGCAACATAGAGTACGGAAGAAGTGACCACAGTGGGAAGTATTTTGTCGGCATGACTTCACGTTATGATGCAGGTGTGTTATGGTACTCACCTCTGCACATTTGGGATCTGCAATTTCAAACCAAAATCCAAGAAGTGGATTTTCCTAGGCAGGTGCCTGGAGAACAATTAGAACGTGCTTCTTTCTTTTTACGAGATAATACCATACATATAATTTTGACATATCTGTGTAGCACCTTGATTCGTTCTTATGATATAGAGAAATCTAGTTACAGTGATAATGTTCTGGAACTAGAAGGGCGTTTGGATAGTAAACTATTGACGGGAACAGTGGCTGTTATGGGAAGACTCTCGGAGAGAAAATTGCTTTTATTCAACTTGAGAGACGGTCGGATGTTGGACACGTTGACAAATAGGCAAGGTATCGTGGGCAGTGAAGTACTACAGGCCTTTGGGAATCTCATTACTTACCGAGAATATTATCTTAGAGATCCCCCAACAGTGACTGTCTATGATACGGAAAAGCTGCGTCTGGTAGACAAATTCCAAATTGAGAGCGAGTACGATGTCAACAGGATCCACATCGTCATGGAGGACCTTATGCTCATCAGTACACATAGTCAGCTCCTCATTCGAGATATAAAAACACATGAAATCCTGCGAACTGTCGAATGCTTAGATTTCCTTCCCCCGGACCCTTCCTGCTCCAAGTTGGTTGTGAAAAAACCGGATATGAAACTCGTAGTTCTCCACTTCTGGTAGAAGGTAATTATGTACCAGCAACATCTACCAATTTACTGTCTTAACTTGTATATAAGTTGTAATTTTTATTCTTACATACGCAGTGCTTACTGTGATCAACACAAGCAACATATCCAATATTTACTTATTCAATATAAATATGAATTTGTTGAGAATTTTTTGAATTCCCTTAATACACACAAACTTCGAAATATTTGCCTTTTTCAAAAATTTTCTTTAAATTCCAAAATCTTCTCTCCCTTAATTTAAAAAAAAAATCTTGTGCGAGGCTTCACACTACTTTCCTTACTTGTATTCATCACACATGGATGCTATTATGATGGGTTGTATCTATTGGGAAAATAACCAGAAAGTGCTAAAAAGTTCCATTTTCGTAAATTATCGTACTATATTGTGTTACATTGTGTTGGAAATTAAGGACTTTGGGGAAAAAGAAATTGTTAACTTCCAATTTTATGGCCAAAAACCCGTTCTAAATAATATTCTGCGATCAAAATATATATTTTGGAGTTTTTTTTGGTTTTTCGATTTTTTCAGCACATTTTAATGAAATTTAAGTACATTTTTCTGCATAATTTTGCACGTAATTTTTTTAATATTCTATTTTATAGTTAATAAACTTTATTGGAGCAATATTTTGCTAAAAAAATGTAAATTTAACAATTTTTAGCCGTTTTTTGCTATTTTTAGTGATTTCTTCAGTACTTTTTGAAATTTAACCAATTTAATGTGCACCAAAAATGCTGGCCAACAAACTCGTCTTTTTGTTTGAAAAGCTTGATTTTTTGGCGCAAGAACGGAATTTTTAGCTCAATCCAAGGAGAGTTATCGGCTGGACGGACACACACACACACTTTTTTTTTTTTTTTTTAAAGAAATCTCCCCTCAAAGACGGAGGGGGCACGCCATTAAATTGAAAAATAAACAAATAAAATAAAAAAGTGGGGAGGACGCCAAGGTTTACCCGACGCCGGCTCTAGGGATAAGGGAAGTTGTAGGACGAGGAGGAAGAATGGGATGAAAGGATGTGCCCCTATAAAATGACCACCAGTTCAAGTAAGAACCCCCCAGGACGTGATACCACGGAGTACTCCTGCCGAGATGCCCAACTCGAGTAACTCCGTGGCGCTTTTCCCACACCACACCCCGCGCCATGACACGGTCGCGGCCATGACCTTGATGTTATTAGGTGCCACTCCTTTTAGCTCAGATATCGCTTGGCGCAGATCATTTCTGTCATATTTACTTTTCTTAGCCCGCCAGGTCTGCTCCATGTCCACGCTGCCACTGACAACCTGGACATCCAGGATTATGGCAGACCCACCGGGCTTGATCGCAACGATATCTGGCTTCTTGTCCCGGTCACTCGGCATGTGGTATAGTCTCTCCCTTTCGACATCCCAACCGCTAGATGACAAAGCACCTGCTATCTGCTTGGCAACCGCATCGTGACGTAAAATGCGGCCACCGTGAGTACGAGGACACTGCTGCACCACATGATATAGATTCTCACTTTTACCCCGACAGGCACGGCAAAGGGTGTCAACTGTCCCGCGACTACTCCTCGAACACCTCACCGAGGTGGCTAGGGTAGCCACCCGGACGGCATGAAAATGGCGATAGTCGCGGGCCCCAATGCCCTCTGAAGCCCATTCCACCCACTGGGTAGAAATGGGGGATTCAGAGCACTGTCGGAGTTCTTTACCATCTACTGACTCATGCAGCGCAGCAGCGAACTCAGCTGATGAGCTGGGTTTTGGAGCAGTTGGTGTTGCTCGATCGCACCACAACAACTGCTGCCGGACAAAGTCCAGGTCAGCAGCCGTGCGGGCGATCTCCCAGCTCGAGCCCCTAAGGGCAAGCAGGCGCTGGCGGCGTAAAGATGGGATGCTGGCAGAAAGAGAGACAATACCGAGCCCACCGGCCTTGACCGGTGCGTGGATATAAGCACTTGGGACACCAGGTGGAAAGCCTAGCCAAGAGCGCACAGCAGAGCGAACTTCACCATCTAACTCAAGCAGCCTCCCCGCAGTAAGCCTGCCAAATACTAACCCATAGGTTAGCTTTGGCAGTAGGTACGTGCGAAGGAGGCGCAGCTTCTGCTGTGGCTTCAATGGAGCCTTAGTGACACAAGCTAATGCTCCACTAAGGTCCACACGGCTTGCGGCAATGGTAGCAACACCCATGAAGTCGACTCCAAGGTACCGCCAGACCTCCAGCACGGATCGGGCAGGGATGGAAGTTTGTCCTAAGACAAAACACTCCTCATCCACCACCTTCACCTTATGCTGGCGACCGGACGGGACCAAGGGGACCGACCCACACTTAGCTGGGTTCACCACCAAACCACACCTGGCTAGCTGCTCAGCAAATGCGTTGAGGGAGATCTGCAAGCCCTCACGGGTTTCTGCGAGTAGGATGACATCATCAGCAAAAGCCAATGCACCTACTCGCACCCCAGGGGCGAGATCGAACCCTATTTCAGCTGGCAGCTTACCCAAGGCCGTATCCACGACCAGGTTAAAGAGGAGTGGCGACAGAGGATCCCCCTGGCGTACCCCGCGCCCAATAACAACATCCCCTGACATCTCACCTCGTGCCTCGAAGACCGTCACGCCTTCGTGGTACAGGCAGGCAACATACTCAATCAAACGAGCAGGTGCCCCGACACCACGAAGACAATCGGTCAGGGCAGAGTGGCTAACCGTGTCAAAGGCCTTAGCGACGTCCAGAGCGGCAAGATGGAGCTGCCGTTTCTTGATACGGGCCAGCGAAATGACAGTTTGGAGAACTGTTAGATTCTCCGCTGTGCCATCCGCTGGCCGAAATGCTCTCTGGACATCACCTATGACACCAGCCACTTGGAGGCGAGATGCCAGAATCTTTTGGAAGTGGCGGAAGACCACCGACGAAATAGAAATCGGACGGTAGCCTCCAGGCCCACTTCCCCCTTTCTTTGGTGAAAAACTATAAGAATGGGGCTGCACTGTGTGCGTACCAATTATCCTTACAAATTGTAAAAAGCTAACAATTCCCTCGAAGGACCACCAGTTAGTAACTGGAATGATGACTTGTATTAGAGTTTTATTATGGGTAATGCTAAATAAGAAGGCAGCTTATGTTTGATCAATGAAACGAACGCATGTATTTGTAAAGGTAGGTACTGATGCAATACAAGATTGAAAATGCGCATGAACTATTAAGTACTATAGAGTTAGGCAATGAAACAACGCCCTTAAAGTCCCTTTATCAGACCTACCTAAGTCTACTCCTTTGGCCAAAGAAAAAGAATTATAACGAATCGAACCGTGTGCTCCAGCGGTGGTTGCTCCTTGCGGATATCCAGGAAATTGAGTCCCACAGGCAGAAAAGCAGGAACGGCGAATGGGTAATAAAAACCCTCGTAGGCCCGAATACTTGTGTGGTAACAGTATATGGCACGCTGAATAACACTAGCAGTGCGAAGAAAGATCATAAACGTTCTCGGTTAATTGCAATAACCTATATGAAAAAGGGAGATCTCCACGTGAACAGATCAGCGTATTAATAGGAGGGCTTGAAATGATGTGCGTTACGTTGCAGAAATGGTAATGGCGAAATCTACCGACAAAGTCCGCTGCATTCAGTCTGCACCTCCAACGGCTAATTATCTACGGTACTTTTTCCCGCTAGCCTAGGGGGAACTTAGGGTTTTCCAGGGCGGACCATCATTGAAGTCCGTAGAAGCCAGCCAGGAGCGACATCTCGGAAAGGTAGTGCGAGCGAGGAACTACAAATCCACGAAGAAGGGAAGATGGTGAAGTGAATCCATGGTAGGTTCCGTACTTGGCATAATAATGCATTGAACGAACAAGACGAAGATGCGATAAGAATGATAAGTAGAAAAATAATACAAATTATGTGAGCAGTACATACATTAATAACTACAAAATTATCCATCTATATAAGTAATTACAACAATTTATTGTGCAGTGTGACAATGTGAAAATCATTAAGGAGTCGTAAATCTCTATCAGGTAAATCTATTTCCAAACATACTCCCCCCATTTACGACTCAAAGGGTGAACCAAAAAATGTATCATTGAGCGTCGTCTACTAACAAGGGTATAAGCTTCACTGCTGGTCTTTTAAAAGTGCCTCTTTGAGTCTTCAGCGTGACAACTCGTACTATACCATCCTGACCAGGATGAATCTCAAGAACCCGCCCCATGGGCCAGCATGTTGGTGGTGAGTTGACATCAGTTATGAGGACAAGATCCCCAATCTTAAGGTTTGTGTGGTGGTTCAACCACTTAGTAAGTGTCTGCAGGCTGCTCAAATATTCCTCTCTCCATCTCTGCCAGAAATGGTGGATCCTCTCACGGATCAGCTGCCAGCGACTCAGGCGGTTGGTGGGAGTGCTAGATAAGTCAGGCTCAGGGAGTGAATTCAATGGCTGGCCTATGATAAAATGTCCTGGTGTAAGGGCTTCTGGGTCATCAGGACTCTCTGAGATCGGTTGTAGGGGTCGTGAATTCAACACCCCTTCAACTCTCACAAACATGGTTGAAAGTTCATCCTGAGTGTATGTGTGGCTGCCAAATGTTTTAAAGAGAAGGTCCTTCACAGATTTAACTCCCACCTCCCATCCACCACCAAAATGAGGGGCAGCTGGTGGGTTGAAACTCCACTGTATGTTAAGGTATGAGGTGTAGTCAACTATGGATGCTTGAGTCTCTTCCTTCTTGAACCACTCATTGAGCTCCTTTAGGTAGTTGGAGGTTCCTACGAAGTTGGTACCGCAATCAGATAACATGCGAGCAGGTATTCCTCTCCTAGCAGAAAATCTGGAAAACGCATCCAAAAATGCTTCAACAGTTAATGCAGTGACTAGCTCTAAATGGTATGCTCTGGATGACATGCATACAAAGATGCTCAAGTAGCATTTGTATGTGAAGGCTTTGCGACGACTAGTCTCCTTACATAAGAACGGACCTGCAAAGTCCACTCCTGATACCAAAAACGGCCTTACTCCAGCGAATCTTGATGTTGGTAAATCTCCCATATAGGGAATGACTGTTGATTTGGAGAAGCGGGTACAAACCACGCATCTGTACTTTACGAGTTTAATAAGATTCCTGGCTCTTGGTATCCAGTAGTTAGTGCGGATTGTTGCAAGCAGTGTGGATGGCCCAACATGATGGTTTTGCATATGTAGATGTCGAACTATCAACAATGATAAGTGGCATTTAGTGGGGAGTAGCAATGGATGTTTCTGGTCAGCAGGAATTGGTGCATTACGGAGTCGACCTCCCACCCGTATCAGGCCCTGTGGATCCACAAAAGGTGCCAAACGGCGGAGTTCAAGCGGTAACGTGTCATGGGTGGTTCTGACAAAGACATCAGGAAAATATGCATGCTGCACCAGCTTGATGCAATGATGATTGGCTGCAGTGACTTCAACAGAAGACAGTGGTCCAACAGAGCGGTTGTGCTTGAGCTGCTTAGGTACACGTGAATTAGAAAGAAACCGTTTGATATAGGCGATTACTCGAATCAGTCGCAACCATGATGAATGTCTCTCACTATATTGGATGAATCCTTGACAATTATCAACTGAGACTAGAGACAATCTTGTAGGACGTAGCTCCGGCAATTCAACATCATGAGGATCATGGGAGAGTGGCCAATCATCGATAGGACTGCATCCCCAGGAAGGTCCAGTCCACCACAATGGATGAGTCCCTAATGTGGACGGTAATGAGCCTCTTGAACCCACATCAGCAGGATTCTGTACACCCCTAATATGATGCCACTGATCAATATGTGTGGATTGCAAGATCTGTTGAACCCTGTTGGAAACAAAGGTTTGTAAGAGGTATGGCATGGTTTTTAGCCAAGATATGACTATCATAGAGTCCGTAAAACAAAAAACATCGGTGATGTCCAAGTCTCTTCTCAATGGTTCAAGTGACTTCAACAATTCTGTCAGGAGCAGGGCCCCACATAGCTCAAGACGGGGAATAGTCAAAGACTTAAGTGGCGCAAGTCGAGTCTTTGCTTTTAGTAATGTCAGTCCAACATTGTCTCCCTGAGAGGCTCTGAGGTAGGCTACCGCACAATATCCCTTTTCAGAGGCATCCGAAAAGCAGAGAAGCTGGTACTTAGTATCAGTTTTGGGTAATAATCGAGGTATGGATATATCAGATAAATGATGCAATTCGGAGGTAAACTGCTCCCAAACAGTCTTCAAGTTTTCGGGTATCTCATCATCCCATCCCAAATTCAATTTCCAGGTCTCTTGCATGACACACTTGGCATAAAATATAGATGGCGCCAAGTAACCAAGAGGATCGAAAAGGCGTGCAATGGTCGATAATATGTCTCGCTTTGTAAAGCCTGGAGTTGGCCTTGAAACATCATAAGAGAAGGTGTCTGAACTTGGGCACCACTTCATTCCCAAAATCTTGGTTGAATTATCCCTTTCAGCACTAAGATCAACAGACTGTGATCTGGGAGTATCTTCGTTTAATAGAGATGGGTGATTGGTGGCCCATTTGCTCAACTCCATGCCACCTTTGTGTAGAAGCTCGACCAGTTCATGTTTCAAATCAAATAGGTCCTGCTCACAGTCACGACCAACAGCTATGTCATCGACATAAACATTATTCAACAAGGCATGAGCAGCATTGGGGTGATTGACGCCCTCATCATGTGCGAGCTGGTGAATTACTCGCTGGGCTAGGTATGGTGCACTACGTGTCCCATAAGTGACAGTGTTGAGCTGATAGAAAACCACAGGCTTGCTTGGGTCATCTCGCCATACAATCTGTTGAAAGGCTCGATCAGATGTTGTTACTTCAATTTGGCGGAACATCTTAACTATGTCGCACGTGAATACATAATGGTACCTTCTGAAATTCAAAACAATGTAGCAAATGTCAGATTGTAGTTTGGGTCCGGTTAACAGAAGGTCATTTAAAGATCCACCAGCATGGCGGCAGCTGGCATCAAACACTACCCTTAGCTTCCTCTCACCATCATTAATGCGGTACACAGGGTGATGAGGAATGATATACCTGGGAGGGCTGGTTGCTATGCTCATGTGCCCTAGAGACTCATATTCCTTCATGAACTGAATGTAGTCCTCTCGAAGAACCGAATCCTTAGCGAGCTTGGACTCAAGTGAATATAGGCGGGTAAGAGCTTGGTTAGTGTTAGGGGTGATCATGGGATTTTCTACTTTGAATGGTAAACTAACAACGTACCTACCCTCTGGGGTACGTTTGTGAGTATTAATGAAGTGATTCTCACATCGTTCTTCATCTGGTGCGGGTTTTAATGGATGATAAGGTTCCTCAATTAGCCAAAACTTTTCTATAAGAGAGTCTGTGCTGTCATGTGCTAAGAGAGATACCGCAGCATTTATGGAATCTTCACTGAAAAGCCTGCCAATGACCGTGAACCCAAAAACTGTCTCAATGAGTCGTGGTCCTTCCTCATATATCACAATTGGTGCTCCAGTGACAACTTCAGGGTACAAATCAGCCCCAATCAGAAATGATATTGGACCTGGTTCAGTAAATTTGGGATCACTAAGTTGATAAGACTGGTAGTCCTCCCAGAGGCTAGAGTGCAGTAGTTTTTGAGGTAATGGGGGAGTTATGGTAGGAACTACGATGGCTTCAGTGTTCAGACTGTTACTGTGGTTTGAATTGAATGATAAATTGACTTTCCCCTTGATATTTTGGAGTGGGGAGCCATTAACTCCGGATATTGCTCCATGGTGGGGCTTGCATACTATGTTGAGTGTTGATGCACATTTAGCAGTGATCATGGTGAACTGAGATCCTGCATCTAACACCCCTCTAAAACAGTGTAAGTTTCCTTTGGCATCACGAATATGAGCCATAACGGTTCCTAAAAGGACACCTGCAACCTCTGGAGAGACACTGGCACCAGAAAATCCAGCTGGTTTGTCAGAACCTGAAGAACATGGAGTGGAGGTGGGTTGAGATGGAGACTGATCTATTTTTGGTGCCAAGTGTAGAGTAGTGTGATGCTTAGCCTCACATTCTCTGCACACCCACTTTGAAGTACACTCTCTAGTGCGGTGGAATGGGTGTAAGCAGTTGCGACATCCTGTAAACCGCTTTAAAGCATTAAGGCGTTGCGATGGGTCCATTGATATATACTTTGGGCAAGCAGAAATTATATGATGCTGATCACAGATGTGATTAGTGTGACCACTTACTTACAGACATGTAAGTGGTACAGTGTTCTTAGTCTGCGATGTTGATACTTTACCCCTGACTGCTTTTGAGGTGTGAGCAAGTAAGGCTTGTGACTTGGTACTAAATCGGTTGGGAGATGGAAAGGCCTTGGTAGGCTGTTTAGATTTAACGATATCAGATTTGGGGTTGAGGTCACCTGTTAACTGTAAGACATGGTAGCGATCCTGGACAAATTCCTTCAAGGTGTCAAACTTTGGGAAGGTAGTGCCAACATTAGCTAACTCAAAGGCTTCACGGGTCCTTGGATCTAAAACTCGAAGTGCAAGTTCACAGAGGAGGTAGTCATCCATATTAGGGATTTTCAAATTCTTCAAAGAAGAAATACTTTCAGATACGTGTGACAGGTATGACTGCAACGACTCAGCAGATGGTTTTCCGGGATGCACTCTGAAGGTAAGAAGTCTTTCCAGATAGGAGGAAGCAAGTTTACGCTTGTCATCATAAACACGAACTAGAGTATTCCATGCTTGATCAAAGTTGATGTCAATGACAGCTATGTGTTTGATAGAATCTAGAGCAGGACCCTCTAAATAAGAAACTAGATATTGGAAACGTTCACCATCAGTGAGAGTTCTTTCATCTTTGATAAGAGAACAAAACAATTGTTTGAATGTAGGCCAATCTGCCCAATTGCCTGAGAACCTCTTTATTTGGATTTTTGGAAGTATTGCCCTAGCCTTAGGTGCAGCATGTGAGATGCCAGACAAGCTCATCGACTGATCCACTAAAGGGAGAGAGGGGGGAGGAGACAGTCGTAAATGGTAATCCTGGCACTCATAAAAGTGCTTCCTTGCAAGGGTGAAAGTGACGTCATCCTGCGCTGATGGAAATGCAGGATCAATTGCATGAGCCTCACAGACATCAATCGCGGAATCCCACAGTTCCCTGAAACGATCGTATGTGCTCCCAAGGGTACTGAACATACCCTCGAATAATGGTTTGTCATTGGGGTTACTTAGTGCTGAAGCGCCTTTGCTGCGGATGTGCTCCAAATCCCCCGCCAAAACCTTAATTTGACGCTTCAATTTTGCTAACGTTCTGACACCACTGTCAGGGGGTAGTGACATCATAAAGGAAAATATAAATACCTACAAATCACAAGGCACAGAGATAATATACAATTTACCAACTGGTATTATGGATATCAAGAATATTCAGTTGACTTAATGATAGAATTTGATAATTCAATATGTGAAATAGATAAATGGATAATTAGATAGGTAATGATAAAGATCAATAAAAAATATTATGAAATTCAAATATTAGGTAGAATACCTTAATGAAGGTAGTTTTGGTAAAGTATGGTACGAGAATATGATAATTCTGCAAAAACGGTGATAGAATATGATAATTCTATATTAGTATACGAATATGCAAACCACAATTATATGGTGGTTCAATAATAAAAGGAACATGTAAACAACACAATTAAGTGGAAAGTAATGGCATATAGTACACAAAATTGAATAATAAATATGGATGAAATAATACACAAGTACTTATAATAAGCAAGTAAGGATGAGCAAATATTTGATAATAAACACTAGAAAATTTGAAATGCTGCCTTCTGAACTACTATCGATAGGTACTGGATCTATATTCGGCTCGAACGAGACCAATGAAAAACTATAAGAATGGGGCTGCACTGTGTGCGTACCAATTATCCTTACAAATTGTAAAAAGCTAACAATTCCCTCGAAGGACCACCAGTTAGTAACTGGAATGATGACTTGTATTAGAGTTTTATTATGGGTAATGCTAAATAAGAAGGCAGCTTATGTTTGATCAATGAAACGAACGCATGTATTTGTAAAGGTAGGTACTGATGCAATACAAGATTGAAAATGCGCATGAACTATTAAGTACTATAGAGTTAGGCAATGAAACAACGCCCTTAAAGTCCCTTTATCAGACCTACCTAAGTCTACTCCTTTGGCCAAAGAAAAAGAATTATAACGAATCGAACCGTGTGCTCCAGCGGTGGTTGCTCCTTGCGGATATCCAGGAAATTGAGTCCCACAGGCAGAAAAGCAGGAACGGCGAATGGGTAATAAAAACCCTCGTAGGCCCGAATACTTGTGTGGTAACAGTATATGGCACGCTGAATAACACTAGCAGTGCGAAGAAAGATCATAAACGTTCTCGGTTAATTGCAATAACCTATATGAAAAAGGGAGATCTCCACGTGAACAGATCAGCGTATTAATAGGAGGGCTTGAAATGATGTGCGTTACGTTGCAGAAATGGTAATGGCGAAATCTACCGACAAAGTCCGCTGCATTCAGTCTGCACCTCCAACGGCTAATTATCTACGGTACTTTTTCCCGCTAGCCTAGGGGGAACTTAGGGTTTTCCAGGGCGGACCATCATTGAAGTCCGTAGAAGCCAGCCAGGAGCGACATCTCGGAAAGGTAGTGCGAGCGAGGAACTACAAATCCACGAAGAAGGGAAGATGGTGAAGTGAATCCATGGTAGGTTCCGTACTTGGCATAATAATGCATTGAACGAACAAGACGAAGATGCGATAAGAATGATAAGTAGAAAAATAATACAAATTATGTGAGCAGTACATACATTAAAAACTACAAAATTATCCATCTATATAAGTAATTACAACAATTTATTGTGCAGTGTGACAATGTGAAAATCATTAAGGAGTCGTAAATCTCTATCAGGTAAATCTATTTCCAAACATTTGGGATGAAAATTGTCCGGGCACGGGTCAACGCTTTCGGGGGTCTTCCAGATAGTAGCAACAGGTTGAGGATGAGCAGCCTAACATTCTTTGGAGCTTTATTCCAGCGTCGGGCGGAAATACCATCGGGTCCAGCAGAAGTGGAGTTTTTGACACGGCACTTATGTGCCTCGTCATGAAGCATCGGTGTGCACATGATGCTGCGCAAGGAATCCCTGGTGGAAGCTGGGGGTACCACTGGCTCACCAGGGTTGTGGCTGGGAGCACTCATAAGTGGCTCCCAGTAATCCACAAACTCCTGGAGAGGGGGCATGACTTGTTCATCCCCAGCTCCCTCCAGTACCTCCGCAGCTGCACGAGCCGGATGCTTCCTCCACAATCTCTGGACACGCTGGTATTCCCGCCTTCTCGCTTGCTTGGCTGCTCTGCGACCTCCACGAGGCACCACATTAGGAGGAACTCCTCCCTTGTGCCTCGCCACGGTCGCTTCCTCAACCTGCGGGAAGATCCTCTGCACATAGGCCGCGACCTCGTCCTCCAAGCTATTTGGCCCCTCAACAGCCCGCCTCGCCAGACCCTGCAGGTAGGCACTCTCATAACCAACAATGTTGCCTACCTGCTCCTCGAGCCTCAACACTTCAGTCTTCAAGTCTTCAAGAAGACCGGAGGTCCCGGGGGAGGATTGCTGAATGGTAGGCTGTTGTCCCACGCCTGTCGGAGATGCGGGAGAGGCCCCACGGCTATTTGCCAGGATTGAATCCTGGACAAGCTGCTTATAGTGGGGCCTCAGGCGAATAGATTGAATGGCAGAAAGCGTGCGCATGGGAAAACGTGCTTGCAAGAAAACATTAATATTTCGTACCCCATTACGCACAGCCTCTGCCTCCTCTGCTGCCATTCGCCGCAAATCCTCAGAAGCATACCTGGGCCGCTCTCGCTCTATATCTATTGCAGCGTTGGCCTGTACAGGATGCTTCTGCCAGACGTGGGCACTGAGGCCACGCTTGGAGCTGAAGGCTCTCTCACAGTGGGCACACTGGTGGGCATTTACTGGGGTCGTGGAAGAGGATGAGGGATAGGAAGAAGAGGATGAAGAAGAGGGAGAGGATGGCCGACGCCCCTGCCTGGGGCGCCCCCGAGCGCCTCCCCTAGAACCCCGCGAGCCAATGGGCCCGCGGGGGTTATGAGGCTCTCTTGTATTTGTTTCCATAACGGGGAGACGGTAAGATAAGGGTCGGGAGACCCGTTGACACGAGCCTCCCCCCTAATCGCCATTGGGTCATTCTGCCACCCTCCAGTAACCTGGAGGGTGCCCGGGTTGCACGACGGGGACGTATGACCTTGACTTGGGTAGGGATTTGAAGGAGCTCCGAAGAGATAAAAACACCAACAGTTACCCTACCCCAGCATACATACACACACACACACACACACACACACACACACACATATATATATATATATATATATATATGTATATATATATATATATATATATAGATAAAAAATACTTAAACTCAAGGATTCGTTTCAGAATGTCTCAAAGCGGATTTCAATGAAGACATTTTTCAAAAATTTTGGTTTCAAATTTTTCCTAACCATTTCAATAGCTGCATTCCCTCCAAAAATTGGCTAATTGACTTCAAAATGTTCTTTTATTGTCAGAAAAACCTGAAGTTCGGTCAGGGAAATTTAAAATTGCCATTTGAATGCCCCCCTCCTATTGATTTTCACGTACAACCAATGCGTTGCTAGGGAAGTGTAACTCCCTTAGTTGTCATAGCAGGAAAATCGTTTGCCACTTTTTGGAATGCTCTCATTTTATCACAACAGCTCATGAACCCATAGCCTCTGTAGTGTCAAGGAAAGCTGATTTATTACGCTAAGTTATCTATATTAATTTAATCGTAAGTGTGTCTGTCTTTACATTGATTAGAATCATGAAATTTTGCGTCTCTTTTCCATTTTATGCTATTTTTAGTCGACCGGTACCATTTTCTCAATTTTTCTGTATGTTTGTCTGCTTACAGGGGTCATTGGACAACTGATATGAGTGGGGGGAAATGTCTGTATCAGTCCAACTTAAATTATAAGCTATTTGAAGTTTTTACAATTTGAGACAGAGGGGTTGTCTTAGGGGAAAGTGAGGGGGTGAAATGGGGAATCTTGGACACCATTGAACGAACTGGCTTTCTGTGTTTTGGCTTGGGGCTCTCGGTCGTCCTGAGGGCGGTCTCGCCTGGTGTTTTGCTTTCCGGTGGAACGATTGTTATGATCGTGTCCAGGGATGCATATCCAGAAATGGGTGTGCACCCTATGGAGGCCGCCATGGTGGGTCGGGTTTGGTCGGGGCGTCCCGGCCAAGCCACCTTTTGGGAGGTTACGGACCACCTATTCGGTCTGCAGCCGACATTTTAGTTGTCTTCTTATTTGTTTTATATTTTTTATGACTGTTTAAATATAGTTCATCAATAAAATTTTATGGCTGTATGTATAATTGTGTGCTATTTTGATCATTTGGGAGTTGTGAATTTTTATTTGTTATTTGGCTTGTGTGTTTTTGTTTATTGTTATGCACTTTAGTGTGATGGTAAATAAAACTATCTATCTATCTGTCTAATTTTAGGTTGAGGAGATCGGCGACGCGGAAGGCCTCAAGGTGCTGACGCGCCTCAACAGGAAGACGCTAGAAGCTTCTGTGGGAAATTGTTTGCTATGAAACTTTGGCAGCTACCAGAAGGTGAAATACTGAATATGATGCTTGAACTCGACGGAATGCTCAGCTGTCAACTCTCCATCAAGTAGATGATTTGATTAGGTATTATAATTATTCTCATTATTGTACTTTCCCTAACTTGTCTTTAAGGAAAATCATTAATTTATCTATAAATGGAAATAAAACTCTATCTGACCTTGAAATTCTATTTGAAAATCACTCACCAGAAAAGCCTACAGGAGATGCTTTTCCTTGGTTTTAAGAATCCAAAAGTGTATGGAGAATACCATAGTACACACCATTTTAATAGATTGCTCTCCCAAAAGGTATACGTTTCGAAGTGCACAAACCTCGAGGTGCCTGTAGAGCACAATTCGGAAATGTACACTAACACTTTTATTATTAATACCATACAAGGTACGTCAAGGCCCTTAAGTTCGGACAGTTTTTGATGTTTTTTTGCATTTTTCGTATAGAAGGATTACATTTTCAATACTGGAAAAATTAATGCAAATTCTATCACATCTCATCTTTCAGAATCCGTCATAACCGGTTTTGGTTTTCTAACCCTTCTAGTTTTCTATATTTTTTTATTCAAAGACTGTCCAAAATTAGGGTCCAAGCCCCCTAATTTCAGACACACGTGTTTTTTCCCTTTAAAGCGAACTTAACAGAAGTTAGTAGATGGTAACTTCGGACATGGGGAAGCTTTTCAAAAAAGTTTTCTATAATTTAAATGGAACCAGGACAGGAAAAAGAGGGGGTAAAGTGCATAAAAACAGTGTATATAGTTTATTAACAGTTCGTAGTTGGTTTTTCCATTTTTTAACAGTCTTTTGCCTCGTAAGTCTTAATAATTTATTTAATAAATGAACTTATGACGAGATAATGTTTCAAAGGAAATATTGTGTAAATGGTAACATTTTAAAAAATTGCAACTATATAAAAGGAATAGAAAGCGTATTTTATCGCAATTCTAAGGGCCTAGAATTTCAAACTTACATTTTTGGCTTGAGAAAAATGTAAACAATTACCTAAGTAATTAATAATAAAATGAGAGTTTAGAAGAGACATTTGTGGCTTAGTTAATGATAGATCATAAAATTTGAATTCAAAAATTAACTTTTCAAGTTTTATTGCTCCTGGAACTTTTCCCATGTCCGAAATTACCAGCACAATTTAAGAAAATTTATTATAGTGGGGGTACTCAGAAAATTATTCAGTCTAGACCTTTCAAACTTGGGCAATACCAAAATGGATAGATTCCCAAACAAACTAATTCATCGACATCCCCCTGAATCACATATTTTCTGACCACCAAAGGAGGTTTTCTGAGGTTTCTAAAATATTCCAGAAAATAAATTGCAACACTTACGATCATACAGCCACTCAATACAAATAACTTTTCGAAATCATAATATAACCTGACTTGCTGAAAGCTTAAGAACACGAAACTCCTGCAGTCAGATGATGTAGGCACAGCAGAAAGCTGCTAACCTCGAATTGCCGCGAGGTATTGAAAATGTCCGAACTTAAGTGCCCTGTCTGAACTTAGGGGCCTACAAACAGTACCAATCGTTTAGAGAGGCATTTGGGTAGGGGAGGCTGGAGCCCGTCTTGGAGACACAACCCCAATGGGAGAGACTGGTTCCTTCACATAGAAATCATTATAGATTAAACACCATAATGTGGCATATCGTAGATAATTTATATGTTTGGTATAAATTTTTAATCGAATAAAATTGATAATTATTATCTAAATAATCGATAAATGTAAATATGGAGAAAAAAATCATTTGCAGCATTAAGCTAACCACACGTTTGTACTGTCTACGTGATGCGTCTACATGAACTAACTCACGAAGTTGTGGAGACTCATTTCAATGAAAAATATGTTGGCTAGTAGGCTTCAAGGAGTAGGTACATCCTAGGGTTTGTTTGAGGGTGAGAAATAGGTTTAGCTTCTCGTATTTGTTTATTGTTGTTTAGGGCTTTCGCCTTAATGGCCTCATCAGAGGGTATTGTATATGGGAGGGTCGTTTGGTTGGTACAATTTCCATGGGGCGTATAGTTTGAGTGTGTCTTCTAATATTGTAGTCTCGATGTAGGTCTTTTTTATTCCAATCATTAGTTGGACCCATCCTCTTGTTGCTGCCTAATACTGGTGTATGTACTTGGTTGGTCTCTTCTGGGATGATGATCGACGTCGTCCCTCATCGCAGGTGTTCATATGTGGGGTAGTAGGCTTCAAGGAATATATCCTAGGGTTTGTTTGAGGGTGAGAAATAAATTTAGCTTCTCGTATTTGTTTATTGTTGCTTAGCGCTTTCGCCTTAATGGCCTCCTCAGAGCGTATTGTTTATGGGAGGGTCGTTTGGTTGGTACAATTTCCATTGGGGCACATAATTTGAGTGTATCTTCTAATATTGTAGTCTCCATATAGGTCTTTTTTATTTCAATCATTAGGGGTACCCATCCTCTTGTTGCTGCTTAATACTGGTGTATGTACTTAGTTGGTCTCTTCTGGGATGATGATCCCGTCGTCCCTCATCGCAGGTGTTCATATGTGGGGTAGTAGGCTTCAAGGAACACATCCTAGGGTTTGTTTGAGGGTGAGAAATAGCTTCTCGTATTATTTATTGTTGCTTAAGGCTTTCGCCTTAATGGCCTCCTCAGAGCTTATTGTATATGGGAGGGTCGTTTGGTGGGTTCAATTTCCATTGGGGCATTAAGATGAAAGCGCTAAGCAACAATAGACAAATACGAGAAGTTAACCTATTTCTCACCTTCAAACAAACCTGAAGTTAAGAAGAGTGGTGTCTGAATCCACGAAATTCCCCTGGTGGGGGGGGGGGTGAGAGTGAGGAGGGTTTTAGCTATATTTCACCTAAAGGATGTTCCCAAGTTTCCCCATGGGTGGGACCATATCTGGAATTTGAAGAACCAAACTCATTTCAAAGTCAAAAACCACACTAAGAGACTAGAGAACAGTGAGGGAGTTAAAAAAAGGATAAGCCCCCTTTTCAAATGCAAACAAGGTAGAAATGAAGCATTGGAAGCAAGGTAGTTTGATTGGTCTTCCTGAGCTTGGCGATATCAAGGTAAACCACAACAACAGGATAAGGTTCAGCCATTCGTGCACCACGAACAGAACACACAGGGCAACATCCGGAAGGTATGGGCGACACATTCTGCTCACAGCGAGGTGGCTAGGTTAGCTGTAGAGCTCCTAGTGACCCGAAACATTACTTTTCATATGAAATCCCAACTCATCACCCCCAGCAACAGTAGGTACATAGATTCCAAAAACCAAATTTAAGAACCAAAGGTACATTGTTAGCTTTGTTTGTGGTTGCACGCTACTGATGTAGGCACTTAACTGGTTGGGATTTAGCATAGTTTGGTCTCGAGGTTAGGGTATTAATTGTTCAACATAACCAAATACATTCAAGTGGAACATTCAGTACAAGAGCTAACAAAGTACACAACGTTAGGAACACTTGAACTACAGGTAGAGTAGGTAGGATCCCAGCGCTATCTACCTTCCTGGCGACCAGTGGAACTAAAGAGCCGGTGACGACCAGATCAGCTGGAACCAAGCTACCCAGGTACAGTAACTTCCTCAGATCCGCACAGAACGTATGCATCCTTCAGCTGTTGGTGCCACAAATAAGCTGTCTCCTTAGTTGCTGACAGCTGTCTGCTGATTCCTTAGTTTAGCCATCACCGGGCAAAGCGGTTTGTGAAAAAAAAAAAATGGCGCTGACTCCAATCCCATAAGCAGTGCCAAAGAAACATAAGTCGTACTGCCAAGGGTGAATGCTAGATACTTTCTATGTTCCGGCGAAATTCGGACCATTAACTAAGCATCTTGTAGATCTAAACTGGCCCCGAATCTCCCTTAGTTAGAATTGATAGTATCGAACGGTAATCATCCATTCTAGAATGGAAAAAATTTGTTTATTTCCAAAGAATAATCATCGCGCAAAACTCTGATTTTTTAGGCACTAAGAAGATAGGCGATATGAAGCACAGGGCATCGTTGGGCCAAATTTCTACCACTCCCTCTATTTATGGCATGTTAGGTAGGTACTTGTATTGATCAGCCATTTAGTTATTCTTAGCCTCTGTTTACACTGACCAGGTACTTCCACACACATAAATTCACTTATCCCATTTAATAGATACTTCCCAAGGTTCAAAGATACTCTCACTCGGTACTGTTCACAAGTTACCAACATCATATCTTAATAATAATAAAACTTTATTATGCTAAAGACACTACGACAGTTCCGGTGAGATCCAAGAGAATGCGCGTCCGTTGCTCCCGCGCCGGGCGTCATTCTTAAGTTCTTGAAATGCTGCGTTTGGCGATAGATGAGGATCCGAGAACCAGATAATAATCTTCTCCGAACATAGCACCTATGCTATTTTTACAAGTTGTATCTCTTATGGTACTGTCACACCCCCCTCTCTCTATGAGTGCGGGTTTAGGCCCCATTGCACCTCTGGGGGTGATCTAAGTTCTTTACAACACTTATTGGTCCAATAGGGCACACTCGCAAATCAATGGTAGCATATTGTAATCATTACGGCGTAAATGAATGACAATATAAAAACGCTGCAAATTATTACACAATGGTTTATTATTTTTGTCTTACATAGCCCTTCTATGCAGATCATTGGTCTATAACTGCTAAACCCCATATGGAATATAAGATCAGAACATGGCGCACCGTGCCTCCGAGAAGGGTTCACAATTTTACATTTCCAAGACCCCGTAATCTTACGCTTCACAGTAAAAATGTTTAAAAATCATGGTGCCGCGGTGTATTATATGGATGTTACTTGTAAAAGTAATATATATCCGTTATCCTACGCCCCGGGCGCCGTTCTGCTTCGCCCCTGGTGACGTGCCGCTATGCCCCTACAAGGCGCCGCGCTTCCTCCCCCTCCCCCCTTTTGACCCTCTGTCAATGTTTTCATCATTCCACTAAGCGTGCCGGGCGTGCGGTCAGTCTAACACTCAAAGCCTCGAAAAAGACACTTTTTCACCTATTTTTGGCTCATAGCACCCATGGGTGTGGAGCGATCGAGCTGGGGGAGAAGTTAGGACCAACTAGACCCCAAATGGAGTCTATGTGCGAAAGAACGGGTTTTTTAAGTAATTTCTTAGGCCTTTTATGGCCCGGGCAGCGGACGGACATTTCAAATTTGGATTCTACGCACTTTGAAACGTAAAATGACAAAGTTTCAGGAGGGTTATAAAAATTTGTTGCTATACGATCACATAGGCTTATTATTGAAAATAATAAACCAAAAATTAATGAAATTTAAAATATGTAGAAAGACTATTTGAGAAGAAAACATTCCAAAATAGGTACAACTTTCAATTCCAACCTTCTTAATCTTGGAAACTTTATTAACAACTTGAAAACGTCGATCTCCTTAATTTGCCTTCCCTAATTACTTCTATAATTCTCAACCCTTAAATTTCTCTAACGCTCTCCATCTCAGGGACTGAGTGGCCCAAGAATCAGCGGTTTCAAGTGTTTTGATCAAGAATAGAAAAGTAATTAAGTAAGGAGCCATAAACCATCGCGACTCCAAATGAAGAGAAAGTTCACACTGTTCTCAGGGAACCGCCAAAGCCCGAGTTGCTTTGATGAATATATCAATATACCAATTCGAGGGCTTAGAACAACGACTAGGTAACTCGGAATTGGCAGTTTTGAGAAAATGGCGATCAGTTTTTACGCATTTTCGAACTCTTTTAGTTATTATCGTTGGGTCCCAATTGAATATCTGAAAATCGTATCGTGTACCTTCACATCCCAACTTCAACATAAATATACCAAAGTCGACTTACCTTTTAAAATGAATTATTTCAATAATTTTTACGAGTTACCTAGTTGTTGGAGGAAGTAAAAACCTGATTTTCGTTCATTCGAATGTGACTTACGACCCCTGAAGTTGATCATTTCCACAGTCATTCAGAAATTCTAATCACGATAATTTTCAAGAATAGCGCTAGATCGAAAAAATCTTCATGTCAGGGTAACAACACCAGTTATAGACCTGCTTAAGACACCGCATTCAGGTTAACTCAATTTCCCAAACTTTCTAATGTATTCAGAGTTGTCCAACTATTTTTCTCTCATGCAACATCTCCTCTGACGTTTGGCTGCTTTGAATCCTCTGGATTAGTTGATTATTTTTAGCGAATTTTTGAAGAAAATTAAGCTATTGCTCTCGCCTCAAAATTTGTAGAATGTGAATTTTTGAAAAAATTTTATGCAGAAATCCGTTTCAGGCTATTCTGAATCATATTCTGAAGTTTAACGGATTTTTTTATGTATGTATGTGTCATTCCAGACGATAACTGTCCGTAGAATTGTGCTAGAAACTTCAAACAAATTTTTAAATGTTAAGGACACAAAACTAAAGTTCAAGTTCGTTGGCCAGCATGATCGGATTACATCTTCGGGTTGAAATAATTTTCAAAAATGTAGTCAAAAATTTCAAAATAGCCTGTTTTTTTCCGATTTGTTGTGCGAAATAATTTTTTCATCATACTAACATGTGGTATATTCGGAATCAGCGTAAAATTTCCTATAAGAATATGTATCAAGTTTTCAAAAATTTCAAAGTTGAAAAATCAGTCAAAAATTGAAATAATGCCGTTCGCTAGTTGTAAAAATTGGTAATATTTGCATGAAACATTGTCCAAATTCAGATTGAACTACTCTTATGGAAGTATCCCTGTATACCTAACCAATCCTAGAACCATGCTGTTTAAAACGTAGGTAGTAGGTGCTTGTTAAAAAAAAAAAAAATGTAATCACAACTGATGAGTTTACTCTGTGAAATATTCCGTTCCCCGATTCTCTCGGTCGCTCTCTTTAATGTTTTACGCTCAAATGTTTTAGGACTTGATGTAGCTTTAATACTGACTGTGGCTTACAAAATATCAGCCATGAAATTATGAAGAAGTTCTATTTATGTACGTACTAGCACGCAGACCCAAGGCCTCGCTCCGCTCGGCCGTCAGTAACGTTAATCTCTAGGCCTCCCTCCATCGAAATCTATGAATATTTACCTACATTTGTCTTTAAATCTACAAGATTAGCTTAATAATAATAAAGTATGAGTACCTCCTAATTATTTTTAATAATTTGATTTCATGTTTGTCTATCAAAATCATAAACTAAAATTTCTCTACACGATCAATAGCGACTGAAATGTCAAAGATTTCTTCAAAAATTCGCTCATCTGGTCATGCTGCATGACTGGAATTTTTTAGATTGTCCTTCTCCCTAACTACATGTGCATAATATAATAAATATAATGTTTGGTCTCTTCCAAATACTTGTATACATTTACACACTTACACATTTTTTCCCCCGTGTTACAGTTGTTTTTTCTTCTAATTTTAAATTAAGTCTGTGAATACACAAATGGATTCTTGATTTGAATATTCTATATAATGAAACTAATGATGATGAGGACCAAAAAGACCGCCCATTTCGGCTCAACAGGGCCCCAGCACATTGGTACTCAAATTCAAGCCCTAGATCTCCTGACCAACAGAAAAACCTTAGTTTTCCAAAATTTCAAGCGAAGCCTGCAGGGGGTGGCCCCCTAGTTATATATGCACACACTGTGGAACCTAGTTTCCTTTATCTATATTGATAAATACAAATAAACGCATTTAGGATCACATTGGGGCATTTAATATTACATTAAACGCCCCATGTGCTCCTGAGGGTTTTAGCTAAATTTTCTGCCCATTTCTCACATAAAGGTAAGCCCCCCCCCCCCCCTTCTCAGTATGGATATGACATCAGTAAGCTAGAACTTAGATGCATAACTAGTAGTCAACTCAGAGCATCTTTTCATGATCAGTGGGCAATAGGCTGGCACACCTGCAGCAAACTGACGTCTTCCCACAAGAGATTGATAACATCATACAAGAAATTAATAATATCATACCTACATCATAATAATGATAGATAATCATACCTACATATGTATGATTATCAAACAGCTAAACTATCTGAAGTTATACAGCCCAAAGAAACCTGGCGGCCCTGCATGTTAAGAACTAGTAGTAGGAAGTATCCACTGCCAACTATATTACTTCTACATCCCTGACGAGGCCCACAAAGGGCGAAAGCGCTTGGAAGTAAATCACATGACATGAGGATTTGCCACAACCATTCGTCCTCCCCTCACAACCCACCGGTCAGAATGATGTGTACAGTTGGGTGGTCTGGATGCTCGCCTCTCAAAAATTAAAAAAAGTCCTAAACCAATCCTCTTAGTAAATATAGATTAGCTGGGCAACTAGATCAGGATGATCTGTACACCACCACAAGGTGCTCTAAAAATGGCCTCCTTATAATACACAAGTACCCAGTTCGACTAATGACGATCAATTTTGAAATGATGTTTTCTCATGGCTGTAACTCCGAACATTAAAAAACATGTAGGGGGCGCCACTGCAATTGCCTCTACAGCCTAACTCTGCTAATTTTCTGACTGCAAGACTTTGGCAGATGAATATGAATGATGCTGAAGGTGAATTCCCACAATAGAAGATTATGTACACCGCCTAGCTTTGCAAGGTTGCATTAAAAGCAGCCAAATGATGAATCTTTGGATAATGATTTGCAGTTTTAGTTTCCGCCATGGTACTGACTCACTACACCATGGGTAACACAAGGATTGAAATGAGAAACGAGCAAAATCTTAGGTTTTGAAGATTATTAAAAATGAGAAATCAGTTTTTTTAATGGATTTTATTATGAAATTTCGAACATAAGGGGCCTAATACATGAACAGTCCACAGTTCTGAGGTCGGAAGGACCTATTTCGCCTTAAATATTGGATAAATTGAAATTCTTCGTCGTTAAAGTATTATACATTTTTATACATAATACCTACCCATGTTGAGCGTAAATTGAATAGACAAGAAATATAAGGATGATTACAATTAAACTATTCCAATAACAACCAACTCATTAACTAAACTCAACAAGTTAAAATATAAACGGAGGCGGGATGACGAATTGGCCAACAACCAAATTGTAAAATGAGAACTTATAAAAATCAAGTACTGAGAAACACCTGCAACTGTATGTTTGTAATATTTTATTATCACTAAAAAGCAGGCTATACTTGAGGTAATATGAAACGCCTTTTTCCAAAGCTTTTTACAATGTTATTGAAAATTTAACTTAGTACCTAACTAGGGATTTTATGAATCAGAGCGCAGGTTGGTAGTCATAATGTAGTCAAAAGGCTTCTTATCTAAGATACAAATGATTTGATTTGGTTGAAAAATCAGATGTCAATACATACTTAAGTACAATATTAAAATGTCATAATATGATTCCTGATCATGATCAACTAATTATCAAAGAAATGTTGGGGTCATTACATCAAGAGCTCACAAAAAAAAACCTGAATGCGTTTTAGGTGTCTCAACTGAGATGAATACCTCGGAAGACTCAGCTATCACGGACGGAAGACCCCTCGCCTAATAACAAAACATCATATTTTAATTTATGAGAAATACATAATACACACACATACAATACATATCATATGGAATCAGGATTCTCATCCGTTGAAAAATCAGTTTTAAATTAGTTCAACCCCGAAGGGCTAATAAATCTGCAAGCATTCATAAGTATTATACAAAGCAGGCATATGTATCAGAAAAGATCTCGAAATGGAAAGAAATTATTCTAAAGTTGTCAGAAGCTGGTAAAGTACAGCCACAATCTGCTAACATAGCCTTCATAAAATCATTGCAGTTCCAATGGCAATTCTTTCAGAGGGTCACCAATGGCATAAAAGAAGATTGCAGACAGTTGTGGGAGTGTGTATGCAAATTGTTTATTCCTGCGATTGTAGGGGGTGACGTTTCAGAACAAGAATGTGACTTGTTTTCGTTGCCAGTGTCAAAAGGTGGCTTGGCGATAAGGAATCCGTTCGTTCGTCAGATTTGTCCTATGAAACCTCAAAAAATGGAACGGAGAATCTTTCTACAGCAATACAGGATGGAACCCAGCTGGACCTTACCACTCATTTTGACAAAACAAAGATTGCAAAAAAAGAAGGAAAACTAAGAAAAGGTGAGCAAGATGATGCTTTGTTAGCAGCAGTATTACATCAGTTCCCCCCAGATCGGCAGAGTGCGATAAACCGTTCTATTTCTGATAAATACAAACCCTCAGGATGGCTCTCGGTAATGCCCCTTATGAAGCACAACTTCGATTTATCTAGATATGAGTTCTATGATGCACTGGCGATGAGGTACAAGAGGACACCAATTGAGATGCCAACTTCATGTGATGGTTGTGGGTGTACCAACTTTTCACAAGAACATGCGCTAAGTTGTAAGACTGGAGGCCTGATTTCTAGGAGGCACAACGAAGTGAGGGAGTGCTGATGTTAACAGCATGGGGGAATTGTGTTAGAGAGCCCATCATTGAAGAGACATCGGCGACCAATCCAGGATTGCGAGAGGATTTGGCATGCAGAGGAGTGTGGGAACCACAGAGGATGGCGTTATTTGACGTCCGTGTCGTTGACACTGACGCTCCCTCGTATGTTTCCCGCTCAGTCCTCTCAGTCCTGACAGCAGCAGAACAGGAAAAAAAGCGAAAATACCTGGATGCATGTGAAACGCGTCATGCTTCATTCACGCCTTTGGTATGTTCTGTGGACGCTACGTTCGCCCTCAGATGGCCGGATTTGTGAGGGTGTTGGCTGAGCGGCTGCAAGAGGTCTGGATGCGTCCTCAGAGTACAATTAAAGGATATTTAAGGGCCCGCATCGCCTTTGCGGTAATTCGAGCCTCTAGTATGTGCCTGAGAGGCACACGCAAAAAATGGCGAGCGGCTGAAGATTTGTTGGGGTTTGGAGATGGGGCAGCCTTGCATTTGGCATAATAGAAAGTGGATCATCGTCTTTCCAGAAGCATAACTTTTTTTTTTATCCATGAAACACAAAACGCCGTTAACCAGAAGACCATTTTTTGCTGATGCCAAATCCTTAATTTGTTAAATATATTGTTGTTATATTTATTCATAAGTATTTTGCTTTCAAGTCTCCATAAAGGTAGCGGAAGCATTGCTTTCACTTTCGGGAAGAAAACTTTTTTGGTATCCGAAGTCAAAATTTCCTCTCGTTTCCTTTACGTTTTAGACCATTCTGAACAACTTTGGTGCCTTGTCTGTCTGTCGTGTGACCGCAAACCCTGTAACAAGCTTATTTTCCACTGTTTTCATCCGATTTCGATGAAATTGTCTGAGAATGCGCGGGTTAGGTTGTAGATGGTCCCCTATCAGTTTCATTGTTGCCAAATCAATAATTCATTCTCCTCCATTCACCTCCTTCAATCATGAAATATCAAACTCCTGACACATTTCTCAAAACTAGACCAAACTCATAGTTGAACAAAAATAGAATCACGAAAATCGGAGAGGTGTAGTTAAAACATCATGATTTGTCAGTATTACCCCCTCCATTCACCCCCTCTCTTGATGAAATTTAAAAATCCAGATAAACATTCCCAAACTATATCAAATTCATAATGGAACAGAATAAGAATCACAAAAACGCTGCAAATTATTACACAGAGGTTTATTATTTCTGTATCATACAGACCTTCTACATAGAAAACTGACTGTAATTATTTAGCCTCACTTATAGTATATTTACTAGGTATCGAAACTCGGGGCATCGTGCTTCCAATATTTGGTTCACTCGTTCACTGCATCACAGTTCCAGGAACCCATAATTTTACGCTTTATAGTGAAGTTGAGGAAAAAAAATAAATGGGGCCGTCTAGGGACGCCCGAAGGTAGCGAAGCTTTATATCATAAAGCGTAGAATAGAATTATGAGTATTTTCATACTCATAAACAATCTCTTCTAATTGGAATTAATTTTATCACACTCCGCCTCTCCAACAATCCCTCGCCCTCCCTTCCCTCTCACTCCCTCCGCCTCGCCTTTCCTCTCACTCTCTCTCCCGCCCACCCTCTCCCACCCACAAGGCGTGCGCGCGTTCGTCAGTCTTACCGCACAAAGCATCGAAAAAGACACTTTTTCGCCTGTTTTTGGCTCATAGCATCTATGCGAGTAAAGCGATCGGGATGGTTAAACGTTAGGACCAACTAGACCCCAAATGGAGTCTATGCGCGAAAGAACGTGTTTTTTAAGTCAATTCTTGGGCCTTTTATGGCCCGGACGGCGAACGGACATTTCAAATTTGGATTCTACGCACCTTGAAACGTAAAGTGACAAAGTTTGAGGGGGGGGTTATAAAAATTTTTTGCTATACGATCACATAGGCTTATTATTGAAAATAATAAACCAAAATCGGTCGAGATTTGTAGCTTGGGCAGTGCTTGATCCCCTCCACCCACCACCTGGACAGTGAAACCGAAATTCCCAAGGTTTGTTGCACAACTAGAACAAAATTTGAATCGAACAAAATAAGAATCATGAAAATCGACTGATAATTGGTGGCGTCAATAAAATTTGTCGAGAAAAACCACGTTTTTCGGATGTGCCCCCGCCATTCCCCCTACGCAATCTTGAAACTCAAAATTGTTTGAGTCGGATCTTCGAGTGCAAATAAATGTCAACTACCAATTTTATTTTTGCAAAAAAATGTTCTAAATTATATTCTGCAATTCAAAATAAACTTTAGATTTCTAAATTTCTTCATAAAACATAAAAGTGCTGGCCACAAACTCATCCTTTCATCTTCAAAGCTCCATTGTTTGGCACAAGAACGGAATTTCAATCTCAACCCTATGGAGAGCTATCTTTTGGAATGATATATACATATGAAAATGTGAAATCCAGGAAGTGTTTCAGAATGCCACAAAATTTATTTCAATTGAGAAAATTTTCGAAAATTTTGAATTGAAAAATTTTGGAGCCTTTGCATAAGTTTCATTTTTGACGAAAATTTACTAAAATGGATAAAAATTGTTAGTTTTACTTTTATTAGCAGTTTTTGTGAGCAGAACCAACTTTTGGTTTATTATTTCCAATAATAAGCCTATGTGATCGTGTAGCAAAAAAATTTTAGAACCCCCCTTAAACTTTGTCACTTTACGTTTCAAGGTGCGTAGAATTCAAATTTGAAATGTCCGTCCGCCGTCCGGGCCATAAAAGGCCTAAGAATTTACTTAAAAAACACGTTCTTTCGCACATAGACTCCATTTGGGGTCTAGTTGGTCTTAACGTTTAACCATCTCGATCGCTTTACTCGCATAGATGCTATGGGCCAAAAACGGGCGAAAAAGTGTCTTTTTCGAGGCTTTGAGTGTTAGACGTGTTAGACGCACGCCTGGCAGGGGGTCACAGTGGGTGGTGATTGGGGTGGAGTGAGAGGAGGCGCCGCGGCACCATGAGGTGGGTACAGCGTTCCTTCGAGGCATGAATATATGTTTTTTTCTAGGTCATATTTGTGTGTTAATACCAATGCTTTTCCTATGCATATTTAATAACATATCCTCTCGACTTTTCGTACGTACTTAGATAATGATATTATTAAGGCAATAACTATTTGAATAGATAGGAGCTCAAATCGAGAAATATAAACATGCGTATATAATTATAGAAGCATAGGTTGTGGCAACTCGAAATAGGACACGCCGAGGAGTCTGGACGGGCCTTATGACGCACGCAAGCCAACTAAAACTACGATCAAACTCAATTGAAAAAATAATAAACCTTTGTGAAATAATTTGCAGCGTTTTTAAATAGAGATAGGTAAGATATAAGTGGGTGGAAAGTCAAGCTTCATACGCGGAAGTCAAGTTTCACTGAACAAATTTCGGTGATTATTTGTCACTAGGTGAACCGGGGTTAATATTAATTTTGACTTAATCACTGGAAAATTTGATTAGAAAATGCTCTTCTATTTATTTGCTGGTTTGGTGAACATGTTGCGAAAAACGCCACGCGAATCGGTCTGTTGGAGAATAGGGTGGAGCCCGTCATTTCATTAATCCCTAGATGTCCTAGAAAGGCTTGTAACAACGAGAGGTGACGGAAAGAGAGAGTTCCTCCTTCAAAGGTGAGAGGCGATTAACCTGCTACACCCAGAGGTTGTCCTGTTGGTTATTTAAACCGTCAGGCGAACCCCCAAATGCAGCATATTCAAGACTCGAGAAGGAGGAACTACTATCCATCACAGGCTGTCGCCAATGCGATCATATTCTCAATACTCATTCTATGCTGCTTTTTATACCTCACTGGACTCTGCCCCAAGCTGCATCCGTTGTGTTGGATGGGAATGAAGGGGTGACGGAGGGGAGGTCGGAGAGAGGGGAGAGACCTACCTACTAGAGTAGAGGGGATAGAGTTAGTTGGACCCCAAACGGTAAGTGAACAACATTAAAAGTGCTTCTGTAAGTAACCTAACTCTTTCTGCATTCCTATACAGATCATTACACACCTACAGATAAATTCCTTCACATCAACTTACTTAGATAATATTGTACACTATTATACAATAACATACTTACGGCCAAGTGCTATGATTTACACACATACCAACATACGGCTGAGTAACATGATTTATTTGTGCTCTCTCTCTCTCACAGCCAAATGCTGTGATGTACTCACATACTTACATACGGCTAAGTGCCATGATTTATTTATCCTCACTTACGGCCAAGTGCTATGATTTCTCATACCTATTTACCTACAGAGAATGAGTACACAACTCGCAATTAACAGGACTCATCTACGCCAACATACCTACATACAGTAATCCTATGAACGTAGGTGAGACCTGTGGATGGGCAAGGAACTGCTATAAGGGGAGTATGGGAGGCAGTTCAACAAACATACAGTTATTTACTTGTAAATTGTAGGTAACTACCTACTTACAACACTTCATATCCAGGTAAAGTATATTTTCAATTAACCCAATTCGCGTCATCTCGCGACACAGGCTCCCTATCAAATTTCGTTGTAATCAGACAGACGGCATAACTTTTAGCACACTTAGCTGATCAGGATGAAGCCTGTAAAGTCATTCTTCTCTTGTTGTTCCAGAGAGGCTACCGAACAAATTTCGACGTCCTATAATGAATAAGAGAGATTTTAGCACGATTTTCCCATAATTATCATCGATATTATGGCTCAAGGTCAGCAGATCCTCACCAAAGTCAGCAAGCACAAGTTCCAACATGGTTACACAACAAAATTTGAGTAAATCAGACCAGCGGTTTAGGAGGAGTAGTGAGCACAAAATGTTATCCATAAATATATAAAGAAATCTGGAAATGAATGACTATTGTAAATGTCTTCTACACCCTCTAAAAGCAAGGAAAACTCATCCCCACCCCCAAGTGCCACCATGCTGATGGCTTTAATACCTCGTTTTCTACAAAAAGTTGGGTAAAATAGCAAAGATGAACTAGTAAATTACAAAATTTATACACAAAATCATGCTGAAAAATGTTCTTAAATTTCACTATTAATTGTCGAAAAATCTATAACAAATGGAAAAATGTCTGCCAAGTTGGGTGGGCAGTATAGTTTCCTCACTTATAGTAACACGGATGTATAGAATTAGTTGAAATATGAGTCGAAATGATTGAATGCGAAATACAACAGCATCGAATACATGTCTATACCTACACGCTAGAATGCCAATTAGGGCTATAATTCATGTTTACATGTGCTGAAATCGTCTAAAGGTTAACGTACACAATGATTGAAAATTTCATCGAAATAGATTCATTATTCTCGGAGTGTCATCCAATATTGGTTTTGCATATGCGTAATAGTTACCTATTATTCTAGCAAATACGATTTAAAAAAAAAAACGCTGCAAATTATTTCACAAAGGTTTATTATTTTTTCAATTGAGTTTGATCGTAGTTTTAGTTGGCATGCGTACGTCATAAAGCCCGCCCAGACTCCTCGGCGTGTCCTATTTCGAGTTGCCACAACCTATACTTCTATAATTATATACGCATGTTTATATTTCTCGATTTGAGCTCCTATCTATTCAAATAGTTATTGCCTTAATAATATCATTATCTAAGTACGTACGAAAAGTCGAGAGGATATGTTATTAAATATGCGTAGGAAAAGCATTGGTATTAACACACAAATATGACCTAGAAAAAAACATATATTCATGCCTCGAAGGAACGCTGTACCCACCTCATGGTGCCGCGGTGTATTATATGGGTATAACACGTAAAAGTAATAAATATCCATTCTCCTACACCCCTCTGCTACGCCCCTGGTCACTCCAGCCACCACAAGGTGCCGCGGCGCCTCCTCTCACTCCACCCCCTGCTCACCCCCCTCACCACCCACCGTGACCCCCTGCCAAGCGTGCCAGGCGTGCGTCTAACACGTCTAACACTCCTCGAAAAAGACACTTTTTCGCCCGTTTTTGGCCCGTAGCATCTATGCGAGTAAAGCGATCGGGATGGTTAAACGTTAGGACCAACTAGACCCCAAATGGAGTCTATGTGCGAAAGAACGGGTTTTTAAAGTAAATTCTTAGGCCTTTTATGGCCCGGATGGCGGACGGCAAACGGCGGACGGACATTTCAAATTTGGATTCTACGCACCTTGAAACGTAAAGTGACAAAGTTTGAGGGGGGGTTGTAAACATTTTTTGCTACACGATCACATAGGCTTATTATTGGAAATAATAAACCAAAAGGGCGTCATTCAGGACCCAACTGCCTACCAAATTTGAACAGATGATAAGAAATCGACGTTAGAAGAAATTAACTTTTGTGCATGCACACAGACTACTATTTATCCAACTGCAATAATATTTATAGGGGACCGTCTAGAAGCTAATCTGCAGAATCCCTGAAAAAATGTAATCAAAACAGTTCGATTGGACTCGGAGTTTCGCCTGTGTCAATTGATGAGAGTTTCGTGCATGCGCAATGGTAATATAATTTACAGGGCATCTTCCTAGACCATATACCCAACCAACTACCGAGTTTGAACTAAATCAGGCCAAAAGATGACACGAAATTGACGTTATGAGAAATTCACGTTTGCGCAGGCATACAAATTATAGGGGACTGTGTAGGAGCTAATCCAAACAATCTCTGAAAATTTCATCGGATTCGGACTGAAACTTGGTATAGTTTCAGGCGTGACAATGATTTACCACAAACAGACAGACACAGAACCAAAATTGATCAGCATGCTCAGTAACGCAAAAACTATGTGGAAATCTTGATTTTGGAGGACAAACATTTTTTGACTTCTATCACGAACATTAAGCTCCCTACCTTCAGTAGTGAAGAAGCAAAAAATGCTAAAAACATAAAATCTTTTTTGAATCATTGGATATTTTTTAGAACTAGTAATTTTGCCATGAAATTGGTGGTTAACAATTTCTTTGCACTCAAAATGTCGAGTGAATTTTCCAAATGATACAACATAATACGGTAATTTATTATAATTTGCTCATACGATCATGCTGCATGACTGGATCTATTGTTACACAAAGTCTCCAATTATCGAGTAGGTGCTGATCCGGATGTTGCCTGCCTATATAGTAGGTATTATTACGCTCCAGGCACTTTGGGACATTAACGTGGTAGTAGGTTTAGGATTAGACCACTTCTCGACAGTGGGGCGCAGGCTTGAGAATGAACAGGCCGACGCGTTGACCCAAACTCAGAGTTTGGGCGATGGTGTTCCATCGGGACACACCAGACCCGAGAGATTCTAACTGCCCGACCTCGCGGGCTTTACCCCACCAGGGACAGACGGCAAAACAATAAACCCTAATTAGGGTTTAAACCCAGAGTTATTGAAGGCGTTGGGCGAGAACCCTCAGGTTCCCCCTCCCCCTGCCCCTGCTTTGCACGATAGTATAGCGGATCGGTGGAGACACCACATTTTATATGGTTTAGCTTCAGAGGCTTTCAGTACTCTGAAGGAATCGTATACCTGCTAATCTCCAGTTCCTTGCTCCTCCAAAGTTCAACTCTGAGATTACTGCGTCAGTTGGATCAATTCACAAATCTGTGGATGCCCAGTATGTGGCGCTTCAGAAACAGTGCTCCACCGCCATAACGGCTTTAGGCATGGGTCTCACTAAGATAATTGAGCAAGGTGGCGAGTCAGCAACGGTGATAGAGCCCAGTTACCAGCACATATGCGATGCTGGACGAGCAATGACTGCACTGTTTTTCGACACATCAGTAGTACCCGCCGTCGGGTCATACAAACAGTATGCACAAATACCCTGACGACAATCTCCCGGGACGTCCCTCCTTCAGAGAGGTTGTTCGGTGACGATCTGGGGTCCCGTTTCCAAGCCCAATTGGGGTTAGAATCAAGCAGCAAGGGGAGTCCCAAAGTGCCCTTCAGGGTATAATTATTAATGAACTTCACAAGTTCGTTTATTCATAAATTATTACGCTCCAGGAAAATAACCGACAGTCGGAGAGGTTTGATTACATCGGCCTCATTGCTCAACCCGTTCGAGTGTTGCAACTTGAGGGAAATTTCCCCTTAGTAGTAACTACGCGAGTTCGAACTCTCTCTGAGGTATCAAATATTTTTGGGCCATTGATGTTTGTTACCTACAACCGTTCTTGAGATAATGGTATTTTATAAAATTACTTGAAATACACTAATCAGTATTGTCTTATTGGTTTATTATTTCCAATAATAAGCCTATGTGATCGTATAGCAAAAAATTTTTATAACCCCCCCTTAAACTTTGTCACTTTACGTTTCAAGGTGCGTAGAATCCAAATTTGAAATGTCCGTCCGCCGTTCGCGCCATAAAAGGCCTAAGAATTGACTTAAAAAACTTGTTCTTTCGCACATAGACTCCATTTGGGGTCTAGTTGGTCCTAACGTTTAACCATCCCGATCGCTTTACTCGCATAGATGCTATGGGCCGAAAATGGGCGAAAAAGTGTCTTTTTCGAGGCTTTGAGTGTTAGAAATACGTACGCGCGTGGTCACGGGGTCACGGTGGGTGGTGAGGGGGGTGGGGGGGGGGGGGGGGTGAAGTGAGAGCAGAATCGACTGGGATAGGTCCCAGATGCTTTTGGAATCTAGTGTACCTACGGTTTTAGTTTGATTCCTATAGAAATTAGCTCCGTGGATTGAATGAGACCACTCGGGTGGCTGTACGATCATCCATTTGCTCCCCATCGGGAGCGCAGCTTGTAATGCAAGAACAGAGGTGGGTACTAGAAAAGAGACAGGCGAAAGCCCCAGAGCATGCTGGTTACTATAGCTGGCTATCTGATTCAGAAATAATAAACCATTATGTAATAATTTGCAGCATTTTTCATTTTAAGAAGTCCTCATGGCTGTGAATATTACTAAATCAATAAAACCAAAAATGGATTATTTCGTGTTGTTGATAGTTGAAGTCCCTGCCCATTGAATAGACTAGAAATGGAGAAGAACTCTAGCACAAATTTAAATCTCATGCTAAAAGTTCCAAGTCTTAGCTAAGACTTCAGTTAAAAATCATCAGAGTGGTGTGCCTTAGTGGTTTGCAAATTATGGATAGCAATTATTATGTATTCGGTTCTTATTCAATCTTGTTACTGTATGTGATAGGTACCTATACTCTTATTGCTGTCATAGTGATGGATGAATGGGTCTGCTCATCCTACCATTTCCTACTTATGGAAACAATTGGTTTACAAAAGAGTTTCATATATGACCCGCAATTAATACAAAACTACTTAAATTAAGTAGGAAAGAAATTGACGGGAATATGTACACAATATTACACACATCAAGTACTACTACATTAGCAGGTCGATGTAGGTGGTTTCGTTTAGAATATGCATATGGTGCTGAGTGCATTAGACTGTATAATCTCTTTTTGAGTTTTTGTAATCTACCTCTCCCCCCACCCCACCCCTCTCCCACCACCAAAGTGTCCAGTTTTCATCCCCAAAATCACATTGCATCCCTGGGAGGTAGTCACAGCTATCACAGGCATTGAGCTTCTCACGTGTCAGAGAAATGACAACGCAGCTCTACTCAGCCAACACAATAGTTTTTTCTGGGATCGGGTGTACCATTGACATCAGTTAATACGATAACTTTGGTGTTGTTCTATAAATGAGTAAAAAAAAAAAAAAAAAAAAAAAACCTGAATGTATTTCAAGTGATTTTAGAAAATTTTTGTAACAAATTGAAACTATTGCAATAAATAAAAAAAATTTAAAATTGAAATTTTCGAAAAATTTCTTCACAAAAATCAGTTTTGAGACGTTCTGAAACGAATCCTAGATTTAGTAGAGTGTGAATGTCATTGATAACATTGCTTATGATTAATATAAAAATTCCAGTCTTGCGCAAAAAAAAAAAAAAAAAAAAAAAAAAAAAAAAAGATTTCTAAACAAAAGGATGAGTTCGTTGGTCAACACTTTTTAGCACATTCAATTGGTCACATTTAAAAAAGAAGTAGGTACTTGAAAAAAAAAATCACTAAAAATGGCTTAAAATTGTTAAATTTATATTTTTTTAACAAAATTTTAATAAATAAAAGTTAGTCAACAACGAGTTTGAACACTATTAAATTTTTTTTATGAAAATGTACTTGAATTTCATAACTATTTACTGAATAATCAATTAAAAATCTGCAGATTGCTAAAACCAAAATACCTGTTTTCAATCATGAAATATTATTTAGTACACGTTTATTCGCGATATAATCGGTGGTTAACAATTTTTTGCCTTAGTTTGTACTACTGTAATCTACAAAAATTTGCTCATACAATCATACTGCATGACTGGAACTTTTCAGATGACGAAGCCTACTAACACGATAGTCACAGTTATCACAGGCATAGGGTTTGTAACATGTCAATGAAACATAATATATATCACTAAAATCAACAAACACTAGTTTCTGCAATCTGATCTCCCATAGACATCAGATAATGAAGTAGCGTGAGTTTTATTATATCAAAAACAAACCTGCATGAGTTTTTAGGTGACGTTTCAGACTAGCAAGATGATCAGCTCGATAGTCACAGTTATCACAGGCATAGGGCTTCTCACCTGTCAAAGAAACGTCAAATTATTCACGATATTCATGTAGTTGGAATCTGATGCACCTAACATAGACATCAGATAATGAAACAGTAATGGATTGAAAGAAGTAATGGAAAAGAAGACGACCCACTTATTCAACCTCAATCACCAGATCGTTCTCAAGAATATGAAGAAGCAGAATAGTCAATTTTTTCACTATATTCGGAGAACACAAAAGGTAGCTTCTGGAATCAAAGCTATCATACTTATCAGATAATGAGGTAGTGACAGTTTTATTATATCAGGGAATAGCAGAAACAAACCTGTATGTTTTTTTAGGTGACTTTTCAGACTAAAAAGATGACTAGCTCGATAGTCACAGTTATCACAGGCATAGGGCTTCTCACCTGTGCAAGAAACGTCAAATATTCCATTTTATTCAGCAAACACAAGAAGTAGTTTCTGCAATCTGAACTCCCATAGACATCAGATAATGAAATAGTGTAAGCCATATTATATCGGGGAACAACAAAAACATACCAGTATGTGTTTTTAGGTGAATTTTCAGGCTAAAAAGATGACTGTTTTTTTTTTTTTTTTTATCCATTCCGTTTTGTTTGATGCAATCCATAAATCATCTAAGATAAATAGCCTATGATAAGACAAATAGACTGTTCCATGTTTACCACATTAGGACACCAATTTTAAGTTGCCTATTTCATCCTTAAATTGTGCTCATCATCTTCCTTGCCAATCAATTTCATGTTTCCCTACTCAGACCCTGTCAGACACTTCTGGAATCTCGTTCTCCTCTCGGACCCTCCAGTCACTTTCTCTTTAGGATCCTCTGGAAAGTAAAAGATGGTGCGCACCAGGACCTCAAGTTGACCTTCTCCCCCTCGCCATCCACACCAAAAGGCTCCCCCCCATTTAAGTAATTTGTTATTGTAGGAAGGAGTAAACGAAACAAACCCGTATGTGATCTTAAGTGTGTTTTCAGATTACCAAGGCGACTGGCTCGGTAGTCACAGCTATCACAGGCATAGGGCTTCTCACCTGTCAGACACAAAAAATTGTGTAATATTGTGCAAACACAATAGGTAACTTGTGGAATTTGGTGTACCAGTGACATCAGTTATTGAATTAATGTTAGTGTGATTCTATCAAGAAGTAAACAGTACAAACCCGTATGTGATCTTAAGTGTGTTTTCAGATGACCAAGCTGACTGGCTCGGTAGTCACAGCTATCACAGGCATATGGCTTCTCACCTGTCAAAGAATCGAGAATTTGGTAATATTGTGCAAACACAATAGGTAACTTCTGGAATTTGGTGTACCAGTGACATCAGTTATTGAATTAATGTTAGTGTGATTCTATCAAGAAGTAAACAGTACAAACCCGTATGTGATCTTAAGTGTGTTTTCAGATGACCAAGCTGACTGGCTCGGTAGTCACAGCTATCACAGGCATATGGCTTCTCACCTGTCAAAGAATCGAGAATTTGGTAATATTGTGCAAACACAATAGGTAACTTCTGGAATTTGGTGTACCAGTGACATCAGCTATTGAATTAATGTTAGCGTGATTCTATCAAGAAGTAAACAGTACAAACCCGTATGTGATCTTAAGTGATTTTTCAGAGTACCAAGGCGACTGGCTCGGTAGTCACAGCTATCACAGGCATATGGCTTCTCACCTGTGAAAGAAATGGAAAATAATGCAATATTATGCAAACACAATAGCTAATTTCTGGAATTTGGTGTACCAATGACATCAGTCATTGAAGTAATGTTGATGTTATTCTATCATGAAGTAAACAACACAAACCTGTGTGTGATTTTATGTGGTTTTTCAGATTGCCAAGCTGACTAGCTCGGAAGTCATAGCTATCACAGGCATAGGGCTTCTCTCCTCTCAAAGAAATGGAAAGTTTTGTAATATTGTAATGGGTAATATTATGGGTAATTTCTGGAATTTGGTGTACCAGTGACATCAGTCATTGAATTAATGTTAGTGTTATTCTATCAAGAAGTAAACAGTCCCCCTCCACACCAACAGGCTCTCCCTCACCCTCCACACCAATAGGTTCCTCCCCATTTAAGTAATTTGTTATTGTACGAAGGAGTAAACAGTACAAACCCGTATGTGATCTTAAGTGATTTTTCAGACTACTAAGCTGACTGGCTCGGTAGTCACAGCTATCACAGGCATAGGGCTTCTCTCCTGTCAAAGAAATGGGAAATGCGTAATTGGAAAAAGGTTCAATTGGAGGCAAGGCTTTACATGTAATAAATATTGTAGTGAAGGATACATAGCTAGGTACTGCCGATCGTAAGAAGGGTCAAATCGAAACTTAAAAAATGCGACAAAAATGAAAAGTTCATGAACAGAGTGTGTCTTAATGTAGCAAGTATCTCTCAAAACGATGAATGGCTCATAGATAGTAGAGCAAGTAGCAATTTTACTCCTCAAAAAGTGAATTTTATTTCTCATAAAGCAGTAGACTGTGCGAAAGTAATCACACTTGAGCAAAATGTGGACTTTAGGATAATCGGTTTGTGGACAGTCTCTATAATTTCTGCAACCATTCACAATTTACCCATTACTTTACCCTTGCCTGAGCGGCAGTGGCATCATAAATGTTTGAGTGTTCAGGTTCTGTGTTAGATTCTGGTGACAAGCCACAACTGCCCAGAGCTGCGAATGAGGAACTTCTATCAGTACCTTGAAAGTTACTGAATGGGAAAAGCACCAGCCTAAAGACCTACAGCCCTTCTCCACCCCTACCGGGGTGTTTGAATGATCAGAGTTTGGAGGGGTGCCTTGATTTCATATGCATTCACCAGGCCACAGGAGGTGTCCGCTTGACATCATATGAAGTCATCAGGGTTGAATGGTCTTAGATATTGAGTGCCAGTGGAATTTTTGTGAGTAATTTCATTTTTTACTAAAACAAAGAACATTTTCGAACTGAAGTTATTGTAACTCGCTTGGTAACTGTGAACATATTTTTGAGAACCTTTATATATAATTCTTAATTTAGCACAGAGAACCTGAATGAGCATAGAAGCACGCAGATAGCTAGCGCCAGCTGACTCAGTTGGGCGCAGCAGCTAAAAGGTTTAAAGGGAATTTGGATTTTTAGCTATTTTGAACATTTTCCGATTTTTTAGCACATTTTAATGAAATTTAAGTAAAATTTTCAGCATAATTTTGTACATATTCTATACGTTAAAGCAGGCAAGCGGATGCGCTAAGGCCATGGGCATACATTTCTCAGCATTTTTCCTCCCCGCTTATCTATGGGCATAGTGAGACTCGACGGTAGCCGTACACCGGCCCGTGGCTCCCTCATCTGCCGCGCAGCGGCGCTAGTCTCCTCTTTTATCAGTCTGGGCTTGTATGATCGCTCCGACCTGTAAATCTACGGATTTATCCATATGCCAAGAAAAAATATATTTATTAGTGAGGAGATATTGTACCAGTCAATCCCTTAGTAAAAATGAAGATTAGTTGGGGATGTAGATCAGAATGAAGTGTATAGTTTGGTGGTCTGGATGCTCACAAGCTCGCATCTCAAAAAGACATAACATCAAGTAGTCAATCCCTTAGTAAAAATGCAGATTAGTTGGGCATGTAGATCAGAATGATGTGTATAGTTTGGTGGTCTGGATGCTCGCAAGCTCGCATCTCAAAAAGACATAACATCAAGTAGTCAATTCCTTAGTGAAAATTCAAATTGGTTGTACATGCAGGTCAGAAGGACATTTTAGGAGTACATTTCGGGAGTTGTACAAGCAAAAAACATGAACCTGTCAATAGGATTTGAACCCACGACATTCGCCTCACGAGATCGTAATCTTAGCCATAGAGCTACACCTCAATTATCATGTGTGGGGACAATCACAATACTTCACTATTCAGTAGGAGGGAGATAAAAGTGGGAGACTAGCGCCGCTGTCTGGCTGCGGAGGAGGGAACCACGGGCCGGTGTACGGCTACCGTCGAGTTAAAGTGAGAGGCCGGTCCACTATGGACACACCCTTACACCTCAACTTCTGTAGATTTGGCTTTTGCAATTAATATTTTATCAAAGCTGGTTCTTTTTTTTTTTGCATGATGAAGTGCTGATCAAGAAACACCGCAAATAATACCTGATGATATAAATACAAGAGATGCTCCTTCTAAGTCTAATATAACAGCATTTTGGCTGTTCTTTCAGGAAGGCTGTTACCTACCTTTCGACTCTTTAACGGCTGAAAGGGGATCAGTCTGAATCTCCTCGTCTGTGTCACCTGGCTCCATCTTGATCTCCCAATCTGGATCGAGATCTAAACAAAGATATATAACATCCATCAGGCTGGTTCGATAAATATTTCGTAGTGAAGAATGCCAACAAAATTACAAGTACAGTAAAATCCCTTTTCAACATTGGATTAATTGCCCTCCCTTTTCAGGACGTCCCTTTGAAACTAGGACATATAGGAAAAAGCTTCTTTTGCCAGAGAGACGCCCTATTAGAATTATCCATCCATAACCGCAAAATAACTTAATTGAATAACGAACCCATTTCAGACCATCCTAAAACCAAATCTATGGAAAATTCCATAGATGGCTTTAGGGCCCTGTGTGTGATTCGGAATTTTTTCGATCGCTATTTTAATCCAGTTGTCCAACGAAGCTCAGAAATTTTAAATTTCGCGACAGAAGGGAGAAAATAGAGGGGGTAATGCTGAAAAAAACGAGTTTATTGAACAAAATATTGTCTACACAGCCCACGCCTCATTTTGTAATTCTATTTATGTACGGTTTAGTTCTTAAATCTATAGGATTAGTACCGCTAGTAATAATAGAAAAACTACATAGATGTAAATTCATCATCTTTCTATGAATGTGTGATAGGTATAAAAGTATTTTTCTTAAAATAAAAGCGATACAGATATTAGTGGTAGAAGTGTTCCTGGTGTTTGATGTAGTTCAATTCGTTTCAGTTTGACAGATGATGGGGTAAAACCCAAAATATTATATCCCTCAATTAAAAGAAAAAAAATTGTAGAAATGAAATAATTTTTTAACTACCCATATCAATAGTAGTCCTGTGGATAGTAGTCCTATCCATATCAAATCGTGCTGTACTAAATCTATTTTAATAACCTTAAGTTTTTAAAGTGTTCTTTTAAAACATATCAAGGATCTCTTAAAGTTATCATGATGAAAATTCAAGGTAAAAAGCCACTCAACCAGTTGAATAGATTAAGGAACTTATGAGCGTGTTCGGTTCAGCGAGGAGCTCATAGTAAAAATACTCAAGTTCTCCGATCAGAAGGGTGGGCTTTGTGGATAACTCGTATAATATTCAACCATCACAGCTGTACTATGAAATGAATCTTATTTGATGACTGGTGGGTAAACTTGGCAGCATGAGAAGCTACTTGGATCAGCAGCACGATCCCTGACGCGAATTGTTGTCCCACTAATCCTATGATGGTGATATTTTAATGGTTGCCTCCTTGGGAATGCCAGATAGCCTTTGGCAAGGTGCAGAGCTGCCCTCATCAGCGGAGAGGAATCTGAGACTAACTGCTATCATATATAAAATACTTCGCTGAAATCACAATGAAGCACTTGGAGACTGCTGGATAAAGATGGATTTATCCAACAAACTGAGTAAGCAAAGGGGATCTCAGATCATTTGAAGGGGTTAAGTCAATAATAGACGGGAAACTTTGGAAATCATAACCTTATCTAAATTGCGTTGGGAGTCATCCTGAGCAATGCAAGGGTTTATAGGTGATATTCTCGAGACTTCGACACCAGCACACCCTTACTTCGAGGCAAGGCTAAAAACCTAATTCTCGAAGTTATTTTACCTTGTTGTCATGGTTACGAGTAAACTATACGAAAGAGCGCCATTTGGAGTCACCACCTTACATACCTACTTTCTTAGGGTTCAGTATTTACCTAGTTCCTAGTTCTGTATATTTTATTATGCCAGGTAATAAATTGTATGCGAATTATATCAAGCTGTAATCTGGCAATAATCAGAAACGTTGTGAATGCATGATTAGTTTGTGCGGTCAAGATCCCATTGAAATTTGTGTTGGGAAGTTGACAAAGTGTTAGAAGTTCCAGGCATCAGCGGCGAAATTTTGTGGGTTATTCAGTTTTCAGAACCGTTCTTTGAATCAATTAAGAAACTAAAAATGTTTAGATTCCTTTGAAAGTGGTCATGTGGCCATGAGAGCTCTGCCAGAAGGGAATATTAGGTAGGTATCTCCTTTGGAAAGGTAAGAACCTGAGGATGTAGGTATACACTACCTACTTTCCGTATATTATTACTTGTTATTCATCAGGTACTTTCATAGCCACAAATTTGCGTAACTGCAAAACTCATGTAATAACTACACTGACAATGCCCGTCTTTCAACGCCCGTCTTTATGAACCTCCAGAAGAATGAATTTCAAGGTTTTTTCCTTACAGCTGGTTTATAATTCATGTTGCACATTTCCTGATTCAATATTCGACAGACTTGTAGATAAGCAGTTGAAATTTGTTGGCAGAGCAGCAATCTACCTACTTAGTTTACTTTTAACCAACATCGAATTCAGTAAGCTGTATGTACCTATGTAGTTTTGTTTGTTGGTGGAGCACCAACCAACCTTAACTTCGAAAAACTTCCAAATCTATCCTTTCATTCATTCATGACTGCCATTCATGAATTTTATTCAATCATGAAACTGCCAGGGCAATGGCTATGTAGTTGCCGCAGTAGACTACCTACTTCGCAATTATCTCGTCACCCTAATTAACACGCATTTTCTTTTACAATGAACAACTGGAGTTAGTTCCTACCTACACTTCTTTCAATACCTACCCTTTTATTACTTTAGATACTTTGTGTACCTACCTATCCTGATTCTTGAATAGTTTATAGATGTTTGTCACGGGAAAAGGACCTACAAACAAGAAACCCCAACTGCCCTAGTGATAACAACATCTCTCATTCCTGTTCCTGCTTATCTGATTTTTGTTTGAGTTTGTGACTGTAGCATTGTGAGTTTGGACTTTGGAAAGGAGAAGCTGGGTTTAAGGAAGTATTTTCAACGAAAAGAAAAGGTAAAGGAGAAGGGAGGAAAGAAGCGTAAGGTTAAGAGCAGTGACGAACTTGGAAGTGACCGTGAAGAAAAGAACAAAAGTTCCACCCACACAGGGCATACGAGCTTGAGTGCTTATAAACACCAAAGTAGTAGTGCTAGTAATGCTGGTGAATGTGTGACTTCCTCCAGAGATCAGCAGACTTCTCATTTTCCAAGAGAGTCAGTTTCAAATTATCCAGATAATGAGATTGAACTTAGTCATTAATGATCTCAATCAGGTCCCTGAAATTCGCAACACAGTTTCAGTTATCAAGGAAATAATCAATTTCTTTCGAGATTCAGCAGTAAAACGAAGATATGCGCCAAAAATCCCTGCATTTTTTGAAACTCGTTGGTCACAGAAATATCTATCTATAAGGATTTTCAGAGAACAATACGTGGCGCTTATTGAAGGCCTGGGAACACTATCTAGAGAGGGCAATGCTGCAACAAGAAAAGTTGCTTTTCCACTTCATTGCGCCGCAACAAAACCACAATTTATTATTTGTCTTGAAATCATCGCCAAGTATTCCGCCATTTTGGAACCTTTGGTTAATAACCTACAATCGAAAAAGTTGGATCTGTTGGAGTGTAAAAATCACGTGGCCACATTACAGACTCTTATCGGAGAGAACCGTGGAAGCTCTGATACATTGATTTTGGACATTCTCGCGGCTTCTGACTCTCCTGCCGAACGTGTGGGGGAAGAAATCCGGCGGCCCAGAATAGTTCTCAACCTCAACAACATCGTTCCAACCAAACAACTTCAAGCTCAGCAGAATATTGGAAAGTATCTCTGTACATCCCATATTTGGATTCACTACTAAGTTCATTACATGACCGATTTTCGGATGGTAATGTAACAGCTTTTGGGAGATTGGTACTTCATCCATCGAAGATGTTGGAAATGTCAAAGGAAGAACTTGAACAGCGACTGACCCGCTTTTGTAAGTTTTAAGGTCTGGATACCCTCATTGAAACTGAGGCTGAGCTATTGCATACATTTTGGATGAAAAAGGGTCTTACTACAGAAAAATTGAATGAAATGGATTTGGCCGATGTACTGCAAGAGACCAAGGGGTTTTACCCCCAAGTGAAATCAGCGCTAAACGTTTTTCTCGCACAGCCGTGCACAAAGTGTACAATTGAAAGGTCATGCAGCTCGTTGAGAAGGGTTAAAACATGGTTGAGGTCAACCATGTCAGAAGCCCGTCTCAACGAAATATGCCTATTGAATGTACACAACAAGTTGGTCCTCAAAAAGAAAAATTAATTTGTTGATGAAGTGTTCAATACTTCAGTTATCATGATATCAGTAGTGTGAAGGCAAAAACTATTGTTCTGAATATGTTCGGAATGGTGGAAACTAACGTTTTAAATTTCTGCATGATGCCCTTTTCAACCAATCCCCCAGTCAGAATAAATCATTTAATGTGTAGGTGTGATGAGATGAGGTGGATATCCCCATAGTGGGCTATTTCTAGATGAATACTGGACCTGTTACCTGAAGATGGGCTAGTTGGCTCATCCTTAGCGGGGAGCCAAAGGTGGGGCTGAAGTGATGTAGCCGCAGGAGGTGAGTCAGAAACGTCCAGCTCCTCCTTGATGATCACTCCTGGATATGCAAAGATATTTTCATTTAATAACCACACACAGATGGATAAGTTAAACATCAAAACAATTGAATAGAAAGGTTCTAACTCACTAGATATTACAGAATCAATTGAAGGTAATTACAGAAGAATATAAAGCGTACCATCATAGATTCAACTTTCTACACAGAAACTAACTAAATCCATCTTAAATGAGTGTGCAACCCCAAGCCATTTTCAAGATGAGTCATTATGGGAATTTAAAAAAACTGAAAAATTACTTTCAGATTATCTTTATTTCATCCCAAAGAGTAAAAAAAAACCATTCATTAAAAAATGTTCCATAAGGGTAAGTTACAAGCGTCCAGTTGATGTTAGACTGAAAAGATCTGTTATCGATGGACTTCTATGTCCTCCCTCCTCCATGCCCAGTTATGTGTGCTAGAGTTAGTAGATAATGTATCAGAATTTTTTAAATGTGCCATGAAACAGGGCAACTACTGGTAGTGATGTCAGGCAGCATAATGGGTACTTCAAGTTCTTTTACTGCAAGTAATAATTTGACATTTTGATTACCCTCTCATGATAAGGATATGTATATAAACATGACTATTGGGTCATTCTCATATATTATGAAATGCATTTTTGTGAACTACAAAAATAAAAAATGGAAAAATCAGGTTCATGGAAGCTGGCCCTGGTACCTAACTATGAGGAATATAATTATCCCAGAGCCCTGAAAACCAACTCGGGTTTTCTACAAATTTTCAAAAATTAAAACCCAGTTTCTGATACCACCCAAGTGACGCTCTAACCCATATATGAAACATGATTAGTCGCTTTTGTGCCCTGTGCACCCCCTTGACAATTTGTCTATGTATTTTGTATGAATTTTCTATGTACTCAACTTCCGCGACCACTAACCCGGAGTAGAGTCAAGCCATTTTTGCACAGAACAGAGCACTGTGCGGTGCAACGAACTTATACTATTTGATTTTCCTAGATACCATTAATACTTCAATTATCATGAAGTCAGTAGTGCAAGGGCCACAAGTCTTATTCTGTTAATGTGTTCGGAATATTTGGAAACTAACGTTTTCAATTTCTGCATGATGCCCTTTTCAACCAACCCCCGAATCAGAATAAATCATTTAATATGTGGATGTGATGAGATGAGGTGGATATCCCCATAGTGGGCTATTTCTAGACGAATACTGGACCTGTTACCTGAAGATGGGCTAGTTGACTCATCCTTAGCAGGGAGCCAAAGGTGGCGCTGAAGTGACGCAGCCGCAGGAGGTGTATCAGAAGCGTCCAGCTCCTCCTTGATGATCACTCCTGGATCTGTAGAGATATTTTCATTACATTAAAACAATTGAATAGAAAGGTTCTAACTAAGTTGATATTACAGAATCAATTGGAGGTAATTACAGAAGAATATAAAGCGTACCATCATAGATTCAACTTTCTAAACAGGCATTAACTAAATCCATCTTAAATTAGTGTGCAACCCTAAACGATTTTCAAGATGAGTCATTATGGCTTTAAAAAACTAAAAAATCACTTTCAGATTATCTCCATTTCATCCCGATGAGGGAAAAAACCATTTATTAAACAATGTTCCATAAGGGTAACTTACAAGAGTCCAGTTGATGTCAGACTCAAAAGATCTGTTATCGATGGATCATTATGGCCTCCCTCCTCCATGGCCAGTTATGTGTGCTAGTGTCAGTAGATAATGTATCAGAATTTGCTAGATGTGCCATGAAACAGGGCACCTGCAGGTATTGATTTCAGGCAGCATAATACTGTGTTACGCTCCAGGAAAATAACTCTCACAGTCGAAGAGGTTTGATAACCCTGGCCTCTTAGCTCTGGTCGTTAGAGCGTTGCAACTCCGGGAAATTAATAATAATTTCTCGTAGTTGTGACGACGCGAGTTCGAACTCCTGTCGAGGTATCAAATATTTTTGGGCCGTTACAGTGGCGCAGCCGAAATAGGACCCGAAATCATACGAAACAATAATTAATTAAATCCCTCTCGAGCCAAAAGACTGTAAACATCACATTTCCTGTTGTTATGCCTTTCATTTCCTCACTCACTTGAGTCAAAACACACCGTGACAATGACCTCGCTCGACTGCTGACTTGTTCCAGCGAGCATCTGCTGAGCCAGCGGCCTGCAGTTACACTTCGTCATTCGTCCGACCCCAAACCAGCCGAGACGGCTGGTATTTGACTCCGGGGAAATGTTACGCTCCAGGAAAATAACTCTCACAGTCGAAGAGGTTTGATAACCCTGGCCTCTTAGCTCTGGTCGTTAGAGCGTTGCAACTCCGGGAAATTAATAATAATTTCTCGTAGTTGTGACGACGCGAGTTCGAACTCCTGTCGAGGTATCAAATATTTTTGGGCCGTTACAACTGCAAGTAATATTTTGTCATTTCGATTACACTCACAGGATAAGGTAATGTAGATGAACAAGGCTATTTTGTTATTCTCATATAAAATGTCTTTTTCGTGGACTACAAAAATAAACAAAATGGAAAACTCAGGTTCATAGAAGCTGACACAGGCCCCTAACTATGAGGAATACAATTATCCCAGAGTCCTGAAAACCAACTCAGGTTTTCTACAAATTTTCAAAAATTGAAACCCAGTTTTCCAATGTCATGAGTGTGACGCTCTAAACCATATACGAAACATGATTAGTCGCTTTTGCGCCCTGTGCACCCCCTCGACAATTTTTCCATGTATTTTGAATGAATTTTCTATGTACTTAACTTCCGCCACCGCTACCCTCAAGTAGAGTCAAGCCATTTTTGCAAGAAGCAGGGCACTGAGTGATGTAATAAACTCATGACTATTTGATTTTCCTAGATATCATTATTACTTCATTTATCATGATATCAGCAGTGTGAAGGAAATCTTGTTATGTTAACATGTTTGGAAACTAACGTTTTCAATTTCTTCATGATGCCCTTTTTCAACCAACCCCCCAGTCAGAATTAATGATTTCCAATGAGGGTGTGATGAGATGAGGTGGATATCCCCATAGCGGGATATTTCTAGACGAATACTGGACCTGTTACCTGAAGATGGGCTAACTGGCTCATCCTTAGCAGGGAGCCAAAGGTGAGGCTGAAGTGACGTAGCCGCAGGGGGTGAGTCAGAAGTGTCCAGCTCCTCCTTGATGATCACTCCTGGATATGCAAAGATATTTTCATTTAATAACACACAGGAGGTGGTTAAGGTAAACATCAAAACACTTGAATAGAAAGGCTCTAACTCACTAGTAGAATCAATTGAAGAACATAAAACATACCATCATAGATGCGATTTATTATATACAGGAATTAACTAAGTCCATCGTAAAAGTGTATGCATCCTAAGCCATCTTCAAGATGAGTCATTATGGTTATAAAAAAAAAAAGCTAAGAAATTACTCTCAGATTACCTTTATTTCATCACAATGAGGGAAAAAACCGATTATTGAACACTGTTCCATAAGGGTAACTTACAAGAGTCCAGTTGATGTCAGACTGAAAAGATCTGTTATCGATGGACTATTATGGCCTCCCTCCTCCATGGCCAGTTATGTGTGCTAGTGTCAGTAGATAATGTATCAGAATTTGCTAATTCACCTCCCATGAAACAGGGCAACTACTGGGAGTGATTTCAGCCAGCAACATACTGTAAGTAGGATATCTTGTAAGATTAATTCGATTTTTTTATTTATATCGTGATTTTTTTCAACCCTGCTTGGGTAGCTACCTCCATTCCCTTCACTACCTAACTGGCTTTGGGGTTAGTAAAATATCGTTAAAAAAATCAATTTTTCATGGAAAAATACTAATAGCGAGATTACTAGGAAGTAAAATATATTAATGTTGGATAGGTTGTGTGTAACCTTTCATCGGATATGCTGGTTGAGCGCACTTCACCAGGCAACCTGTTGATAGGTGGCTCCATTGACATAGCACATGACACTCGCTATGTACCTTCCTTAGGCAAAACATGAGAGGTAACACTCGAATAGACTAGTCAAGGAAGCTACTGTGTCAATATATTAGACACTGTCAGAGGAGTTGAGTAACTTAAAGGTCATAACAGGGTGGAAGGTAAATTGCTGTATGGCCAGCAGGTGAGAACAAACCAAAAAGGTTGAACAAAAAAGTAGTTAAAAAACCCAACTAAAAATATATAAATTTTGCACAACTAATTTCATCATCTTTGGTTGATGTTTAGATGAGATTAGTTGTTCAAATCTTATATATTTTTAGTTGGTTTTTTAACTAGTTTTTTGTTCAACCTGACGTATTGAAACAAGACAATGGGGGCAGGCCAGATTCAAATCGCGATCGCAGCAAACCTGGTGATATGGCGGTAGGTTCGGTCCAATATAGATTAGTTGAATTTTCGTCTCTTCGGAACTCAAAGTGTAGGGGATCCCAACCGAATAGTCTCCATAGTTGGCCTCCTAACACATTGATGCATTCAGATGTAGTGATAGGAGTCGTTTCAGAGCGCTATGCATTCCCTACTGATTATTCAAATAAACGCAAAGTCAGTCGTGGTCCACTCGTTTTAATAACAGACTCGTAAAGAGAAGGTCCCAAGTTCGAATCCAGGGTGGACTGAAATGTTTTTGCTGCGTACCTACCTACCTCAACCTCTGAAATATATTTTTAGACGTCATTCTGACCTGTATGTCCACCTAATCTGAATGTTTACTAAGGCATTGACTTCTTGATGGTATGTAATTTTGAGATGCGACCTTGCGAGCATCCTGACCACCAAACTATACACATCATTCTGACCTACATTTCTAACTAATCTGAATTTTTACTGATTGATTGACTGAAACTTTTTCAATTTAGGCGCTCAGAAGGCCCGTTGATTGGCTGGATCGGCTGGGTCGGTTGGGAGGCTGAATCCATACTATCGAAACTATTCAATGGCAGAAAAGGAGAGTGGGGGACCTTTACAAATTGAGTTCATCAGAGACACAAGTGATCAGCTGATGTGTATAGTGTGGTGGTGTATGTTCATACCCAGAATTCAAGTGACAGACTCTTATAGCCTTGGCAAATACGCAACTGTATTTCAATCAGAAATCTATGCTATCAACAAGTGCCTGGTTACCTTACAAAACCACAACACCTATAACAAAAACTTTCACATTTTTACTGATAGTCAGGCCAGCATCAAAGCACTCTTGGACCCCCTCACGACCTCAAAACTGGTCTGAGAAACAAAGAAATACATTAACAATTTGTTTCTTAACAACAACAAAATCACCATAAAATGGATTCCTGGTTATGAGAATCACGAAGGCAATGTTAATGCGGACGGTTCGGCGCGAGCTGGCTCAGAACAACAGTTTCTGGGCCCTTCTCCTGCCATCCATTTCCGAAAATGCCTGCAAAACTAAAATTAAAAACTGGTTACGTCTTCCGATCCCAAACGAGCATACTGGCTTCTAAGTAAAAGTAGAAATTCAATTAGAACTATGATTGGCATCCTCACCGGACGTTACGATTTCCGTAGGATGCTAAATACTATAGATAACAATATCCCGCCTGTGTGCCCTTGCGGACTCGAGGAGGATTCTGCAGAGCACTTTCTTTGCAGATGCGGAAGAGCGTGGAGATCCATAACGGAGGCATTTGGGCATCATATAATTGAACGTGCTTCCCTCAGAGATATTGAGTGGAAAAGAATTAAAAAATTTGCTGATTTAAGCAAAAGATTTGCTTGTGACGACTCCACCTCGAGGTATTCGGCGGAATCCTCTCTTAAATTAAATGGGCCTCTTCTTGAGGGAGAGTATAAGCCGATAATGGTGTCTGAAACTCTTTTCCAATGGAAACCCCGAGCAGTGAGTGGGTAAAAACGTGCTGGTATTTGTGACTAACCACTTTAATGATATAGTGCAACGCGAGTTTTTGAACTGTCTGCTGAACCAAGCATTCTTTCTTGTTCGTGGATCCGGTTCTTAGATCACGAAAATCATGTGAAGATTCAACTTCAGTGTGTCTCATTAAACTGATATAAGTGCATAAACAAAGGCGAATGTTTTTTTGGCGTTAGATGTAGATATAAAAGCGTCAGCTGATCTAGAAACCCAATGAACAGGAGGAAAAATACCATTTTCCCGTGATCGAGAGTAGGAGGACGAGTTCACAATCTCGACAACCGAGCGCCCTTTGCTGCGGGGACGCCCTTACTTTTCGCTCAAGACGAAACTTCGGAAAACCGGGGACGACTTTACCGTTGCCCCACTAGGCATGGATATTTTGAACTATGTCTATAATTAACTACTCATATTGTTTAGGTAGGTACCTTGAATCGTGTCCATCGCTTCAACAGAATCATGAACGGAAGATGATTCCATTTTCAGTCACTTTAGTCAGACAGTTACAACCACGTGTTGTTACCCCGTAGGAAGACCAATTTCACTGAAGGTACAACAAAACAACGTGCAGTAGAAGTAGGGAGCACAAGTAGTCCTTAGGGAGCAGGGATGGGCGATATTTATAGATGCAGCTATTCGAAATACGATTTAGCAATTTACGAGTTCATGTCAAAGGGATGTAAGGGCATAAGAAGCACAAATTAAAATGTGAGTTGAATAATGAAATATGAACGTTAAACAATACAAATGGGTGCGTTCTGCGTTGATGAACCGGACTACGCGGAGACTACTATCAGTTGTAGGGTGGTGGTGGTGGTGGTGATTCTCGGCTTCATAGTCCTCTTTTTATGTCGGACACTGTTGGAGTAAATTCACTGATATATTCAATGACTATATTGTTTGGTGTTGGAATAATCACTTCCTCAAATTACTGCTTTTGAAGCTTCCAAAAACTTTACAAGAAGCTTTCTTTAAAAAACTCACATTGAGGTTATCCTTTATATGGACTTGAAGGAATGATATTGCGATGTGGTAGTCCTCTCTAAATTTTACTCTTTCGGCTGAAATTCGAGTGCATTGGTTGAGAAGGTGTTCAATGTTGTGGAGGGATGATTAGTCCTGTTCATGCGGTATTTGAATAAACCGTCATTGCCGTGGCCAATTAGGATTCTATTCATTGTAGTGAAAAATTAGTTGAAGCCTGGAACACCAGCATACCAAGGGAGGGGTATGATTTACTGTGTCCATGGTCCACTATGTAACAATTCATTGCTGTGTTGTTCCAGTAGTTGCTCAGTTCCAAGGCCCTACAACTGTACGTGGATCTCAGACGCCGCCTACTGCAAATTGAAGAGAGCATTGGCGGACATATTGGGGTCAACTTCACGCGCCCTTTTTGAATTGTAATGCTAGCTAGTTTGTGTATAAGTGTTCGTAGAAAACATATTTTGTATTATCTTGATGAAAACTAGTCTAAAATCATTAAAAACGTCAATTATTATGATGACAACACAGTTTGTGAATGAATTTTATGCAATATTTTCAACAGAGACAAACTGTGGGAGCTGCTTGTCTTTGGAATATCTAACCAAATATGACGATTTATAAACTTATTTAGGCCACAATTCTCGTCCGATTTTCGTGATTCTTTTTTTGTTCAACTATGAATTTGGTCTAGTTTTGGATCTTGTGGTGAAATTCACACCACACACTTCGACGGCCCTTTTAAGGGCCACCAAACATCAAGCTAAAACTGTCCACTGGGAGTACCAACTCCCAGCCAAGTATATGTAAATTCACCCAAAGGGGTGAATCCGCATAACCAAACAACAAATCCACTACAGATCTTATAACAGGAATTTCAAATTTGATTATGAAAAAGGGTGAATGGAGGGGGTAACAGTAAAATATCATGATGTTTCAACTAATATCGTCAGATGTTTGTGATTCTTTTTTGTTCAACTAAGAATTTTGTCTAGTTTTGGAAGGTGTATTAAAAGTTTCAAATTTCATTATGGACGAGGAAGATTGAAGGAGGTAATAGTAATAAATCATGATGTTTTAACTATTCAAGTCAGATTTTCGAGATCATTTTTTAAATTCGATTATAAATTCGGTCTAGGTTACAAAAATATGTCGGGAGCTTCAAATTTCATACTGGAAGTTTTATTATTTGAATTTGCTGTCGGTGGAGGGAGTTAATTGGGGGGGGGGGGGGGGGGGGTTGAGAAGTCATGATATATTATTTGTTTTTTCTCTTATTTTAACTCTCACCAAATATATATAAAATCCATTCATAGGGACGTCCGTGTAATGCATGCATTACTTACCAATATGATTACATGTAGATTTGCGTAGTGGCGATATTGTACTTTTCATACCGTACTTATAATAGTTAGGGCATAAGTTAGTTAGGTATTTTAAAGTGAAAGATCCTTCCATTATTCCGATATCTTGTACATAAGACACAGTTTTACAAACACCATGGGTTCACCTAGATGGGGCAAGGAGTATGATCAGAGGAGCTGAACAATTGAATAAGTAAATGAATAACTACATCATGGCACTTTCTATGTTATTATATTATTTTCATTTTACATACAATTTCATACAATTCTGTCAATACAATATACAATAGTACAATACAATGTCAATACAAAAAATAATTTCATCTCTCAATTTCTTGTTTAAAGGAAATCTGTGGAAAAAACAAAACAAAGTTTAGATTAATTTGAAACTTTGTAGCTCATGCATAGATAAGTTAGTAAAAAGAAAATTATTACCAACTACAATAGGTAGGTACTGCGTTACCACATCAAGAGGCCTACAACAGACCAAAATAATCTTTAGGAAATCGTGAAAATCTATACTTACTTGTGAAATGAGAGAGTGCAGTCTTCAGTTTTGCGATTTATGCAGTTAAATGCCGCACACACTTTAACCATTGTGCATTATCAAAGAAATTTCATGAGTAGATAAACTATAATAATACAATCTTCATTGCACATAAATAAACGATGTTGCCCCCAATATGGCCGACTACAGACCGTTCAATTTGCAACGCGACGCTAGCGCTACGAGTGGGTCTAGTTTACTATTACAATGTCTTTGTATTCTAGGCTTGTGTTGGTCAGTCATGGAGGAATGATTCAGGTTGTAGGTATATTTAATCCTAAATGAGAGTAACAAATTTGCGTTTACAATTTTTAAATTAAAATAGATTTCATCCTGAGAATTTTGACATCATTATCACTAGCCTTTGATGAGTGATAAGCAATTTATGATGTTCAAAATTTCGGAAAAATGTGACGTCATAGTGTCAAAAGGGTCCCATCATGAATATTTTTCTTTTAAGTAACGTATAAGTTGGATCCCATCATAGATCTTATTGCTAAAACTTTACAAAATAATGGAAAGAAAACTATAAATACTAATTGAAGGGTGCGTTTGGTGCCTGTGTTCTTGAAATTTCATCTGCTCTAATTTAAAAATATAAAACAAACATATACATTCATATTACTTATATATGAAATATCGCTTGGCACTTTCTAATATATATTCCTTTTGCATGCGTCTATTTTCTTCTTTATTCTTTTTTGTTTTAAGCTGAGGAGCCATTTAGTGATGGCAATATTTCATGAAAAATCGATTTTTGGAAACATCGATGTATCGAGCTCATTAAATCGATGGGGATACAAAAATCGAGCCCAAAATATCGATTTTTAAAAACATCGATGTTCTAACATCGAAGAAGACAAATTTTGTTAAAAGAAATATAAAGTACTTGAATTTAATATAAAGAAAGTAAGGTAATAGGCTATAAAATAGTAGTTTCTGAAAACGAACATTTAAGGGTTTAAATAAAGGTTCTTAGGTCTAAGACCTATTTTAATCTGCGTTTAATTTCCAATACCTGAAATTTAGGTACACCGAAATGGGCGACCTATATAAACTGGAACATGATATGTCATATTATTACTGGTAATGCAAGTATCCCTGGCAAATTAAACTTTTGCATCCCTAATAATTGTTCGCGAGGTTTTAGGATTTAAATCTATTCTGGACATCCTAAATAACAGACATATTTTTATGAACTCATAATCACCAATTTAGTCCATTTTGTTCGAATTTAAGAACGGATACCTATTTACTTGGTATTTTTTTCATTGTTGAAACGAAATGCTTGTTTTATCGCTATTTTGAAGGACGTTAGGTACATCCTGTCTAAGTGGAGTATAATAAGTGGTGAGGCATAAAACTCAAATGATTTGTTGTGTAAATGTTGGGTATATAAATTGTTGTACCTATATTGATTTGTTGTGTATATGAATATAGTACCATTTGTTTTACATTTTCCAATAGTAAACCAAAACATCCATTTCTTACATTTAAAGAATAATCTATGGTGAGGGGGTGGGGAGGAGATGGTGCAGACCGTTCCCATTTGTATCTTGATGCAGTCAGCTGGATATTTTAATAGACAATTTCTTTCAGAGCAAAATATAGAGCTTGTATATCTGAATTTCCGGTTCGAGATTGTCGGTAAAGCAACAGAAGTAAAAGCTTTATTCCGGCGAGTTAAAAAATCGATGGTTTGGGATAAAAACATCGATGTTAGATAAATATCGTACAGCAAAAATCGATGTCTAAACATCGATGTTTGAAACTAAAAAAATCGATTTTTCGAAAACATCGATTTTCTTTTGCCATCACTAGAGCCATTCGCCATTGTATACTAGGCTTGCAACGATCTCATTATTACATTGGTGAGTTTTTAATATTTTTATATTAATATTTGTTTAAAATTTTTGGTAATTCTGAGCAATTATCCGGTCAACTCCGATATTTCTCAAACTTTCGTATAATGTTATAGACAAGGAAAGACAATAATAGAATGCAAAATTAGACGTCGCAAAGCAGTTTTAGACATGTACATACACTTCATTCTGACCTACATGTCCGACTAATCTGTATTTTTACTAAGGGATTGACTACTTGATGTTATGTATTTTTGAGATGCGAGCGTAGCGAGCATCCAGACCACTGATCTATGCTAAAAACATGGATAAGTTCCATAAATCCATGCCTAAAGTGTGAAAAAGACGATTTTTTTTTCGTTTTTAGTCTACCAAAAATTCAGCTATGACCGTGAAATTTCTACTTGTTTTCAACTTAAAACCCGCGTTCGTCATCAATTGAGGGCCCGAGCCTCTTTTGCATGCTTTTAAGCGGTTAAAATATCACGGGAAACCCTGTGATTTCCTTCGGAACTGGAAAATCGCGTTGTTTACCCCCGTATCGGGGTCTACGAAGTGTTGCTTAGAAGGCATCTCCCTCGGATACTTCCAAAGTGGTTTTTCTCTCCGATTCGCTCGAAATCTACGAAAATTGTTGGTGCAATAGCAGATAACTACGTATTTCACCTCGACTTTCAACCAGGTAATGTTTCTCCCCGAAACACCTATTTCAAGTCAAACCAACAACTATACGCTTCTCCTTCGTATCGTGCTTCCATTCTTCCCTGGTTTCTCCACCGCCATAACCTGAAATCACAATCTACACCGATATAACGTCATATCTATCCCCTTTATCTCTTCATTTCTTCCTCGTTCTGTTCGCTATTCCCAATTTGACGTCTTTTATTAAGACTTGGGGTCTGTGAAGGGGTGAAATCGTTGAGAAACGTACGCCGGCAATGTCACGTCTGAAACCTTTGTCCTTCATCGTGGTTTTTTGTCTTCATTTTCTTGTTTTTACCCCAGAAAACAGAGATTTATCGCTAGAAAGACATTCTAACTGCACAAATTGTAGCATTTTGTTCTATTTCGAGTCTCTATCCTACATTTTTGGTTATTCTTCCCGTAAATTGCATCCCAGATGACCTTAGTTCGTCCAGGTTCAATGTACTTACCTCCTCATCCATAAATACCTCAAAACACGTCCTCCTGAAGTTTACCCAATAGGGTGAGTTGCTCAAAGATGAATGCACCTAACAGCAACAGGGCTATCTTTATTCAGTTTTGATTCAGTAGGTATAAAACACAAATTTTATGGTTTCCCTGATCTTATTTGTTATGTTTGATTGAGATGAAGATTGAAAGGTTGATATAGGACAATTTCGTTGTCCTCAGATGCGAGAGTGGCAACATTCCCACTGCGAAAATGCTAGCATTTTTTCTTATGATTTCAATAATTCACATCTGCAATCTTAAATGTCCCAAATCTCCACCATTATAGTATCATATCCTTCAAATACAAGATTCTTACTTAGAAGACATTCAGATTGCTACTGCATAAGTTTATAATATTCGCCACCACTAATTTTGTCGCTGAAAATGCATACTATCTTTAAGCATTATTAGCTTTGGTGCTACCTCGTTTAGACATCCTGATCGCCCCCTTCAAAATGATTGGTTTAGGATGTTTTCGTAGTTCTAAGATGTGATCGTAATGGTACTCCCTCTGAAATTAGTGTAATTTTCCCCCGAAATGTGCCCAGATTGCACAATTCCAATATCATATCTTTCTATATCCTAGCTATATGTGACTGTTTTAGCTAGAAAATAGCGTATGTCATCTCGTTTAACATTAGGTGATCTATTACCCATTTGACATCTTTTACTAAGGTATTTGGGGTCTGTGAAGACGTGAAATTGTTAAGAAACCTACGCTGCCTACGTCACGTCTGAGAGCTTTGTCTACGTGTTGGCACCTGAAATGTCTCCACTCAGCAGCATTTTAAAATCATGTGTTTCTAATACTTGATCCTCGCTATCCAATGACATTCTGACTGCAATAACTCTAGTATTTCGTTCTATTTTGAGTCTATACCGCACATTTTTTGGCTATCCTTCACGTAAATTGCATCCTAGATGACCTTACTTCTTCTAGGTTCAATTTACAAACTTACCTCCTCATCCATAAATACGTCAAAACAGCCAGTACTGCTGAAGTTTACCCAATAGGGTGAGTTGCTTCAGCTCAACGATGAATGCACCTAACAGGGCTAGGGTATTTGCTCAGTTTTGGTTCAATTGGTGTACACAAACTCAAGTTTTTGGTTTCCCTGATCTTTTTTTTATATAAATGATTGAGATGTTGAGATGATAATTGAAAGGGTTGATGTAGGACAATTTCGTTGTCCCCAGATGCGAGCGTGGCAACATTCCCACTGCAAAAATGCACAAGCGTTTTTTCTTAAGATTTAAATAATTCGTATCTGCAATCTTAAATGTTCCCAATCTCCACAATTATAGTATCATATCCTTCAAATACTAGATTCTTGCTTAGAAGACATTCAGATTGCTGCTGCATAAGCTCATAATATACGCCACCTCTAATTTTCTCGCTGAAAAGACATACTATCTGCTTAAACCGTTTTATCTGCCTGGTTTACATTCCAGATTGTACACTTCAAAATAATTGATATAGGAAGTTTTCGTAGTGCTGCAATCGTGAAATCTGCAATCTTATGTTCCCAATCTCCACCATTATAATATCATATCCTTCAAATTAATGCTAGATTCTTGTTTAGAAGACATTCAGATTGCTGTTGAATAAGCTTATAATGTACGCCACCACAAATTTTCTCCCTGAAAAGACATACTATCTGCTTGACCCTTAAGTGCAGCCTTGTTTACACTCCGGATCGTCCCTTTCAAAATAATTTATTCAGGATGTTTTCGTAGTTCTCAGATGCGAGTGTAGGGAAACTCGCACTGCAATTTGTGTTATTTTTCCCTTAAATGTCCCCCAGTCTGCACCGTTTCAATTTCATGTTTCTAATAACCGTATCCCTCATATATAACATGTCATGTATATATCATGTCTTTCTAATACATCATACTTGATCCTCGCTATATAATGACATTCTGACTGCAGTAACTCTTGCATTTTGTTCTATTCTGAGTCTGTATCGTACATTTTTGGCTAATCTTCACGTAAATTGCATCCCAGATGACCTTAGTTCTTCTAGGTTCAATTTACAAACTTACCTCCTCATCCATAAATACATTTCTGCTGAAGTTTACCTAATGGGGTGAATTGCTCAAAGATGAATGCACCTAGAACCAATAGGGCTTGGGTATTTTGCTCTGTTTTGATTAAGAATTTCGGGTAGAGTCGAAAAACCTGTTTTCGCCTGCTGAAGCCGTTTTTGCCATACTTACGAATACACCGTTGCCATTTAGGTGAATACACCTTATATATATTAGATATACTATATTTTCTATGTTGTTGAGATTTTTAGAGTTAGTGGTATGTTCTGTTTGTGTTTCCTGTTGGCGGTGTGCCATCCCTGTGTTTTTGAATTTGTTATTTAAGATTAGGTTAAGTCTTTTATCTGTTACATTATACATTTGACGTATGTTGTTATACATGACTTGTACTACTTTTATGACGTTTGTTATGTACCATTGCTGTACGTCAACAATAAACCGATGATTTGATTTGTCTTTGTTGCAGAAACCCATTGAAACATGCCGGACATCGTGTACCCCCAGGGGTGCCGCCCCGTCACAGAGGATCTGAGCGCTGATGAACTCATCCGTAGACTCAAGGTACCGCCCAGCTTTGAACCTCTTTGATTTGATATTTAATCTACTTGACTATTTCCTTTAGTGTAGGTGTTTTTCTTGTTAGGAATGACGATAGACAGTCAGTTTTTTGATTGGTTTTATTGCAACGTTTCTGCCTCCAACGTTGGTGAGGCCCTAGTCATGCTAGACAACATAAAAGTAGAGTAGGTATTAGAAACTATCTATTATGGTGAAAATTTTAAACAAACGGCCTTATTTATAGTGGGTACAGAGTTTTTTTTTACCTTAAACTGCAGAGTTGTACACAGAGGAACTAACGTAATTGTTGGTTGGTTGTGTACTAATTACGTGAACTAATTACGTTAGTTCCTCTGTGTACAACTGTCTGCAGTTTAAGGTAAGAAAAAAAAGAAAAAAAAAAAACTATGTACCCACTATAAATAAGGCCGTTTGTTTAAAATGTTCACCATAATAGATAGTTTCTAATACCTACTCTACTTTTATGTTGTCTAGCATGACTAGGGCCTCACCAACGTTGGGGGCAGAAACGTTGCAATAAAACCTATCAAAAACTGACTGTCTATCGTCATTCCTAACAAGAAAAACACCTACACTAACGGAAATAGTCAAGTAGATTACAATTTACTGATGATTTCTGCTTACAACCGAGTCGTTGCTTGGGAAATGGTACTTTGTAATTTTTCATCCCACAAAATACGTTGACAATTCGTTTGAAAGCTCTAGATTTATCCAACCAATTATGTTAACTACTGCGAAGTGCGTGACCAACAAGCTGAGTTATGAGCAAGGTTGTATGAATAATTGTTTACACACAGGTGATCATTCTCAATAATTGATATTGTGAACATGATTGCAACCGCTTGTTAATTTCAGATGATTTCATTGAGATGGTGGAAAGTCGTTGCGGTGGTGATAAATAAATAAATTAAAGCTTATGACGAGGAGGTTTCAAATATGCCGCCTTCGGACCTAAAAACCCATGGGGGGGGGGGGGGGGGGTGACGGCTCGAATGAAAGCTTTATGACAAGGAGGTTTCAAATATGGCGCTGGTGATAAAAATAAATAAAACATCTTGACTTGGTAAATTGTATAAAATGTTGTCTAGCATGACTAGGACCTCACCAACGTTGGAGGCAGGAACGTTGCAATAAAACCAATCGAAAAACTGGCTGTCTATCGTCATTCCTAACAAGAAAAACACCTACACTTCTTCATTTAGCTATGCAGCCAAAAGGTGAAAACTCACCTTAACCACATCAATTTATTTCCGTTAGTATGTAATAATTGTAAAATAATCGTACGTATAGTAGGGGTGAGTTCTTTCAATGCAATGACATTATCATCAGCCCATTGGGATTAGGTATGCTAAACCCACTGTCTATTTTATATTGCCGATTTTCCCTAGATTCACACCGTATTAGAACGCCGTGGTAACCAGGAACTCTATTGATTTATTTATTGCCCGTTTTTATGCAATATTTGCCGTTTTTATTTTATTTTGACATGAATATGTCTTTTGGCGGGGGGTCAAGGAATTTTTCGCGACACTTTTTTTTCCCGACCGACACTTTTTTTCCCGACCGGCACATTTTCTATTGATTTTCACGTACAACCAAGGCGTTACTAGGGAAGAGTAACTCCCATAGTTTTCATAGTAGGAAAATCGTTCGCCACTTTTTGGAATGCTCTCATTTTACCACGACATTTCATGACCTCTAAGCCATTGTAGTGTCAAGGAATGGTGATTTATTACTCTAAGTTAAAAACTAATATTGTTTTGTAACCATAATGGAATAATCTTGTAAAAAGAAGGCACTACATGGTTGGTATACAATTGAGTAGTAGGTACCAACTGGTAAACAGTAGGTACTAGACATATCCATGATCTTTTGTTTTTCCCATCAAGGGAGAAATTTATGCTTTAAGGAATGTTACGAATTTAAAAAAAATTAATTTGAGCATGGTTTGCATTTTGTCATTAGATCACTTATCTACCTACCTAATAGTATACACTTTATATATAATTCCGAACGGTCTTTGAAATTGTAAAGAACTTCGGGGTCCGATTTTAGTGTTAGACGGCTCATTCGAATCAGCACGGCCCCAAGTTTGTTGCAAAAGTGTCGCCGTTCGTCTCTATACCCGCCTTGATCGTGTTCTAGGCGGTCCTTATCAACGAGAGTTGTTTATTAGGCTGTGGCGGTAACAACAGTTGCCATCAATTCACGGTAAGTAAGAAACGTAGTGTAGTTACTAACATCTAGGAGAGTTATTTCTGAACGAAGAAATTGAAACTAAAGAACTTAGCGGACTTTATATATAAAGTAATTAATATATAATTATATTATATTATATATATAATTATATATAAAGATTCAGCACGGCCCCAAGTTTGTTGCAAAAGTGTCGGTATGTAAGAAACGTAGTGATGGGGTCTTTTCTGATCAGCTGAGTGAGCTAAATTCTTTCCTGATCACTGTAGGAAGTTGAAATTTGATAGGTAGACTCTCTAGGACATTCGAGTGAAGTGATGGGGTCTTTTCTGATCAGCTGAGTGAGCTACATTCTTTCCTGTTCACTGTAGGAAGTTGAAATTTGCTAGGGAGACTCTCTGGGACATTTAGAGATGAGTGAAGAGATGGGGTCTTTTCTGATCAGCTGAGTGAGCTAAATTCTTTCCTGTTCACTGTAGGAAGTTGAAATTTGATAGGTAGACTCTCTAGGACATTCGAGTGAAGTGATGGGGTCTTTTCTGATCAGCTGAGTGAGCTAAATTCTTTCCTGTTCACTGTAGGAAGTTGAAATTTAAAAGGTAGACTCTCTGAAACATTAAGAGACGAGTGAAGTGATGGGGTCTTTTCTGACCAGCTGAGTGAGCTAAATCCTTTCCTGTTCACTGTAGGAAGTTGAAATTTGATAGGGAGACTCTCTGGGACATTAAGAGACGAGTGAAGTGATGGGGTCTTTTGTGATCAGCTGAGTGAGCTAAATCCTTTCCTGTTCACTGTAGGAAGTTGAAATTTGATAGGGAGACTCTCTGTTTATTAGGCTGTGGCAGTAACAACAGTTGCCACGGTAAGTAAGAAACGTGGTGTAGTTACTAACATCTAGGGGAGTTATTTCTGAACGATCTTTGAAATTGTGAAGAACTTCGCGGACCGATTTCAGTGTTAGACGGCCCCAAGTGTCGCCGTTCGTCTCTGTGCTTATCTTGATCGTGTTCTAGGCGGTCCGATTTGTTTCAAATCCGTCAATCTTATCCATTGGGGGAAACAATTCAATTTCAACTCACATTTCATCGTGGCAGCACACCTCATTACAACCAAAAAATTCAAAAATATATTCGAAGCACAAATTGGACATGACACAACACTCGAAATTAATCCAGACACAGAACAAGCACGAGCTTTGCTGGAGTGGTACCAGACACATCAGGACGAAGACAGCTGTAGCATCTCCTACGTCACACAACTCAACACCAGTTCGACATCTACGAGTACTACCGATCAAGATACAATCAACGACATAAAGAAGGAGATAGAAGACACGGACGCGCAGATTCACACGCTTACAAAGAAACAAAGAAGACTCGAGATAGAATTACACCATCATCTTACCATAACCGAATTCTGAATTCCCCTATTCAACTTTTTGTTTAGTCTCATAGTGGCGAGGACCACCTCAACTGGTGATATTTATTTTATTACATTACTTACATTTTGATCGGTATTTCCTCTTTTTTATTTAATCATTTAATAACATCGCCTTAGCTTTGCACCAGGTCACATAACGCCGCAAATAGGTAGGACTTATATCGTTACTATAATGTGCTGAGTTCCTGTTAGGTACTACTGTTATACGGACTAGATTAGGGCTTTCCAAGCCCTAACAGGCCTCTAGTAGTATACAAAAAGTGTTGCATTCAAAACCAAATTAACTTGAGTGAGCATTGACAATTGTATTTAGGTAGAAAATGTGGTGAAAGTTGAGTTTTATCTCGAAAAAAAAGAAGGAATTATCAATTTGGAAATTTTGATATCTGATGCTGGAGTGATATACGCATAGGTATAGGTACATATTATATACCTAACTACTATTATATCCCCAAATCAAATGCTCAAGGTGTACCGACCTTTTCAAATAAGTTGTTTCCAATATTATTTGTACCATTGCATTTATTAAATTAAGTCCCAAGACCAATTTGCTTAAGTTCCATATTAGATCGTAATTGAAGAGACGTTGAGACGTTGTTTCGGTGTCCTTCAAAATGTCGTTCAATATTGATCGCTGGACCGAAGCACATGGATTCACGAGAAAGTACCTACATTCTTGTTAATATACGTGGAGTTTGAGCGAAATGATTCATTTTTGTAGTACCTGTGAGGTAGAAATACCTACATGTGTTATAAAGTCTATGGTCGGTATTAACACGGCCGGAAAGATCATTTCGCTGTGCAATGCTTGCAAAAAATTGAAACCGATTCTGTCAGCTGAATACGCTGTGAAGACGTGGTTGATGTTTCAAGAACGTATTGTTATTTATTCGAAGTAAATAGACAATTTTTTAAATTCCCGTCGAGCCTAAGTAAGTAATGAGAAAGTTATCGTCGGAAACGACCGTTTTCAAATGCTTTTTCAAAACTGGTATTCAACATGAATAATCCCACTAGTACCCTTTTTCTAGTGTCATATTTGTTATTGGTCAGATTTACGTTTTTAAAATTAAAATGAGCAATGAATACCAATATTCCACAATAAGAACCATTTCTAAGAAATGCTGCCATCTGTCTCCGTTTTAAGCGATGTCATAGTAAAATTTTTGAAATCTTTTCCACTCCTGTTGACGTTTGTCAGATACCTTTTGGTGTATGGTGGTAATAAAGCATTTCTATTTCTACGGCCGATTTGCCAAGAAAACCACACTATATTCAGAATTTTACAACACATACATTAGGGTAACAGCACCAATTGTTGACACTTAGGGGACATCTCTCTGAGATTCTGTGTTTCACCCATGAGTTTAAGAAAATGGAACTTCCAAGTAGGTATTATAAATAGTGTGTTCGTTGGGAATAGTTTGCATGTATTCAATTTCTCCAAATAACTTTGTTGTTTATCACAAAGCACTTTTTTTTTAACCAAATGTTGACAGACATGCCTTCAGAAATTCCAAAATTGACATTTTCAGTTTCTAATGTTGACATTTATGTTGAATATTAATGCTTCTTCCACTTGAACTTGTCATTGTGGCAAATGGACAAACATATTTGTGAACACGTAGAAAAAATATATTCTCAGAAAATATCTCAAAATGCATTAGGCTTAGTAGGCCACCATTAGAAAATGGTGCGATGCATTGAAGTAGGGGTTATAATGGGTTGCTTAGAAATATTCTTTCCCTATCTATATTTTATTAGAAATATTATTTCTCTATATTCGCCTTGCTGATTTAAATCCCAATATCAACTTTACAATGAAATTAAAACTTTTTCCTGATATTTACACATGTGTCATTATTAGGATACAGAGACGTTTTATGGAACCTAATATTGACACCGAACAATACCATATTTTTCTGTTGAAATTTTAGGGTTTTCGTGGTCACGAATTCTTCCTCTTATTATTAATAGATCATCTATATCGTATTAATAGAATTTAAATCGTAATTTTTACTCATATACTTGACCCGAAACATCCAAATTCGTAGACCCATCTCACTAAGCTGCAGAGCTGTTACAAAGTCACTGGAGTGACAAGTTAAGGTTGTAATCAATATCAAATCACCCGGACGATTTGTTACTTTCTTCATAACTTGCGGAATCGGTCAACTTGACAATTACTTTCTGATCTTCCGAATGATGTCGATTTTGATCATCTACAGTGCCTCATCTTTTTATTTTCTGGATTTGAAATTGGAGTGTCAACATTTGGATAAGTGTCAACAATTGGTGCTTTCAACTTGACCGATATGTTTTGTTTTCAGACTCTAGCTCACACGCTGCAAGCAATGGGGCAGGACGACACTGGCAACCTTAACAATTACTTTCTTATCTTCCGAACGACGTCGATTTTAATAATCTATAGTGTCTCATTTCCTTATTTCTTGGATTTTAAATTGAGGTGTCAACATTTGGATAAGTGTCAACAATTGGTGCATTCAACTTGACCGATATGTTTTGTTTTCAGACTCTAGCTCACACGCTGCAAGCAATGGGGGGCAGGACGACACTGGAAGCCTTAACAATCACTTTCTTATCTTTTGAATGACGTCAATTTTGATAATCTACAGTGTCCCATTTTCTCATTTCTTGGATTTGAGATTGAAGTGTCAACATTTGGATAAGTGTCAACTATTGGTGCTTTTAACTTGACCAATATGTATTGTCTTCAGACTCTAGCTCACACGCTGCAAGCGATGGGGCAGGACGACACTGGAAACCTTAACAATCACTTTCTTATCTTCCGAAAGACGTTGATTTTGATAATCTACAGTGTCTCATTTTCTTATTTCTTGGATTTGAGATACGAGTGTCAACATTTGGATAAGTGTCAACAATTGGCGTTTTTAACTTGACCAACATGTTTTGTTTTCAGACTCTAGCTCACACGCTGCAAGCAATGGGGCAGGACGAGGGGATGTACCAGCAGTTCATCCCACTCGCGCTTCACCTCGCGGACGACCACTTCCTCTCCCACGAGTCCCGCGACGTCCAACTGCTCATCGCCTGCTGCATCGCGGACGTCCTCCGTGTCTACGCTCCGCAAGCCCCCTACAAGGACCCGGAAAGAGTCAAAGTGAGTGAATGAATGAATGAAAACATGTTTTTATTTATACAAAGTGTTAAACCTAAGTGACTGGCACTGGCCAAGAGTCGATTCTACGAATAATTTACAACAAAAAGTGCCTGGAAGGACCCGGAAAGAGTCAAAGCGAGTGTTGAGTGTTGAAATCACTGATTTCTGGGGTCCGTCCAGGGGCCTATTTCATGAAACAACAAGTTACAGGTGTACAAGTTAACAAGTACATGTACTTGTAATGCACGGTAAACTAGAACAAGTGTTTCACCAAAACAAAGAGTACAAGTGTAGAAAAGTTACACTTGTAGATGCTAAGTTCACAAGTGTAGCAGAAAAGAAAAATGGCGTGTGGGGACAAACGAAATGAACAAAATCAAGTGGGATGCCGAAATTGAAGTTTTGTCAGCGAATTATAATATAAAAACGGTGTTAAGTACACGATAGGTTTTTTTTTTTTTTTTTTAAAAGATATATACTTTTATTAATCAGAAGTAGGATGCTTATCTTTGGAAGTGTTTGAGATGTGTGACTCTCAGAATTTCGTGCGTTTAAACTGGTCCCATTTCATCGGCGAACCTGGAGGTGTGGGGTTTGGGTGAAACGTCTTCTCAATTTACTCTTGCTGCTGCTCCATCCTGAAACCCAATCAACTCTTCGCAGCTCCGCCACCTCTTTCTTGCTCCTCGGAGACACATGCTTGAAGCCCTTAGGATGGCAAAGGCCACTCTAGCCCTCAGCCACCCTCGCACTACTCCTTGAGGTCTTCCCCATTTGTCACTCAGCTTTTCCGCCATGACTTTTAGAAAATTCGACAGCTGGGGTGCAAAAATGGCCATCTACTGAACAGATGAGAGGCGTCGTCGGGCCTCACATGCGACCATATATTTGCGCTTTTTTTCTTCTTCTGCTGACGAGAATATTGCGGCAACAGGTCGGGAACCATAAGAGGGAGCGTCGGTGTCAGTGACACGTACATCGAATAACGCCTCCCTTTGAGGTTCCCACACCCCCCTGCACGCCAAATCGCCTCTTAGACCTGGAGCTTCCGAACTCATTTCGGTTAGAATCGGTTCCTTTGTACAGTTTCCCCATGCAAGCATCATGCCCTCCCCCAACAGATCTCTAACCTCATTATGTCTTCGTGTAACCAACCCACCCATTTTGCAGCTAAGGGCATGTTCCATGGTGAATGGCCTGGTTCCACAACCATCACACGCAAGAGGCAAGTCGTTGGCTTTCCTTTTGTACTGTACTGCCAGTGCATCACGAAATTCCGACGGGCTGAGGTCAAAGTTGTGTATTCTTAGGGGGACTACCGATTACCAACCTGAGGACTTGGATCTTGAGGTATGAAACACCGAACGATTTACTGCCCTTCTGCGATCCTCTGGCAGCCTTTCTAACGCGTTTTTCAATTTTCTGTCCTCTATTTCAGATCTACGTCCCCGTGCTGCTCGCTTCGCTTCTGCCACATTCCTTTTATCGTACATGACTAACTGTAATGATTGGAAGACAGACAAATTATAAACTGAAAGTGGAGAAAGTGTGTATTTGATTTCAACTTATTCTGATGGCTGGCATAATCGGATTTTTCTCCTTCATTCAGCGGAAATGATTAATCAGTTCATCAAGTCAATGCTGCTGGGTTAGGAATGTCATCTGTACCTTCGAAATTATCTTCATTTTGTTCTTCAATGATGGGGAGATCCTCAATACCCGATCAGGAAAAATTGCACAGGGTCACGCACCATTTGAATCTTTCAAGGGTCTCGGAAGACATCCTAAATCTCTCGTTAAGCTCAAAAATACCCACGAAATGAGCGTTTATTCGTGGCCGAAAAAATCTTTGGCGTCTTCTACGCTGAATGCTTCTTTCTTGTCTGTATTCTTCAGCAGATGATTCCCACATATTAAACTCCGAAAAATTGTCAACTCACAATGCTGGAAAATAACAACTTGTACGTAAAATCGGCTTGTAACTTGTTGCTTTATGGAATAGGCCCCAGGTGTCTGGCTTTAGCTTGGACTGTCCGGTTTTTTATAAAGCTGTCTGAAAGGAAATTGAAAAGCCGTTCTAGACGCCTAATGTCCCAGTTTTCATGGAAAGGACGCTATAGTCCATATTCTCGTGACGTCAAGCCTGGAGTAAGTTAACGTTTCAGCCAAAGTCGGCCATGACTGCGCTATACGTCAGTAAATCGCAACTCAACCAACCTATTTTTCACAAGAAGTTTGCCGTCTCATGTCAAGCTAATTCGTGTGTGTAAAGCCATTTTTCAACAGTTGTGTTTTGCAAAAGTAATATTGCAGCAAGACAAAGTTTCAATTCAACTAAATATTTACAATAATTGTAGCCAACGATACCTATCTAACGGTGAACGAGTTTTTATTTGGACTAGGAACCTACTAACTATTGTATAGTTAATCAGCGTTCGAAAACTAAAGAACTTCATTCGAATTAGGCTTTAAAAATAATTAATCTGAAAATTAGTGAAGAAAAAATTATTGAAAATCCCTCAGGTGTCTGTACTGCAGTGTGGATGCACGGCCATTGATCAGGTAGCTTCATCAGCGTTTTATTAAGTTCGTAGTACTATGCTTAACTGAGGAAGCTTTACTTGTTATATTGACTGAATGAAAGGAGAGATTTGATAGTTTGTCAAAGTAAACAAGGCAGGTTGTTGCTACACCAAGAAATGAAACTACTTAGGTTGGTAGGTGGGTAGGTACGTCCTACCAGATTCGCTGTTGGTTAAATGTGCCTAAACAAAGTAGGTAGGTTGTTGCTTTGCCGACGAATACAACTGTTGATTTGCAAGTTTATTAAATTAATATCGAATCAGAAAATATGCAACATGAATTAGAAACCAGCTGTAAGGAAAAAACCCTGAAATTCATTCTTCTGAAGATAAGATTTCATAAAGACGGCATTGGCAGTAAAGTTATTGCGTGAGTTTTGCAGTTACGCAAATTTCAGGGATAAAAAAGGTTCCTACTTTCGGTTTTGTCTGTGAAGTACATGAACAAGTAATAATATACGGAAAGTACGTAGGTGTACCTTCCCTCTGGGTAGGTACCTACTCACCTTTCCAAATGCGATATTTACTATTTACGTCTAGTAGAACTCTCATGGCACGTCCTTTCACATGACCACTTTCAAAGTAATCTAAAGATTTTTAGTTTCTTGATTGATTCAAAGAACAGCACTGAAAACTAGATAGGTAATCCACATACTCGCGGCTGGTTTCTGGAACCCCTAACACTTGTATATCAACTCCCCAACACTAATTTCATATGGACCTTGACCGCACAGATCAATCTTGATAATAACTTGATGTAATTTGCATAAAATTAATCTTGATGATAACTTGATGTGATTTGCATAAAATGTATTACCTTGCATGTTACAAATAATCAAAATATTGACTAGGTAAGACTGTGTTACGCTCCAGGAAAATAACTCTCACAGTCGAAGAGGTTTGGTCACCCTGGTCTCTTAGCTCTGGTCGTTAGAGCGTTGCAACTCCGGGAAATTGTGACGACGCGAGTTCGAACTCCTGTCGAGGTATCAAATATTTTTGGGCCGTTACAGTGGCGCAGTCGAAATAGGACCCGAAATCATACGAAACAATAATTAATTAAATCCCTCTCGAGCCAAAAGACTGTAAACATCACATTTCCTGTTGTTATGCCTTTCATTTCCTCACTCACTTGAGTCAAAACACACCGTGACAATGACCTCGCTCGACTGCTGACTTGTTCCAGCGAGCATCTGCTGAGCCAGCATGTCGTTATGCCTTTCATTTCCTCACTCACTTGAGTCAAAACACACCGTGACAATGACCTCGCTCGACTGCTGACTTGTTCCAGAGAGCATCTGCTGAGCCAGCGGCCTGCAGTTTCACTTCTTCATTCGTCCGACCCCAAACCAGCCGAGACGGCTGGTATTTGACTCCGGGGAAATGTTAAGCTCCAGGAAAATAACTCTCACAGTCGAAGAGGTTTGGTCACCCTGGCCTATAGCTCTGATCGTTAGAGTGACGCAACTCCGAGGAATTTCTTGTAATTTCTCGTAGTTTTGACGACACTAGTTGGAACTCCTGTCGAGGTATCAAATATTTTTGGCCCTTTACAACTGTTATGCAGTTGTCCAGCCATGTCTACAAATGGCGCATTTTTGTATAGTTTACTCATCACCATGACAACAAGGTGAAATAACTTCGACTTGCCTAGATGTAAGGATGCGCTATAGAGCTATGAACCATATTTTGTTAAGAACCTTGCTAGTCACCTGGTAGTTCCTTGGGTAGTTATGTTATGCTCTCTACTTTTAGGTACATCTCATCCGGTTCTCATTTGTTTATTTGGAGAAACTACAATATTTACAGGTCGGGCACATATGCGAAAATCCCAAATTTGCATTTACAATTAAAAAAATACTTTTTAGGTTTTAAAAACACTAAGGGCCAGCACCAATCTGAGCTAATGTCGAGTCAAGTTAATCAAACAGTAACAGGAGACCGGCGATTAAGAGCGGCGTTAAGGAATCACCACGTGAATTCAGACGTCAAAGTAATAACCCCTGTGGCTGGTTATGGTTTGGTAGGTTCAACGACGAAAAGTGTCATTTTGTCCATCAATCATGGAACATTTGTCCATAATGGACAGAAAAGTTGCTGCTCGGAGCTTGGAATCATAACCTAAACAACTTCAACTGCTGTTTCTTATCCCGATTGGAGTTGATTTTTTCCAAGTTGAAACACTGAAATTTGATTTACATTAATTTTGAATAAATATTTAAATGAGAGATAGTAAAAACCAATAGGTACCTGCGCTCGAAAATCTTCTTAAATGAGGAACCTGTGAAGAGAAGTGAAATAAAACATATTTATCTCTCTACTCTTTTGGTGGCCATAACAGTAGATCCTTTTGGAGCTATCTCCTGGAGATGTATGTCCAATTTCACCTCGTGTATGCCAATGATGGTTATCTATGATTGTATCTTAAGTTCACTAATGCTCTAAAACTTTTCCCATGTTCATGTTATTGTCGTTACCTGCATCATGCCCCTGCCACTGCCCAGCTCTGTACTTGTTGTTACATTATTACACCCGTCCCCGATATGATTCAAGTTCCATCAACTTGCTGTGCTCCTTTAAACCGTTCTGAAGGTATCTTGCCACGATCCGAGGTCTCTCCTCCACATTCTCATACCATTCCTCCCCCAGAAGCTCCCCCGATGCTCTTTCTGTTTTGACACAGTCCGAAATTGGATTTCGGATTTCATTTTTGCAGGTGATCTTCATGTTTCTGATCAAACAGCTGTCAGGGTTGAAAGACCCAAAAGACCCCGCCTTCAAAAGGTATTTCTACCTTCTGGAAAATCTCGCCTACGTCAAGTCCTTCAACATGTGCTTCGAGCTGGAGGACTGCCAAGAGATTTTCTGTAACTTGTTCTCCCTAATGTTCAAAATCGTGAAGTGAGTCAAGTCCTTCATACCTATTTAATGAATACTAACAACTTAAGCAATGTATTGTATTATTTGCTAATTATATTTTAAGACAAATTAGAACACATCAAGATCTCACTTTAAACTGCCTGTTTTCTTTAATTGGCAACCAGTAATTATACAAACTACTCATAATAATTTATGTAGACCTCATTGGAACAGTGGAGTTAGGTACTGACTACTACAAGATATTTAACTCCTAAACAAGTATACCATAGACTCTTGAAAAATTGAAAAAGTTAAAAAAAATCTTGTCCATTCCTTGTTACCTACTCCATTCCATGTTCTCCATACAAATAACTATCATTCTTCAAATTCGATTTGACTTTGACGATTTGTTACTTTCTTCATTACTAGCGGAATTGGTCAACCTTAATAGAGAGTTCCTAAAGCGATAAGGAAATAGAGATGAGGCGCCTTATTGCGAACGGAAAACACTACTGCGCATGTGCAGGCAGATGAGGCGCCGCATCTCCAATAAGACAAATATATTTCACCTAAACATAAGACGCTTTATCCCGAACTAACCTATCTCATCTCTTCCTCCCTATCGCAAAGTAACCTTACACATCGATAACAGTGATATTCATTTCTTGTTGGTATTCATGATCCATAAAAATTACATTCGTTTTCTTGTTCATACATTTTCGAAATCTGCCATTGAGAAACCTTTTTGTGAATAACAAAAGAACTAGGAAACTTGAAGCCTTGAATATAAAACGAGATTTCATTACAATTTATTCGTCACGATTTGCTAATAGAAAATCAGCCAATGGATGTTCACTTCCGTCGTGGAAGACACCTGCAAGTAAGGTCTTGATGAGAAAACATGTGCGATCAAGCAAATACGATCCGTTAGTGGAAGAAGTAGAACTCATTGATGTAAACCCTTTCTATGCCAAAGTGAAGCTTGGTAATGGAAGGGAAACAAGGTGTCTCTCAAACATTTAGCACCAAATGGTGGTGTGGTATCGGATTCCGGTATTGAGCCGCAACCGTTGGTTCAAGAAGAAAAAGTAGATACTCGAAGAGTTGATGGCCATTCATCGCAAGAGTTTCCTCCTGCAGCAGCTGGTTCCCCGGATGTTCCAATTCGTCAGTCATCTAGGGATCGTCGTCTTCCTGACAAACTCAAGGACTATGTTTTGAAATTTTAAAGGACGGAAGAATGTGATGATATATCCAGTCCATATTATTACACCACGTGTGTTTGAAATCATATGATTCCCGAAAAATATTTATGTTTATTTTCTCCTCATTTCTATTAGCAAATTGTGACGAATAAAGCCTTGAATATAAAACCGGATTTAATTACACATTCAAAACATATTTTCTTTCAGCGATGAACACTCCGGCAAAGTCAAAAGCTTCATGCTGGACGTCCTCTGCCCGCTGATCACGGAGCCCGACATCATTTCAAACGAGTTGTTGGACATCATTTTGGCGAACATCGTGGAGCCGGCAAAATCTCAGAAGAAGAACGCGTACCTCCTCGCCAAGGAGCTGGTCGTGAAGACTTGTGACACTCTTGAGCCGTACATACAAGCTGTAAGTCTAGTAATTATTTTTATTGAAGTACCCATTAGGGTGGTCCTCCACTGGAAGCGACTATGCGACTAAGCGTATTCGTCCGTATATTAGCGACTAATCCCATAAGCTTGAAACGTATTAGAGCTCCTCCTCTGCAAGCTACATGAGCGTATTTTGAGGCGACGAGCGACTGATCCCATCCGGATGGGATCAGTCGCTTGTCTTCGAGCGATCTGGCTTCCCCCTCCCATGTTTTCTCGGCGCACCCTTCGACTGTGAACGGCGAACCTCAACATCTACAGGACTATTATGTTAATTTTCCAGAGGAGTTACGTTGAACTTTTCACTTTTGCGCCTCAATTACATTACCTTGTTAAAATTAACACTCACTATCAAAAACGTATTTTTTTTTAGGAGTTACGCTGAATTTTTTGTTTCTGTACTTTCATTACATTCCCTTATTATGATTAACAACAATAATTACAAGTAAAAACGTAATAATTATCTGGTTTTAATACTTTACTACCTGAGAGTCACACTGAGGCGTTCTGCTGGTGAGATCGTGTCCCTGAAGTTGGACGATTTGGTGATCGAAGCTTGTATAGCATTCAAGATGTAATCGTACGTTTGTAGGTCCATCCTATAATAATTTCGAAACTTCTCTGAATCTCCCTTCAGCTCGTCGTGGAGGTGGTTGAATTCACCCAAACTTTGCCTCCTTGTCAATATTGGGTTCATCCAGAACATTCGTCGTTTCTTTCTCATCCGAAGGAAATTTACGAGAGTATTATCCAGCAAATAATAACTATCTATGTCGTCCATTTTACCAAAAATAAATGCAGTCTACTACACACCACCACAGACTTCGCCAGACTAAGTCGCCTCCAATGGAGGAGCTCAGTCGCGTCCCATTCGCCTCGCGGAAGTCGCCTTGTCGCTTAGTCGCTTAATTCGCTTCCAGTGGAAGACCAGGCTTAGATAGTTTTTGGCGACTTCAACTTAACGTCACCCGTCACCGTAGTCTTGAGGGAGCAAATGAAGATGCTAACCCAAATGGAACCAGGTGCATGGTTGCCTCAATTTTGATGTCACATTAACGGTGGTTGGGCAACGCGATATTTTCCCTCTTGTTGTCTACTGGTTGACCAATCAATTTCTTCATTTCGATATGAAACGCCGATTTTCAATCCTGAATTCGAATTTCATGTTAGTTTCAGTACAAATACGGGCTAATTTCTCATTTTTAGTTTTAAATTCTTAAACAGGGCATGGATTTAACGCAAAGATAGTAAGCCTCAAGTGGGAAACATCGTGGTTTAGTTGCATTTATAGGTCATTAGTCATTACGAACTTCATGTTTTTGGGTTGTCCATTGGTTATGGACAACAAGTATGAAAAAGTATTTATCTCTATGACAATGAACCAGGATTTTACCTGACAAAATCATCAGAGGAGGTAGCACTTCACGCAATGTTCATGAGAAAATAGCTGAGAGATCAGGCAAACTAAGAACAGTACTGCGAAGAAGTAGTGTCTTAAAACTCAGTTTTCTCATTTGAAATATGTGAAATAATAATAGAAACAAGGCTGTAATCGACCAATTAGAGCCAGTGCGCAAAAGAACGGATTTTTTTGATCGAGTTGAAGGCTAGTAAAGCTAGACAGTGGAGGCGGACTTCATATTCGGTTTCTACGGGACTTGAAACGTAAAATAACCAAGTTTGAGGGATGTTCAAAAAACCTATCCACTACATCCCATCATTAAAACGCTGCAAATTATTTCACAAAGGTTTATTATTTTTTCAATTGAGTTTGATCGTAGTTTTAGTTGGCTTGCGTACGTCATAACTCCTCCTAATTAAGTCGGGTAGGTACGTCCAGACTCCTCGGCGTGTCCTATTTCGAGTTGCCACAACCTATACTTCTATAATTATATAAGCATGTTTATATTTCTCGATTTGAGCTTCTATCTATTCAAATAGTTATTGCCTTAATAATATCATTATCTAAGTACGTACGAAAAGTCGAGAGGATATGTTATTAAATATGCGTAGGAAAAGCATTGGTATTAACACACAAATATGACCTAGAAAAAAAACATATATTCATGCCTCGAAGGAACGCTGTACCCACCTCATGGTGCCGCGGTATATTATATGGGTATAACACGTAAAAGTAATAAATATCCATTCTCCTACACCCCTCTGCTACGCCCCTGGTCACTCCAGCCACCACAAGGTGCCGCGGCGCCTCCTCTCACTCCACCCCCCGCTCACCCCCTCACCACCCACCGTGACCCCCTGCCAAGCGTGCCAGGCGTGCGTCTAACACTCAAAGCCTCGAAAAAGACACTTTTTCGCTCGTTTTTGGCCCATAGCATCTATGCGAGTAAAGCGATCGGGATGGTTAAACGTTAGGACCAACTAGACCCCAAATGGAGTCTATGTGCGAAAGAACGGGTTTTTTAAGTAAATTCTTAGGCCTTTTATGGCCCGAACGGCGGACGGACATTTCAAATTTGGATTCTACGCACCTTGAAACGTAAAGTGACAAAGTTTGAGGGGGGGTTATAAAAATTTGTTGCTACACAATCACATAGGCTTATTATTGGAAATAATAAACCAAAGAACACAGGTTATATAGTCAAAGGCGAAGGGAGATTGAATCCCATTGGTCGAGAAAAGGAAAGGGGCTGGAGGTACAACCAATTATGTGCAAGCAAAGTGAAGGGGGATGTAGCTAATGAAGTGAAAGGTGGGGAAGAATGACTGGTTTCGACAGTTTGAAGGGATAGTTCCAAGCTTTATAGAAATGGACTTATCAGCGGTGAAATATATTGAGGGATATCATCATTCAAACATGTACCATATCTGTCACTGTTGATAATTTCGAATTTGTCAAGTACATTCAACATACCTCCCTGCGGACCAAAATGAAGAAATTCTACAAACTGATTATCTGTCAAATCAAAATTGTAATTATGATAGGATTTCTGAAGATGTTTTGCAAATGTAGACTTACCCTTATTATCCCTGAAATCCTCCTGATGCTCGTCTGATCTTTCCCTGAATTTCCTACCAGTTTGACCGCAATATTCGTACCCGCAAGAACATATTAATTTATAAACCCCACTTTTAACCATCTTTTCGTCGTCCTGCCGCAGCTCGAGGTCAAATTGAAATCCGCCAACGAAGATCAGAGGTCAGTGCTGTGACTATCTAATGACTGTCGTGATTAAATTTTACCTATGATTTAATCAAGTGTCTGTAGCATCAGTATCAGTATCAATATCAAGTAGCGATTCACTAAGTACCATCGAGGCGATTGGGGACTCATATTCTGATGATCCCCTAATTCAACTTTTATGTGGGTACCAAGCCATGTGGGTATTCATGGCAATGAGTGCGCAGATGCCCTTGCAAGGAGAGTCATTGGTGATAACTCGATCGATATGTTGCTTATACGCATTGAGGATCAAATCTCCTACATGCAACATAAAGCCAATTCCATCTGGCATGAGCAATGACAGGGTGAGGTCACTGGTCTGCGTGGTGTCTTCAGGACTTGATCCCGGTGGGCCCTTTCGTAACCCTACTTCCAAGGATGGATAGCATAGTGGTCACCCGGGTTGCCACTGGCCATACCCATCTTACTCACAGACACCTGCTTAGTGCAGAAGCTCGAGATGTTGTGTGTGGGGGTGATCTGTCCATCCGCCACTTTCTGGAGGACTGCCCAGCCCTTGTGGACCTCCGAGCCCAGCATCAGCTTCCTCAGTGGGTTGAGATTTCATCCAGACCAGACAAGGTCCGATCCCTGTTGTTGCACCTGAAAGCCTCTGATCTCTACTGCGAACTTTGATATCTGATCAGTCATATATTTATATACATCTAGTCGTAGTTTTACTTCACTTTGCTGATTGCATATAGTAGCATGTATATTAGACTATTTTACATCAAAATCTTAGTTATATTACTTTATTTTTTTTTTTTTTTTTTTTTTTTTTTTTTTCCAATCCACTTTAGGGCTATACAATGGTCATCACTGTACCCCTCATATTTTTCCCCCTCCGAGTTGTCAGTGGAGTCCATGATGGCGCTCCTTTTTAGTCAAGGGACGGGGGGGGGGGGGGGGGGGGGCGTCTTGCAGACTCGTATGCAAGATTTTTTATGTTTACGTTTCTAATGAATACCCATTGAATAATAGTTGAGTGAACAGTAATCGTCGAGTAGATTTGAATCGTATAGCAACGGTAAAATCTGTTTCCAATAGATTAATCACGTGTTATTAGAGAGTTTTGTTTTTCCCGTACGATTTTTCCCGTTAATGCATAGATCAGCGTCTAGAACAAGCAACTGCAGATGCTAGCTCTTCGCTTATTTCTACACGTATTTTTACACGTATATACACGAGTAACCAAACGCTATCGTCACCCTAAAGTCTCTTTAATATTTCAAAGTCAACGAATCTCTTGAATTTGTTATCGAGTAGAAGAATTTTGAAATCATTCTACACTGCTTTATCAGCTATCTTCTCAGGCAGGAAATTGTGGAAGGGAAACGTAATTAGACGACAGTCAGAGGGAGAACGAATACCTAACCTTTTCTTGAAACTGTGGTCACCTTTGTGTCAGGTTATGACGACTACGCGTAGGAGAGGATTCCAACGAAAGCATTTTTCCCGTCTACATGTAGGTAGGCCTTTTTCCTGTACACGCGTAGTTCTACGCATTGACGCGTAAATTCGCGCATGTGCAGTTGGTATTTCAGTCTTTTCGCGTTCTCGGATAGACAATTACGGGGATAACAAAAACTCTATTATTATCAACCAATTCATGTATTAGGGAGCAGCTCTAATGGGGAAATCGGTCTAATGAGGAGTTTCCAGCTTCCTAGAGAAACTAAAAGAAACCTAATGTGTAGGAAGAAATCCATATCTTCAGTTGAGGGGTATAAAGGCCCCATTTTCAAGCCCCAAGCAGCGGACTTTTCTCCTTGAGCCTCGAATCCACAGTGAAACCGCCCGGATCGCAGCCATCTGGATCTTCACCCGCACCGTACAAAAACAACAGCTGCTTGATTTTAGTGGAGACCACAACTTTTAAATCTCTGGAAAGTGAAAACAATGCTTCCGCTACCTATAGGTAGACTTGGGAGCAATTTAAGAGATGAAATTTAGCATTTAGGTACCAATACTTCACCAGTAGGTACGTCGCACGGACAAACTCGATTTCACAACATTATAATAAATTCCAATGGAACTATATCACCTGGTGATTCCAATATTGGTATTATATCAGGTGGTAATTACAAGGCGGTTTTTATGTATTCCAGTATCACTAACTAGACGTTCAACAGCACGTCCAGCCCCCCACCACCAGTGCCATCTAGATCCAACTCTTCTTCATATTCGACCTCTGTAACATCATTTTAGGCGTAAAACTGATCTGTTTGTTCCAACTAATCTGTATTTGGCTAAAAGGATTGATTTAGGATATTTTTTTATTTTTGAGATGCGAGCTTGCGAGCATCCAGACCACCTAACTATAAAAATCAGTCTTATCTATTACGTAGGCCTGTTTCATTATACGGAGGCTGATTATTACACGGAGGCCGATTATGGTTTATAAGGAGGCCGGCTTATTATTCGGAGGCTAGTGGTGGGGGGTATTACGATGCTCTTGAACGCCAAGTCGATTTTTATGTATTCCAGTATCACTATCACTATTTTTGATAGAATTTTGAGCTTGATCGTATATTCAATAGATGCTCTTGAACGCCAAGTCGATTTTTATGTATTCCAGTATCACTACTGTTACGCTCCAGGAAAATAACTCTCACAGTCGAAGAGGTTTGGTCACCCTGGCCTCATGGCTCTGATCGTTAGAGTGTCGCAACTCCGAAGAATTTCCCGTAGTTGTGAAAACGTGAGTTCGAACTCCTGTCGAGGTATCAAATGTTTTTAGCCGGTTACAGTGGAGCAGTCGAAATAGGACCCGAAATCATACGAAACAATGATTAATTAAATCCCTCTCGAGCCAAAAGACTGTAAACATCACATTTCCTGTTGTTATGCCTTTCACTTCCTCGCTCACTTGAGTCAAAACACACCGTGACAATGACCTCGCTCGACTGCTGACTTGTTCCAGCAAGCATCTGCTGAGCCAGCGGCCTGCAGTTTCAGAGACGGCTGGTATTTGACTCCGGGGAAATGTTACGCTCCAGGAAAATAACTCTCACAGTCGAAGAGGTTTGGTCACCCTGGCCTCTTAGCTCTGATCGTTAGAGCGTCGCAACTTCGGGAAATTAATAATAATTTCTCGTAGTTGTGACGACGCGAGTTCGAACTCCTGTCGAGGTAGCAAAATATTTTTGGGCCGTTACACTACCACTATTTTTGATAGAATTTCGAGCTTGATCGTATATTCAATAGATCCGCTAGCAGCTCGTGATTTCTTTGTCTTCTCACGCTGAGAAATTCGAAGGTTTTTTTTTCGATGTTCAAGCCTTTAAGGAAAGCGAACTATTCAACATGAAGCATTGCGGGTTGTTCTAATTGATTCTTTGGGATTTTATTTATCATTGACAAGCCCTCAATTATTTCTGTTATTGGGAAAGTTTTCGAAATCTCGATTTTTTTCATGTTTAGCCCTTTAATACGAACCTTAGAGTTGATAAAAATTTATGCCGAGCTTTTAGGACCATCTAGACCCCAAATGTGATTTTAACACGTTTCGTATAGTGTGAAAGGTCACTTGCGAAAGTGGTTTGGCCCATTTGTCGGCTAGGACAGTTGCTTCTTCAGGGAGCAGTTATACTCTTTGTGAAGGGAGCCCTTGCAAGATGTCATCAAGGGTGTAAGCGAGCCTCTCATATCTTCGGCTGCCCTGTCATATGAGGTCTGTCCGGAAAGTTCGTATTGATATGTCCTAGCATTGAGAATTTGATTTGAATTTGAAGAAGTAGGGAGAACGAAATGAGGAAGCGAAAGTCGGAACAGAACGAAGACGGTTTACTTGATAAGAGATAAGCTGATAACAGGTATTGGTGTTACTAAGTAACTGTTTGGAACTGGTACATATCACTCTCCTGGCACAATTTAAGAGTTTGGCAAAATTTGAAGTACTTAATAAAAATGTATAACTCGGAAAATGACTTAATTCATACTTCGTACTCATTTCATAATACAACTGAACTACCTTGGATACTCCCAATGATGCAATCTGAACTGTGGTGGCATTTTCGCATTTTTTACGCATCCAGAACAGGATTTTGCACTATTTTCTATTTCTTGATTGATGGAAGGCCAATAAACTAGGGATCCTGCTAATCCTTTCATCTTGACAATCCCGATGTGAGCGACATGGAGTTCTTCTAGGATTGCAGGACGGAATTTCGGAGGAATTACAACCCGATGTACAAGCAGAAGACAGCCATTTGAAGAAGTGTATTTGGCTTCATTTCCAGTGTAACCTAGGGATTTAAAGTCTCTTCCTTCCTGTGTTGAAATTTGACTAATAGCTCGCGTAGTTGGCACAGCGCGAAAGTGTGAATTGTGGAAGTTTTTTTTTTTTTTTTTTCTTTTCATAATATTTATTGCACCAAGTAATACAACTTATTAGCAACATTTCTTTGACAATGAATAATCGGTGACTGAAAAAGGACTGAGATACATAACACATCCTATACACCATTTCAGGTATTTATTCTCTTCAATGAATACGATTTGCAGGAGCGCACAGCACTACACTCACTGAACAAACTTTCATGAACACATCACTCCCTATTACCACAGGTCGTGAGGTTTTCGTCTTTTCAGTCGTCTGAGCAGATCATCAACGTCCTGCAGCTTCACAACCACCTCGTTGATATGACCTTGGAGCCTCTGATAATGGGCTATCGCTTGAATTTTTATTACCTACTTCATTTATTGTGGTAATTTCGAGGTTGTTATGGATATCATTATTGGTCGAGTAGCGGTACGCATCGACGCATGACCGCAGTACTTTGTTCTGGAATGGCATAATATCACGATTACTTTGAGAAGTGCAGCCCCAGAGCTGTGCACCATATGTCCAGACTGGCTTAAGGACCTGATTGAATAAAGTTAATTTATTTTGGATAGACAATTTTGATCGTCTACCAATCAACCAATACATTTTTCGGAATTTGGTGTCCAATTCAGTTTTTTTTATTTTTTCCATGTGCTCTCCAGCGGAGCCTTGTATCCAGAGTCATACCCAAAAATTGTGGAAGTGAGGCGTTTGGGGCAAAAATGTGAGAAAGCGGCTTATTATCCGTGCACAGGATGAACTGTTACTAAGTAACTATTTGGAACTGGTACATATCACGTATATTTTCTGTTGGAGCCTGAAGGCTAGGGGGAGGAGCAGCCGACCGGTTTTTCATCTCTAGACTACCTACAGAATGTTCAGTCTGAGCTCAGCAACTCACTGCCTTCTTTTCACCAACTGTCGGGATCAGCAACATCGAGGCTGCTGAAGATCCTAGAAAATCGGAGACTCACAATGAGCCTTCAAGCAGTCTAAACGTCGATGGTGCAAGTGCATTGTGTCTCGTGGAGAGTACTGAATGAGAGAACATTGATTTAAATACATTATTGAATATAAAATAATTTTTATTTCACTTTTACATGAACTTGCCGGACAGACCTCGTATTTCCTGTGCTTTGCATTGACAGCATTTTGGGAGACTGATATCCATGTTTAAGAGCTGTAGGAGGGGGCGTTAATATTAACTATGGGAGTATCCAAATACGCCGTCCTCTCTACATCCCTCTAACCGTGGATTTCCAAGTCTGCAACCAGTCATGGGGTGCCATCCTCATTCTCTGCCACGACTGGTTCAATTTATAATTCAATTTATTCAAATAATTATTAATATTTCTTTTATGATGATGTAACTACAATTATTCGAACTATAATTTCCCTACAGGTTGGGAGCTGTGTCTCTCCTCGCAAGAATGTTTTCCGAAAAAGACAGCAACCTAGCACAAACCCACAGTCTCCTTTGGACGTCTTTTCTTGGCCGGTAAGTCACAACCCGAATTTTACCGTGTTATTCATGTATTATAAAGCTGCAAGGTCATCCCAATTTTTAAAGGTGGGGAGTTAGGCGAGATCGGAAATTATAGGCCAATCTCTATGTTAAGTACTCTGTCCAAAATACTAGAAAAATTCGTAAAAAATGTGTTTTATTCATACCTTTAAAGAAACAACTTGATAAACCTTAATCAATACGGGTTTCTCAAAAATAAGGGGGTAAATGATGCGGTATTTGTTTTAACAACGGACCGTTATGATATTAGAGATAAGAACAAGAAAGTTGCACTCATAATACTCGATGTTGCAAAAGCATTCCGTGCGATTAACAGAGAACAATTGATGTACAAGTTAGTGAAACTGGAAATCATTGCTTAGAATGGTTTAAGAGCTACTTGACAAACCGAAGACAGAGATTGTCAATAAGCGAGTGCTCTAGTGCAAATGCATTTGCTCATGTGTCACCTTCAACTAACACGCCAGTGTCATCCCCAAATAGATACATCTTAGTTTTGAAATTCTAGAAGGGCCACTTCGTTTATATACACCAAAAACATTAGTGGTCCTAACGTACTTCTTTGGACTACACCAAAGTCATTGTAACTATCTTCACAAGAGCAAATACCATTGTAGTTATAATATTTAAGCTATGTGTGGATTATGTAGACGCATATGCGATGTTATGTCAACGTGCAATGTTTGAAATTAAGGGAAACTCGCCTAGACCTTAAACAACAGCACGGGCCAAGCCGACCGTTGGAAAAGTAAGCTAGGCTTGTGTAAGCCCGTAATTCGTCCTAAAATCACCTCTGGTGTTTATTACTCAATTACGCTTACTTTGACCCTGAAGAGAACTCACTTACCCTACTCCTGACCTTTGTGTGGATATCACCATAAATTAAGGAAACAAATAATTAATCTATCCTACTCCAGGACCTTACACGATTTATTATTAGTTATCTGACCTTAATGTCGGTGTCGGAGGTTGAGGAGAAGTAGAGTTCAGGATCGTCTGCTTCTGGATAACGTCGTCGGGAATGGCTGGCTAATTCCGCTCCCTCAATTCCTTGGCAGCAATTACGACCAGAGACTTGTTTATTTCTTCCGGAAGGATCCACCCAAAATCCGCTGAAGTCTTCTTCACGTTCTCTTGCTCGAGCACAAACGTTATGCTTGAACTAATCACGAAAACTTAGAGACTTAAAGCGACCGATTATCAGTATGGGAGCTGCTTGTGGGCAGGTGTTTATGACTTCAAAATCGGGGGTTGAATGCTTGTTACTTCTTCTGTTCCAAATCTTCTCGGCGCAAAATCATGTGCGCATGCTCCGTGTTCCAGCGAATCGAACTTCTTGAAAGTCTTAGGACCTCCTTCTTGGGCGAATTTCTTGGTTCATGGTAACCAATCACAGACGATCTTCAATTTCGAGTGGGGACTGGAGAAAAGTGCAGCGTCTCTCTTTTCCCAGCCGCGCGTGGACCGCGTCGTCAGCCGCTCGTGGCTTTGTGTTTTTAGGAAATTCGATCGCTTTTGGGAGCTAGCGGAATCGTCACGGCAAGGAGCTTCTCACGGATGTGGCCCAGACGTTTCAGGTTTCTGACGTTGGGTTGGGAGCGTATTTCAAAGCTCACAATTCCCCCCCTCTTCGAACGTGTGTGGGGGTGTGAAAATCTGGGTGCTGTGACTCCCGGACAAATGTTTACATTGTGTTACTTCATTGTACTTCATTTTTGTTGTATATAGGATTAATTTGATTATTTATTTTAGGATTTGTATATCTTACTGAAGTTTTAAATAGTTCTTATTTTTTACTTATATTTTATTTTTACTTTAGTAAATGTATGAATGTATTTCGTTCCTTCTTGATATATAGTTCAATATATAATTGATTGAAATGTGTAATTTGATATTTCTAGTTGCTTCTATACATCATGTAAATATATGGGAATTGTAATCATATGAGATTGTTTTGTACTTCAATACATCACGAAAATATATGATAATTGTGATAATATGGAATGCTTAGTACATTAATATAGCATGCAAATGCTCTTTCATACTTGAATATTCTCAATTGTATTTAGCCCACTGTAATGTTGGAATTGGATCAATTATATAATACTTAATCATTAGTTCTTTTGTAGTTACTACTGTATTCCTAGTTATTTGTTGTACTAACCTACTATCCCACTACTTCCAAACTACTTCTATCCCATTGTAACCCTTGTGTTATGCTTGACTTTTATATTTCGCATTTTTTTAATAGCTATACCTTATCTCATTTATTGTCGAATCTATCCGCTATTGTTTTCCAAGTGGATACCCTTTTTTATTGACATTTGGTCGATATTCCCTTGTGTTTGACTTATTTTCCCAACTTATTTTCCCGTTGTTTATCTTATCTATCCTATATTAGATTCTGTGTACCCCTTGGCTTTCTTGTCCGTTGTCTATTGTTATCTAGTCCGTTTTCTGTCCTATACTCTGCTGTGGTGTGGCTCCGTGTAAATCGGTTCGGATCTAGTCATCGTGATTGTGGGTATATTTATTTGAGGTACTGGCGACACGCTACCCGTGTTTGTTAGTCGTCTGTAGATTATGTAAATTGCCACGCTGAAAATGGCGATCGTTACGGCATTAGATATCGGGAACTCAGTGTTTAACCATTGCGTGTTTTCACCGGAAGGTAATTCATTTTCTTTTGGAATCGGTGCATTTTTGAGGTTCAATGCTGTTTTCTGGTATTTCCGACCCTAAGCTGACTCAATTGAGCCTTCCAAAAGTGGGATTTGTATGTTTGTCTGGTTTTGGCATACTGTTAAGTTGTCATTTTCTATTATCTGTAATTTTCCTATTGAGGGTAAGCTCTCCTGATAAGTTTGAGGTGAATATAATTCCGAGCCCTTGGCAATTTGGTAGGTACGTCACGTTAAGGAGTAGAAGGCGTTGAGTTCCTCCGTCCCGCACGTGTTTTCTCGGATTTTCCGGGGCTAGAATCATTAAGTTTGGTTGTGGTGGCAAAACTAGTATGTATGGAATGCTTGGAATTGTGAATTCAAACCTTCATTATTTGAGGTTAGGGGTAATTGGTTCCTACTATTAACGTCTTTTGCCTTTTTCCTCATGGCTGGTACTGTAAATATTTTTTTAATTTCTTGACACTCAATATTCCAAGCCATGCTTAATGCACTGTTAATCCTGATATATTGGATTAACCTTTGCTTCATAATGAGTAACAAGGTATTGAATCTTTCATCATAAAGTATCTCGTGAATACTGGACATTTGCAGTGCATTGTGGGTAGATTACTAATAGTTCATTGCTCGAAAGAAATGAAGAAACGTCTCAAACAATTGTCAATAACAGCCTGGAAGTGATTAAAAGGTATTCAGTTGACCCGATTTCTGGCGTATAAACAAGCGCAATATGATATCGAGTAAGTATCATACAAGTTGAAGCAAGTGACGTTAGAGGGAAAATTTTCCTAGCTATTACCTACCATAAGATCCTTCACAAACGTTTTGGTTTTCAGTGTGGAGTTGAATCAAGGGAAATAAAGGCATTTCTTGATACTGTGTAATGATTGTAAAGGAGGAAGCCACCTTGATTGACCCTGGGTTATTACCCTACGTACATGATCCATAATGAAAGGGTTGGCTAATCTTCATCTGATTAACACTACACCAACTCATTATTGGTAATTAGTCTGCCTAATCTTTCTAAATACATCCTGTAATCGTCCGGTCCTATTCTCTCAGCAATTGTTTTTAAATATTTTCGTTCTTTGAAGGTAAGAGAATTACGTTGTTAACATAACTTTTGGAGTAACTGTTTTGTCTATGCAGTACCAAATGAGTGTTTTTTCATGTTACAGGTGTGAAGGCGATCATGACTCAAAATACATTTTAAATTCCTAGATGATGTTCTAGTTTACTCAAAGCGTGGTAATATATTCTATATTACCATAGAGTACTATTTCTATTCATAGCCTCTGGGCCAAGCCCATTGATTGCTGGATACCTATTTATTATTATTTTTAAACACTCCTGTTTTTTCCTTCTCTTAACTTATTCTAGTTTGCTGAGTTTGATTATCTCTGAAAATGTTTTGCTAATAATACCACTTATGTTCAAAGTCTTCCTAGCTAATGGATGTATTCATATCTTGCAATAACTAGAAAAGACTGATAATATTGACTAATAAGTGAAGTTCTAGTTTCAATCATTGAAGTTCCTGTATTCTAAGGTGTTACCATGACAGGTAATGGTACCTACTTGCCAATTTCTATTCCTACCTATGATTACTAGTTATTATCTTTACATGGTATGTTTTAAATAATGTGGTATTAAAGTTTAATTTATTGAAATCTGTTTTCAACCATTCTGAAACTGATGTCTCGTGTCTGAATGCAGTTTGTCATCTAGATTATAGCGAGTTGTATTTCTGCAGCCATCCTGGAAATATTATAGCCTGTGTTATCTTTCTTAGCGGGAAGGTTTCTCCGTTGTGGTCAAGTTAAATCGTCAGTTCGTTATCTGCGCTTGGTATCCTTATCTTGAAACGAGCTTCGCTTCGACCCGTCCTACTGTAATACGTATTTGATTTCCGTGAGAAACTGAGGTCAGCATTTTGAGAGGAGAGGGGCGAGATGCTACTCAAATGAGTCCTCCGACGCCAGTCCTCGTGTGTCGGTCGGTCGTGAGTGAACTCAGCTACTGGTGTGATACAATTTTGATTTCCTTTGTCCTAGTTGAATTGTTTTGTCCTAGAAATGCCAGTGATATGTGTTTTTTGTATGGCTATTTGTCTAAAAATTACTTTGGTTGTTAATACGGCGATGCGGACTCACCGTGCAACTGCCATTGGTCACGGCCCTGAGAATCGTTGACTAACCATCAAAGCCTGTAATTCCTAAATGTATTCTTTGAATCCCTTTTTATTGTTTGAAGCGATTCACAGCAAGAGAGCGTCACGTACCAAAAATCGTTCGTTGCAACGACTTTTTGGGTGGGGCTGAACGATGTGGTTCGTGTAGCTTTATGTAGGTGACGCGTGTTCCTGGCATTTTTATTGTGTGAATTTTTCTGTCTGGGTTGGGAAATCGTCTTGTGTCACATCTTATTTTTACGGTTGTGTGTTTGAATTTCAGATCCCAGATTGGGGTCGGCGCATTCGTCAAGGTTCAAGTGTTGCTCGGCACCCTGTTTTGTCCCTAATTAATATTCGGAATTCGTAATTTGAAATTGATCTTGCGTTTCGTGAGCTATCGTGCTTTGTGCGTGTGTTTTGTGGGAAAGGTCCGTCCAGTCATCTAGCTGTATGTGGTAAGTCTAGTGTTAATTCATATATATATTCTTTTTTCCTATGATTTCTAAGCTTATTTGCTAATCTATGATCTATAAGTTTCCCCTTGTTTACCTATATTTTAAAATATGTTTCTGTCCCCTTTATCTACATTTTATTCCTAGTTGCGGGCCGTTTATTCCGCTGTTTTCGTAAATACGTGTTTCCCTTTATCCTCGTGTTTTTTGTATCGAACCGTTAATTACAATGTTTTCGTAATTTTCGTTATTATTTCTATGCTCGCGCCGAGCTTTGTAATTGACTGGGAAGCATTTTACTGTATCTGTTGTTATCACCATGTGTGTTTAATAGGGGATTCGCGACCAATTGCAGCCTTGAGTTTTTTTTTTTTTTTTTTTTTTTTTTATAACATTTCCCTATTTCTGAGAACCTTTTATTTCTGTGCATACTAAATCAATGTGTGTTATGTTCAAAGTGTACTTCCAAACTTTACAACGCATACTTTTTCAACATACTATTCATTCGTACTAATTCACACTGCGTACATACTGCCATGCATTGCGGTTCGTCTGACCCATTCATGTCATCAGTTCATACTTTTCATGCATACTTAATCACACAGTTTAATCCTTTCTCTCTTTTTTGGATTCGTGGCGCCACGAATTTCTCAATCATTGCTAGACTCATACATGATCATTTTCACTAGTTGCATGCTGTTTAGTTTGGTAATTTATTTAAATCGCTGTTACTGAGTTGTTGGCGGGGATAATACGGTTTTATTTGTGTAGTATGAAAATTACGAATCTTCCCTCCTGTTTCTGTACTGTATAATACATTGTAATTATGTGTACTGGTTCTCTCCAGAATCTGATAAGGACCGCTGTAATTTGCGTCAAGTTTTCCTTTGTGAGGTTTAAGCACGTCATTCCTAATTAATATTAAATCTCCCGGTGATAAATCTAGTGATTTTCTATTTTTATTAAATTGGCGAGCTCGTTGAGTGAAAGTTTTATTATGAGTTTTTATCGCTTCTTTCCGTGCTTGATGTAAAATACCTAATCTATTCCCGTCAATGGTGTCAATCTGGTTTGGATCTATGTTTTCTGTCGTCCCGAAAACTAGGTAGTGTGGGGAAAAGTTCGTCGATTTATTAATTGCAGAATTAAAGCTTTTCATCGCGTTCTTCAGTAATCTATCCCATTCAATAGTTCCTTGGTTTCCTTCAGTGTAAGTCGTTAAGTACGCCTTTAATTTTCTGTTAACACGTTCTACGACTCCTTGCGAACTTGGTTTCCTGATGGAACTTAAGTTCTGAGTTATGTTATTTTTTCCGCAATATTCTTTAAGCTGTTTAGAGATGAACGCTGAACCGTTATCTGATTGAATTGTTTTTGGTTTTTGGTAGTAAGTTGAAATCTCGTCTAAGCATTCAATAACGGATTGAGCGGATGTGTCTCGTACCCATTTCATGTACAGAAATCTTGTTAAGCCACAAACTGCTAAAAATACCCATTTCTTTGTTTTCTCTGTCCATTGTAGTGGACCATAAAAGTCTAGGGTCATATATTGAAATGGAAATTGGGGTGTTGGAATTTGCTGTAGAGTACCATATGGTTTATTCGTCATGGGCTTTACTTTTTGGCAAATTTCACATGTTTTTGTGTAATTCTTTACGTCAGTTCCTAATGTTGGCCAATAATAGTGTGGGGTTAGTGTGTTTTTTACATAAAATTCTGATAAGTGACCTGCTTTTTGGTGGTCTTGTGCTTTTGATAATAAAACCGTTCTGTAATCTTTTGGGACGTGTAATTTTGAGATCATACGGCCGTTTCTCTTGAACTGATAGATTAATCTGTTTTTATTGTCTAGGGTGAATCTTTTTGATAATTTACGCATGTATCTGTTGGAACGTTTGCCTTGAGTTAGAATCGCCTTTATTTCAGTATAGAACCTGTCTGTCTGTAGAGCTTCCTTAAATTGGTCTTCCAAAATTAAGGGCTGTGTGCCTAGATTGATGGTGACCGGTTCTAAGTCTTGGTGATTGATTGAGGATTGATCTGTGGTTAATCCTGTTCTTGTAGTAACTTTTATGACCGTTTGTTTTTTATTTTCTTCATTTTGTAATTCTACATTTGTGGGCGGACTTAAATTTGGTAACCATAGCTCCTCGTCTGTAAATGGGTTTTGTATTTCGTTTTTGATTGGGTGTCTGCTGAAATAATCAGCTAGGGAGTTGTTTTTACCGCTTATGTGCTTTATTTGAATTTGGGGATACGAATTTACAGCTAAATATAATCTTTGTAGTCTTGGATTTGGTGATTTAAAAGATTTTATGTGTGTTAAACTGACGTGGTCTGTGTAGATTTCTACCTGTCTTCCGAACAGGAAGTGGTTCAATTTTTGCAATGCATATAGGATTGCACGTAGTTCTAAAATCGTGGCCGAGTCAGAAGTGTGACACGTCCTTGATAAAAATTTTACAATGTACTTCTTTCCTGTCTGTCTGTCTGTCTGTCCGTAAATTATCGCAAAACTATTTTGGCAAGCGTCAGTTATAATCCAATCGGTGTTTTCCTGGTTATACGGTCTTAAAGCTTGTGAGTTCGCTATTTGATTTTTTATGTTAATAAAAGCACGTTCCATGTCCTGGTCCCATGTAATTTGGTCTTTTTTTCCCGGTGTACCCTGAAGGGGTTTTCGCAAATCCTTAATTGTCTCTGAGTAATTTTTAATGTGGTTCGAGAACCATCCTGTACACCCTAGGAAACTTCGTAGTTGCGTTATGGTTTTGGGTTGTTCCATCGATAAAATTGCACGTTTTGAGTCGTCAGGAATCTCAATTCCTTTGTGAGATATTTTTTTCCCTAGAATTATTGCTTCGTTCATAAACAATCGTAGTTTCTGTACTTGAAATCTAATCCCTACTTCTCTACTTAATTTGAATAATTTCTGTAGTGTGTGTAGGCCTGTTTTGTAATCATTTGACCCCCATACTAAATCATCTATGTATGGCAGTATTTCTGGGGTTTTTTGAAGAAGTGTGGTTATTATTTTTGTATATTCGTAAGGGCTTACACTAGCTCCTTGGGGTAAACGTTTGTATTGGTAGAACTTGCCCGAATGGGTGTGGAAACATGTCCATTTTCTACTGTCCTTATGTAATTTTACGCTGAAAAACGCGTCTTTTTGGTCGCATAGGAATAGGTATTTTTTTCCGGCGACCGCACTGTGGATTTCATCAACCGTTTTTCCAACAAATAGGGGTGTCATAAGTCTGGAGTTTAAGTCTTTCATGTCAGTCAATATTCTCCAGGATTCTACGTCATTAGCTGTTTGCCCAGGTTTCCTTTGTAGAAAACAACTGCTGGCCACGTATGGAGTCTCGCATTTTTCGATTATGTCCAGCCTCAGCAGTCTGTCAATTACTGCGTCCATTACCCGTTTTTCCTTCTCTGATCTAATGTAAAATTTGGGTTTCCATGGAGATGTATCTTTTAGCTGTAATTTTACCGGATCTGCTTTTAGAGAACAGAAGTCTTGTTCGGTTCTGACGAATACGTCTTCATACCGTTTTAGCAATGATATTACCGAATTGTGCTCTGCTGTTGTTAATGACTCGCCTATTTTTGGGGAATGGTTGTTTATTTGGAAGCTCAATTTTGATCTGCCGTCGTTTATTGATTGAATTTTTATTTCTTTTTGTACGTTCGTTTTTCCTTTTTTTATAGGTTCTATGGAATTTATTTCGATGTATCTATCCATTTTGACATCGTATTTTAGGTGGGCTACCGGCCTTGACTGTCTTGTCTTGAATCGGAAGTTTGCAAGTGTGTTTCCAATCTCGATTTTTACGTTTATACCCGCCGATTTTAGAATGCTGAGTACTTCTGGGGTTGTTAAACTTTGTCTACCAATTTTTGGTTGTTTTAGCCCTAATTTTCGGAAGATCTTTTTTATTAATACGTTCGGGGGTATGAAATGTTTTGTTTTTATTTTAGTTAGCTTTATGTTTTCAATGCTATTGGGTTTGATAGATCCGAAAAGCGTTTTTAATTTTTCGTTGGTTTTCTGTAAAGTCAGTGTGTGTACGTAATGCGTTTCGTCCCAGTTCATATCGAAAGGGATTACCAGTTTTGGGTTTTTAATCGTGAGTGTTTTTTTGTCGTAACATATCGTGCATTTATTTGAATTGAAGAAGTCCGTGCCTAATATTATTGCTGGTATGTTTTTTGAATTTTTGTTTTGGCCTGTCATGAAGAAGGTATGACTGAATTCTTCATCTGTTCCGTCGAATTTAAATTTTACGGCTCTAATTCCTTGTATTGGGATGTAGTTCCCCTGAACATCCTTTAATTTTTGATTACCTTTGTGTTTCGAATTTTTGGCTTTATCAGACAGCGCTGAATTTTCCCCTAGGGACACAGCTGCGCCCGTGTCTAATTGGATGATGACCGGTTTTCCTAGAATCGAGCCCTTGACCATCGGTTGGTTGATACATTCTTCTGGGATTATGGTGTTTATATTTAGTGTTTTTTGTTTTTTATCTGTTGAATCTGTGGAGTTTAAGTTTTGAGGGTTTTTCGAGATTTTTGCGCCTAGATCATGCTTGACGACACTCGCGGCTTGAGAGTCGTCTCCTCTTAGTTTTTTGAATTTTGGATCTGCTGGGTATTTCCCCCTTGCGCTGTATTACCGCTTTTATAGGTCGATGGACGATGGTTATTGGAATTAGAGTTTTGTGGACCGTACCCGTTTTGTCTATTCTGGCTATTTGATTGAGGAACCGAATTTTGGTGCCAGTTGTTTCTCTGAAGGCCTGAATAATTGTTCCTTGAATAAGTACTTTGGTAATTTCCCCTGTTTTGGTAGTTTCCTCGAAATCCGTAGCCTGTTCCTCTACTAGGGAGAAAACCTCTACCTCTATTGTTATTTGGATTGTAGTAAGACGTAAATTGGCCCCTTTGGTAGGAGGTTGGGTGAGTGTAGGACCCCCTGAATCCTTGAGGATGTCCACGGTATGTACTCCCCCTGTATCCTCTCGATGGATTTGGTTGCCCTCTCAGGGAAGTGTTGTTTGTATTTCTTTTTCTATTCACCTGAAGCTGTAATTGGTTAATTTGTTTTTGTAACTTGTCTATTGTTTGTTTTTGGTCGTTATTTTGTCTAGATTCAAGTGTTGATAGGGTTTGGTCGGCTAAGCTGACCGCGTCCCGCAAGTTGTCTAGGTTATTAATTGGGGTGGTTCCTATTAATCGAATAACCTCTGTTGTCAGCCCATTTTTGACCCATCTAATTTTCTCCATTTCGCTCATTGAGGGATCTGCACGGTAACATATTGAAATTACCTTTTCCAGGTAGTCCCTAGTTGGGTCGTTTTTGTTTTGTTTTAGTTCAATTAGAGTCTGACGAGCAATGTTAGGTTCGTTTGGGTCATAAAATCGTTTAGTCAGAGCCTGCTTCCATTGATTGTAATTTTGTGGGGGGTCGGCTTCAGTCGTCCTTCTGTCCCAAAATGATTGCGCTTCACCGCATAAGTATATCGGGAGATATTGTAATTTTGTGGTGTTTGACCACCCTAAGGTTGTTGCTACTTTTTCGAAATGAGTGAACCATGAGTTTACTTTTTCTGTTGAGTCCCCGCTGAAATATCTGGGAGTTAGTTTAGGCTTAATTTCAGTCATTACTGTTGGAGTTGGTGACTGGGGTTTGTTTTTTATTACGGTATCTATTCTGTTCTCTACCGCTAGTATGTTAGTACGGTAGTTTTTTGCTGATTTTAGTTCTATAGCCGTCTGTTTATCTCTGTCTGTCGGTAGAGTTTTGGTAAACTTATTGTACGCTGTTATTAACGTTGATCTTATAGTTTTTAATTCCGTCAAGTATGTTTCCCAGGTCTGCAAATCTGTGTATGTCTTTGTTAGTACTTTCTCTAGTAATTCAGCTCGTTCTTGGTCTAAAATCGTTAAATGTTCTTCCGTCAGTTGGTCGTCCTCCTCACTCTCAGTGTCACTTAATATGTTTGAGTCTGTTAGCCAGGTTTCGAAATTTTTCCCAAATTCTTGCCACTTCTCAGGTGAATATTGTTCTGGTTTAGCTATTTGAAACCCACCTTTGGAAATTAGGTCCTCCCCCAAGATGATATCGATTTGGTTAGTTCCTTTATTTAATACCTTTTTTAATAGTTGCTCTATATTTTTGACGTCAAGATTATGCCACCAGTTCCTAATTGCCGGTCTTAATTCTTTTCTAGATTTGTATTGAGAGGGGTGTTCTAAGATTCCTACCAAGATCGCGAATTGGGTCAAATCAGATACTCTTTCTTGGCCAATTCTTCCCAATTTTGTCTTTGGATCAGATTTTCTTTGAATTAATTTTTTTATCGTAGTTATAAATATCGAATCTTTCGCTGGACAACCTAATGAACATTCCATAACAGTGTGTACATGATTTTTATTGTTGCTAATGGATTAATTGTGGAACAGTATTAATTGTAATTATATAGCTTATATAATTTTTTCTCACCTTACTTAAGTTCTACTAAACTTAAGGGCTACTTTAAGATAGGTTGGTCCTGGGGTAGAATTTGTTGTTTTTTCTTGATTAATTTCTGACAATTCTTTCACTAAGGTCTTGGAGTGATTTAATGTGTATTGTCTCTTTCAGTAATCTTTTCTTATCTATTTATTTTATCCCCGTTTATTTTTTATTAGGAAACGTTATTATTCTTTTCTTTAACCACTTAATCTTTTATCTCTTTATTCCTTTAATTATGTCTCTCTAAACTGTTCCTTTTTTCTTCAATTCGTGTTTCTTACTAACGTTTTATTCTAAGCCCCTTTATATATATATATTCCGTTTCTCTTTCTTAATTGTTTCTCTTTTATACATTTATTTATCCTTTATACCTTTTTTTTTATATTTATATCATATCTCTTTCTTTATCGATTCTTTTTAATCCGTTTTCCCTTAATCCTTAACTTTTTATCTTTGTTTCTCTTTTTATACTTTTCTTTATCGTTTATACCGCGCGGTTTTTTATCTACTTTTATAAGGCTTTTTATTTACTTCACTTCTTTATTATTTTTCATTAATTTTATTTATTTCTCCTTTAATATCTTTATTATATTATGGGGCTGGTACTTGATTTTAAAGCGCCTCCACCAATTGTAAGCCCGTAATTCGTCCTAAAATCACCTCTGGTGTTTATTACTCAATTACGCTTACTTTGACCCTGAAGAGAACTCACTTACCCTACTCCTGACCTTAGTGTGGATATCACCATAAATTAAGGAAACAAATCATAAGACAGTTTTGACATTCCCGTACATATATGATTTATTAAAAACAAATAATTAATCTATCCTACTCCAGGACCTTACACGATTTATTATTAGTTATCTGACCTTAATGTCGGTGTCGGAGGTTGAGGAGAAGTAGAGTTCAGGATCGTCTGCTTCTGGATAACGTCGTCGGGAATGGCTGGCTAATTCCGCTCCCTCAATTCCTTGGCAGCAATTACGACCAGAGACTTGTTTATTTCTTCCGGAAGGATCCACCCAAAATCCGCTGAAGTCTTCTTCACGTTCTCTTGCTCGAGCACAAACGTTATGCTTGAACTAATCACGAAAACTTAGAGACTTAAAGCGACCGATTATCAGTATGGGAGCTGCTTGTGGGCAGGTGTTTATGACTTCAAAATCGGGGGTTGAATGCTTGTTACTTCTTCTGTTCCAAATCTTCTCGGCGCAAAATCATGCGCGCATGCTCCGTGTTCCAGCGAATCGAACTTCTTGAAAGTCTTAGGACCTCCTTCTTGGGCGAATTTCCTGGTTCATGGTAACCAATCACAGACGATCTTCAATTTCGAGTGGGGACTGGAGAAAAGTGCAGCGTCTCTCTTTTCCCAGCCGCGCGTGGGCCGCGTCGTCAGCGGCTCGTGGCTTTGTGTTTTTAGGAAATTCGATCGCTTTCGGGAGCTAGCGGAATCGTCACGGTAAGGAGCTTCTCACGGATGTGGACCAGACGTTTCAGGTTTCTGACGTTGGGTTGGGAGCGTATTTCAAACGCTCACAGCTTGTAACCTAGTTCTACTTTTGTACTATCATCATATGTATGTGTCTCTATTGAAATAAATAAATTATAGCTAAATGGAAAAAAATTATACGAGAAGTATTATATCAAGTAGATATCTCTGTATATTATAAATCTGAAACTTTGTCTGTCTGTCCGAGCTATGCATTGCCATTGCTGGGTGGGAGAAAGATGCTGTATTCCCGGAGAAATCACCAAAAATACGCAGAAAATAACGAGGAATTCGATCTATTTTTGGAACGCACGTCAGAGGGTTTCAAATTTCATTATATTAGGGGTGAATTCGAGGGTGGTCAGCCTCGCTGACAGGAATATGCATATGCAGTCGTTTTCCGCTTAAGGCCGATACGCAGGCCGTACCATTCAGTCTGTACTTTCAGTCTTTGTCCTTCAACTCATCCTAAATTATTATAATAAAAAGGCTCAATTTTGTTAATTTGTATTGTTTGATTTATTAAATCTGAATTTTAATAATATTATTATTAGCTCATTTGAGCGGATTGTTTTCGTAAGACCTCAGTTGTGCCAACCATCACATCTGTCAGTCGCCTTCTGTTTCTTTTTATCAAATTGCCACTCTCTCTACTTTAAACCGTTCGTTGAAGTTAGCCCAATTTATAAACGAGAACTCGCGATCGCAATTGGTCGAGGTCGCTCAGAGGAATTGATTCTTGTCAGATTTTCGTGATTTTTTTTTTATCCCTAACCATGAATTTTCTAGTTTTGGAATGTATCTCAGGATTTTCATAGTTAATGATGGAAGCGGGTGAATGGAGGGGTTAATAGTAATAAATCGTGATGTTTTAAATATTCTCGTCAAATTGCCATGAGTTTTCCTTTTTTTATCATGAATTTCGTCTAGTTTTAGACTAGGTTAGAAGTCTAGGTTAGAAGTTAACCAATGACACCGTTGATCATATGTTTTGATGATACGGAACTAAGGATCGTGTAACCTGGTGCAACCTATGCGATATTTTGTTACATATCACTTTTGATTAGTAAATCATCACGGGTATTAGTGAATCATTAGTCGACCTTGAACGCCTGGTTTTTACATCCATTTATAGTAGTCGCGACAGACCCGTTTGTGAGTCATTTTATATACGAAAATCGTTGGATTTTCAGTTGTTCGCGGACCGTCCTTTGGTGCTTGCCCCCTGGTGAGGCGGGGAGCACCGAGTTTTTTTTTAAATTCTCACCAAAATTATATACAGTCCATCCATTGGGACTTCCCAAAGTGCCTGATCGAGAGAATTTCTCCATTCTCAGTAGTTGGTACCCTAAAATCAACGTATGTAACGTGCGTTGGTACATAACGTTTTTTTAAAGCATGGAACATGTTTTAGCCTTGGAGACTAACTAGTGAAAAACACTACGTGGATGTGTCACGAAATTTTTTTCAATTGATTTTCTCGTACAACCAAGCCGTTGCTGGGGAAATGAAACTTCTTTAGCTTTCACCGGACAAAAATCGTTCTCCACTCGTTGGAAAGCTCTCGATTTATCTCGCATTTCTTTCGTACTCGTTCTTCTATTTATGTCGTAGTTTTATATTTATTGATGTTATAAATGGATATAGTAGCTTGTTTTGTTGTCACTTGGTTGGGGGGTCTTTGGGTCCCCCCCAGCGGGGTCAAGGGGCAGAGCCCCTTGCGAGTCAGAAAGGCCAAAACCGGACACATGGCAACACTGGCCAGTACCCATCAGACTGACATCACTTTTGGTAAACCTTAAAGGCTAGTATTTAAGGGCTGAAACATTAAAAAAATCAATATTTCGAATTCCTTTGAAATCAAAAGGGTATTTCTCGTTTGATTGATGGACAAAAAGTTTTAATGAATCGAATTATACCATTCGGGTTGCTGTACGTTCATCTGTCCGTTTCCCATAATAAGGGAGTAAGGGAATATATCGAGTCCAGGTGTTTATACTTCAGATGATTGCACTCAAGGCTTGTTAGTCCAGTCAGAGCCCCTTGGAAGGCCCGAAAGGCTGAGTTTTACGTAACATTTTTCTATACATAACATTTCCTCAATTTGTTGCTGCTATAGTTCATGTGAGATTTTTACGGCAAATTACAATCAATAATTACTCACTAATGTCTTTAGTTGATAAGGTTTACCCAGTTTCACGAATTTCTGTATTTTCGACAGGTTCAACGACATCAACGTGTACATTAGAATCAAATGCGTCCAGTATTCGATGCATTTTCTGTTGAACCACCCGGAGCTTCGTAAAGATATCACGGAAACCTTGAAACTAAGACAGCACGACTCTGAAGAGAACGTCCGTTATGAGGTAAAAATATGCATCAAATCTTATTTGCATAAAGGCAGATTTATGAAAAACGGGTACGCACTTGCCTCCCCTGACCCTACTGCTATATCGGGCTCTCTAGGGTGAATACCACCATTTTTTGTCATTCTTAACTTCACTAGATCTCAAAGGAAGTCTCCAAGCATCATTTTAGAGCATTTCCTGTTAGTTTGAGAGCAAAAAAGTCCAGTCATGCAGCATGACCCCATGAGCGAATTTTTGAAGAAATCTTCGACATTTCTTCAGTCGCTATTGATCGTGTAGAGAAATTTTAGTTTATGATTTTGATAGACAAACATGGAATCAAATTATTAAAAATAATTGGGAGGTACTCTTACTTCCATAAGAGTAGTTCAATCTGAATGTGGACAATGTTTCATGCAAATATTACCGATTTTTACGACTAGCGAACGGCATTATTTCGATTTTTGACTGATTTTTCAACTTTGAAATTTTTGAAAACTTGTTACATATTCTTATAGGAAATTTTACGCTGATTCCGAATATACCACATGTTAGTATGCTGAAAAAATTATTTCGCACAACAAATCGCAAAAAACAGGCTATTTTGAAATTTTTGACTACATTTTTGAAAATTTCAACCCGAAGATGTAATCCGATCATGCTGGCCAACGAACTTGAACTTTCGTTTTGTGTCCTTAACATTTTAAAATTTGAAGTTTCTAGCACAATTCTACGGACAGTTATCGTCTGGAATGACACATACATACATACATACATACATATATACATACATAAAAAAATGCGTTAAACTTCAGAATATGATTCAGAATAGCCTGAAACGGATTTCTGCATAAAATTTTTTCAAAAATTCACATTCTACAAATTTTGAGGCGAGAGCAATAGCTTAATTTTCTTCAAAAATTCGCTAAAAGAAGGCCGGAACAAATTGTGGAAAATAATATTTCATTCCGGGACAAAACGGTTCCATACTGGAACGATAAATAAGGTTCCAGACTGGAACGTTTCTGCCGTGGAGTGGAATTTGACGGAGATGATACAGAGAAACTCTTACAAGATGGCTCTACTCGGAACAAAGTTATAAAGTTACAATGTAGACTCATTATTTTCGATACTTTTATTTTTTTCTGGAACTTTCGAGCCCTGGTTTAAACTGGGAGAAGTCTTATTTAAGTAAAATAAATTTAACAATTAACATAATTTAAATCCATGGTTATTTTTCTCAAGGTTGTTATGGCGATTGTGTCAACTGCGAAGCGGGACTTCGAGGTTGTCTCCGAGAGTGAAGACCTTCTGGAATTCGTCAAGGAGAGAATGTTAGACAAAAAGGTTAGTTGTTTCCATGATGCCAGTAGTAATAACGATTACTCCTACATGCAACATAAAACCAATTACATATGGCATGAGCCATGGCCGGGTGAGGTCACTGGTCTGAGTGGTGTCCTTCAGGATGTGAGCCCGGTGGGCCCTTTCGTAACCCTACTTACAAGGAGAGAATAGTGATCAACCAGGTTGCCACTGGCCATACCCGTCTTACAGACACCTGCTTAGTGCAGAAGCTAGAGATGTGTGTGGGAGGTGTGGGGGTGATCTATCCATCCGCCATTTTCTGGAGGACTGTACAGCCCTTGTGGACCTCCGAGTCCAGCATCAGTGGGTTGACGTTTTATCCGGACCATACAAGGAGAGTCACTGAGCTCTACTACGAACTGTGATATCTGATATGATATATTTATACACATCTAGTCGTAGTTTTATTCAACTTTGCTGATTGTATATCGTAGCATGTATATAGTTATTAGCCTATTTTACACCTAATCTTAGTTGTATTATTTTATTTTTAGGTTTTTCTTACCCAATAGAGGATGACAGTGGTCATCACTGTACCCCTCATTTTTCCCCCCTCCGATTTCTCTGTGGAGTCCATGATGACGCTCCTTTTTAGTCAAGGATAGCAACATGCCTCCCCTTAGAATCATGCCACTTCGTGTCCCTTTAGACACCTTGTTCAATGCCGCTAATGACCCGATTGTATCTACCAACATAAACATTCAGACAACGAGCAGGTTTGTGTTCAAATAATACAATTTGTATACAAAATCTGTTGTCAGTTCAACAACAAATTGAGTAGGTTGGTAGAAGAATTTGTGCTAGGGACCATCTCAGATCCTGGAAATTACCATTTGATAAAGCAGGGAAGGCACTCAAAACGAACTATTCCACGAGGCCTGATTAAGTAAACTTGATGTAGCTAGATGAAAAATTGAATAATTAGACAAAAAATGAAAAAGATGCCGTAATCGCGGCGCTTCCGGACGGTCACCCATCAAAGTACTAACCAAGGCCGATGTTGCTTAACTTCGGTGATTAGACGAGAACCGATGTTTTCAACGAAATATGCGTTGGCGAATACTATTTTAACACAGAATGTGTTTTAGCCATGGACTAACTAGGCAAAAAAGCTAACGAAATCTGGGACGAAATCTGTGACGATAACATTCTGATGATTTCCGCATACAACCGAGTCGTTGCTAGGGAAATGGTACTTCGTCGTTTTTCATCCCCCGAAATTCGTTGACCATTCGTTTCGAAAGCTCTCGATTTATCCAACCATATTACCTAAGTTAACTACTGCGAAGTGCGTGGCCAACAAGCTGAGTTATGAGCATGGTTATTTGAATAATTGTGTTCACTCAGGTGATCATTCTCAATAATTGACATTGTGAACGTGATTGCTTGTTAATTTCCGATGATTTCATTGAGCTGGTGTTTCGATGATTTGATTCATAGCTGGTGATCCGAATATTGCGAGAACGGTTTGATTTGTGAAGTGGTGGTTAAATAAGCTAAGGATCGTGTAACCTATGTAACCGAAGCTGAAATTTGGGAGGGAGGCTCAAGGGAGAATGCTGAAGACGCCAGGGTGATCACTGATCAGCTGAGTGAGCTCCAAAGCCATTTTCTTTCCTATTCAATGCAGGAAGCTGAAATTTGAGAGGGAGGGTCAAGGGAGAATGCAGAAGACTCCTGAGTGATCACTGATCAGCTGACTGAGCTCCAAAGGCATTTTCTTTCCTATTCAACGCAGGAAGCTGAAATTTGGAAGGGAGGCTCAAGGGAGAATGCTGAAGACGCCTGGGTGATCACTGATCAGCTGAGTGAGCTCCAAAGCCATTTTCTTTCCTATTCAATGCAGGAAGCTGAAATTTGAGAGGGAGGGTCAAGGGAGAATGCTGAAGACGCCTGGGTGATCACTGATCAACTGAGTGAGCTCCAAAGCCATTTTCTTTCCTATTCTACGCAGGAAGCAGAAATTTGAGAGGGAGGGTCTAGGGAGAATGCTGAAGACGCCTGGGTGATCACTGATCAGCTGAGTGAATTTCAAAGCCATGGAATGTGTTTTAGCCATGGACTAACTAGCCAAAAAACCTAACAAAATTTCGTAACAAAATCTGGGACGACAACATGGATACCGATGATACGGAACTAAGGATCGTGTAATCTGGTGTAACCTATGCGATATTTTGTAATGACGCGGTTTATGAGTTACAAATATTCTAAGTTATTATCTCACTATTGGAAGTTAACCAATCTCTAACCTGAGATTGAAGACGGGTTTATGTGAAGCGCGTGAGCTAAAACACATTCTGTGTTTCAATAATTTCGTCCGAAGTATGTAAATAGAGGTAACCGGGGGTCCAGGGGGCTTGCCCCCTGGCGAGGCGCGGAGCGCCGAGTTTTCTTAGGTCGAGCCTAGTTATTCGATGCCTGTGAGTCCAGCTATAATACTGTCTTCATTTACTGAGAAATGTTTTTTTTTTTTTTTTTTTTTTTTTTTTTTCATGTGCAGAAATCTGATGGTGGCGTCAAAAAATCGATCAAGTGTATATTAAAGTTGATTACAGACTCCGAATTTATGGAGAATCTCAAAAAATTTGTTTAAAATGTTTCAAATTATGTTAGATGTGTATTAATTGTTTTATTTCCTTTATTTCAGTTTAAAATAAGAAAAGAAGCGATGACAGGGTTGGCGATGATATACAGGAAACACCTAAGTGATCCCAATGTCCCGCAAGCCACCAAAAAGGCCGTGACGTGGATCAAAGACAAAATCCTACATGGATACTATATGTCGTCCATGGAAGACAGGTTTGTAATAACTTCTGTATGTTAGTTTGAGCTCATTTTTTACCTTATTTTATGCCTAAGTGTAAAAAAACAGTGGAGCCTGGCTGGTAGAATAGAAGGGCTGGTTGCCTTCTCACATATATCTGCTTACTTGTGGTAACCTTGCGTTTAGGTGCATATAGCCTATATTCTCGTGACGTCACGCCTGGAGTTGATTAGTGTATCAGCCAAAGTCGGATTCACAGTGCTTTGATGCAAGCCTGGCTATCTGTATGTATGACTCCTTGTCTGCTTCTCGTGTTTTTCTCTATTAAGCTGTCAACACAACTGATAATGGCATACAGCTCACTCTGGATGACAGTGGTGTGTGCATCCAGAGTGAAGCACTCAGCTATATCCAAATCAGGTATGTATATACCAGCATCTGTTCTGGTTGTGCTCTCAGATTCAACTCTACAGCCGTCTGTAAAGCACGACAGTATAGTCCTTTGAGTTCTTGGGACTAACCTGTTCCAATTTCCTCTATCACCTATTACGTATGTAGTGGAATCCTTCTATAAGTAAGTTTTCCCAAGATCGTCATGTGGCATTTTCATTTCTGAATCATAACCTAATCAACTTCCACAGGTTTGTAATAACTTCTGTGTGTTAGTTTGAGCTCATTCTTTACCTTATATTTTATGCCTAAGGGTAAAAACACAGTGGAGCCTGGCTGGTAGAAGGGCTGGTTGCTTTCTCACATACCCGCTTGCTTGTGGTAACCTTGTGTTTAGGTGCATATAGCCTATATTCTCGTGACGTCACGCCAAGAGTAGATTAGTGTATCAGCCAAAGTCGGATTCATCAGTGCTTTGATGCAAGCCTGGCTATCTGTACGTATGACTACTTGTCTGCTTCTCGTGTTATTATCTATTAAGCTTTCAACACACCTGATAATGGCATACAGCTCACTCTGGAAGACAGTGGTGTGTGCATCCAGAGTGAAGCACTCAGCTATACCCAAATCAGGTATGTATATACCAGCACCTGTTCTGGTTGTGCTCTCAGATTCAACTCTAGAGCCGTCTGTAAAGCACGACAGTCTAGTCCTTTGAGTTCTTGGGACTAACCTGTTCCAATTTCCTCTATCACCTATGACGTAAGTAGTGGGATCCTTCCATAAGTAAGTTTTCCCAAGTTCGTCTTGTGGCATTTTCATTTCTGAATCATAACCTAAACAACTTCAACAGGTTTGTCATAACTTCTGTATGTTAGTTTGAGCTCATTCTTTGCCTTATTTTATGCCTAAGGGTAAAAACACAGTGGAGCCTGGCTGGTAGAAGGGCTGGTTGCTTTCTCACATACCCGTTTGCTTGCGGTAACCTTGCGTTTAGCTGCATCTAGGTGATATCGAGACTTTGACACTATCGCATCCTTACATCGAGGCAAGGCTAAAAACCTAATTTTCGAAGTTATTTCACCTTGTTGTCATGGTTACGAGTAAACTATTCGAACAAGCGTCATAAGGAGTCACCACCTAGGTACATGCCTACTTATCTTACGGTTCAGTGTTAACCTACTTCCTAGTTCAGTATATTTTATAATGCCAGGTAATACATTTCATGCAAATGATCAAACTGTAATCCGACAATGACCTGGAACGTTGTGTAGAAGTTCCACACATCAGCCGCGGAAATTTTGTGGATTATCCAGTTTTCAGAACCGTTCTTTGAATCAATTAAGAAACTAAAAATCTTTAGAGTCTTTTGAAAGTTGTAACGTGAAAGGACGTACTATGAGAGCTCTGCCAGAAGAGAATATTAGGTACTAGGTATCGCCTTTGGAAAGGTAAGTACCTAGAGAGGTAGGTACACACTACCTAGGTACTTTCCGTATATTATTACTTGGTATTCATCATGTACTTACATAGGTAGAGAAAAACGGAAGTAGGTTGGTAGGTACCTAATTAACTTTTTTTGTCCCTAAAATTTGTGTACCTAACTGCAAAACTCGCGTAAAAACTGCACTGACAATGCAGGTCTTTATGGAGTCTAACCTTCAGAAGTATGAATTTCAAGGTTTCTCCCTTACAGCTGGTTTTCAATTCATTTTGCACATTTCCTGATTCGATATTCGACAAACTTGTTGATAAGCAGTTGTATTCGTTGGTAGAGCAACAACCTACCTTGTTTACTTCGACAAACTACCAAATCTATCCTTTCATTCATTCAATAAAACAAGTAAAGCTGCCACAGTTATAGTAATAAGACATTTCTGCTTTATTGTTCCTTTCAGGATCCTAGTTGAAAGGCTCCTCAACACCTCTCTGGTACCGTTTCACCTTCCGCCCGCGGAGAGAATGAAAAAGTTGTATTACCTGTTAGCGACCATCGACAACCACGCCACCACAGCCTTCCTAGAACTTCAAAAACACTACGTTCAGTGAGTATAGTAGCGCTAACTCTAAATCGTAATAACGAGAGATTTCCCAATAATTATACTGTCCATACCGTTCAGGCGCAACCATGACACTGTTTGACAGCAGAAAACGTTGGAAAAAAATCTACCACTTTCTTATTGTTCTTTTCTCGTGAACAATAATAATTATAATAATATTAAATTTTGATTGCCATAAAACATAATCAGTACCAAACGATAGAGCAAACGTCATTTTAAAAATAAATACATGTCTGTGGGGAATAGGACTAAAGGATGAGGAGGGAGGAAGAAAAGGGCACAAAACTCCTGTGCGTAGCCGGCCGGGGCCAGAGCGCCCCGACCAGCCCGGACCCACCCACCATGGTGGCTCCCGCGGCCGCCAGCCCATTTCTGAACAGCCAGCCCCAAGTGACAAAGGTCACTCTGACCCAGGAAAAACGCCAAGGGGGCCGCCCCCAGGCCGGCCGGAACACCCCAATACAACATACCCTAAAACCTAATATCACAGACACATAACAGTAAAGAAAAACTACAAGTCAGCATAGAGTACTATTAAAAAAAATCCTCTTCTGCGAGATAAATCTCAATGCTAAGATGATGAAAATATAATATTTATAACTTTTTGATGGATTGATGATTTTTATGCGAGTACTGCGTAATAATATTAATAACAAAGCTAATAAATAGATATTTGCTCTCATAAAAACAATGAAAAATTAACTGAAAAGAACATCAACAATATACAAGACAAGACCGTAGGAAAATGAATAAAATCTAAAATAGCATAGAATCTGGAACTGTGGCAGTTTGGGGAACAAGGTTCCTAAAATCTCCCGGTCATCGAAATCTGTGGGAGGCTGACTGAAAACTTCTATTTTCCAGTCCATACAGATCTAATATGCAGATTAGGGCCGTGTCCTACGTGAACAGGCGAGCGACCAGCTGATAAACAACAAGGTAAACCCAACGAAGTGTCCTAAGTGCCACCTCCCGACTCTGCGATTCGGGCTGAGGTCCCGGGCTCGGGTTTGATTTTCAAATCAGTTTGATTTTGGACGCGCGCTCGCCTGGTCGCTCAACCGGGAGGTTACAAGTTTGTGTTCAATTTTTTTGTTTGTGTTCCCATATTCCTCTCATGTTCCCCCTGGAAATGGGGGACAACAGCGAGACAAGAAGACGAGGACACAAGTTTACTGATTCACTTCTCCCATACTTTTAAAAGCTGGGGGCATTGAAAAACTAAAAGTTAAGAATGAGTTCTAAAGTATTTTGATAACGGAGATTTCTCGAAAAGAGAAATCCCTTGACGATTAATAAACTAAATTAAAAATAAAATGTTTCATAATTTATTACGTGCCTACTTGCCTGATTGTCAACGTCAATTTGTCCTCAGCTCCTACGGGCCTTTGAAAATTGTCAACTTGATGATTGAATTCTCCTTCAATATGTTCAACAATATAGTCGAAGGTGGATATTTTCATCCCAGAGTAAGCAAAAAATGCCGCCCCATCCTTCCTGAGTTGCGAGAACAAATGGTGGAACTCACCGTATTGTTCCCTTCTTGAATAAATTCTTAAAAACTGGCTTCCGTATCGACGAATTCTTTTTCGTCAAGTAATAAAGCATTGCTGCATTATTTGAAAGAATTAGGTAAGTTGTTCATAATATTCCGCAAAAATAGAAAACAATTGTACACTTAGCACGAAGCAAAGGTTCCTCGCAAGGGGTCTAGACGGGTACTGTGGACACTAGCGGAGCGCACGCTACTCGCGCACTGATTCATACATGTAAACGCCCCTATTCAGTTGATGAATGCAATACACAATTCATTCATTCATTCGCTTTGCTTCTTCCAGGTCCAGGAAACTGACGTCGGAGTGGTTGTCGCTTCATCGCCTTGCACCCTCTGCTGAGCGGGACAAAGAGATCTCGTCCAGGATCGTCCTCCTCTCCAAGTTCCTCCCGGATCAGGTGAAAGCCCAGGAGTTCCTCGCGAAATTCTCTCAGGCGATGCTCAGGGACCAGACACTCTTACAAGGTGGGAGTTTCATCCTTTTTATACATTTACTAGCTTTGTACCCGTGCCCCGCTGCGGGCAATTTGCCCTGGTTCGTACCTTGTCATTTTCACCCAGCATTCCCAAAAAGGCTCCAATTCCAACAATCAAGGTTCAAGTACCTCATTTGATTTGATACAAATTCTCTGCCCTCTGGCCTACTACCCGGTCAGGCATCTGGAGACAGCGGAGAGTCCAGTAACATGGTAATCTCCCATCTCAAAACCGGTACCACGGGTTGGGGGGAGCCCCAGGCTACCGGCACACTGGCACTATGCCAAAGTGTCACTAGCCTGCCCCCCTGATGAGGTAGGATTCGTGGTGGCAGTGGTTGAGCACACCCTTGGGACACGGGGCCCAGGGTGCTTAGGGGTAGAGATCGCATCACTAGGGACTTGTACCCTGGTAATGTGTCTCGGCATGTAAGTTTTGCTATAAACTTGGATACCAGCTCCCTTAGCTGGGAGAACCAGCTAGAAGGTTCACCTCCACCTGCAGTGCCTTGGCTTGTAGGTACTTTGCTCTCAGTTCCTATATACTATTTCGTAACCCATTCCACCCATTATTATTATCTAGCTACTTACCTACCCCCCCCCCCCCCCCCCCCTTCAAGAATTTACTATCTACCTTCCATTACACATAGTAGGTTACTCCACTCTTGTCTCACCATAGTTTCAAAAAGTCCCGCCATATGCGTTTTTTACTAGATAGCCACTGCCATTATGGTCACAACTCCCCCAACCACCTCCGTCCCTCTTCCAGCCATCAATGTGATGACGTTTTTAGTTCTGGCCCAAACCAAGCCATACCTATGTAATTTGAAGTTTGCCAAAGTGTTAGATGTTCTTACATTTAAAACTAATGTTATCTACTTGGTGAAAGACCCTCTACCACTTTCAACCAACTGTAAGTTCTTGAAAAAACCTAGTTTATATGTAAAATCTAAGCCATTAGATGATAAGTAAAACTACTAAGATCACATTCTGATCACACTCTTTTACCATTTATATTATACCTATTTCTTGTTATTTTTAGATTATACCTACTTCTTGTTCTTTTTAGTTTATCACCACATGATTGGTACCCAGCCCCTGGGTAGAAACGTGTAGGCGTCGCTCCCAATTTTTAAATTTTGAAGCCATCTAAATAGCTTAATTTTTCTTTAAAAATTCGTAAAAATGACAAAAAACTGTGTTTGATTTTGATATTTTTTGTGAGGGGAATCTGAAGTTCGGTCAGGGAAAAGTCAGGGAAATTTCAAATTTCCCGATCAAATAACCTTTCTTGTGCCCCTTAGTCGAAGAGACACAACTCTGATTATCAACACTTGGGTTCGTACCTTAACCCACCCTAACACTTGGGTGTACAGCTTGCACCACTTCTCAGCTAGCTTACTCGCTATTCTTTTGAGAAAGATTCCATACTCCCAATGGACTGCACCGTCGCATGAACAGATAAGTGGCCTGAACAAACCTCGAAGGTGATCAGCTGCTCTGTCTAATTTTTCGTGTTTTTGTCTGGATGTAGACTGTGCCGTTGAGTCCCACGTTTGGCAAAGGTACGAGGCAGCATCAGCATTTGTAATGCGTGTGTGAAAAAACGCTGGCCTCGCCCAATCCCAAACTCCCTGGACTTCAATATCGGCCACGAGCATCGGTCTTCCGTCGCTAGACTCCTGCAGTGCTGTTTCCAGTGTTGCTTTTCCCCAGGCCATCCACTTGCATCTCCATGGAGCTCACATATAGGGATCCCCACTCTTATTTACTGCCATCGAATAGCCATTCTCGATAGTATCGATTCAGCCTCCCAACACATCGATTTGCTCATTTTGAAATCAACTGACCTGAGCGCCCAAATTGAAAAAGTTCCAGTCAATCCCTTAGTAAAAATGCAGATTAGTTGGACATGTAGATCAGAATGAAGTGTATAGTTTGGTGGTCTGGATGCTCGCAAGCTCGCATCTCAAGAATACATAACATCAAGTAGTCAATCCCTTAGTAAAAATGCAGATTAGTTGGACATGTAGGTCAGAATGATGTGTATAGTTTGGTGGTCTGGATGCTCGCAAGCTCGCATCTCAAAAATGCATAACATCAAGTAGCCAATCCCTCAGTATAAATTCGGATTAGTTGGACATGTAGGTCAGAATGATGTATATAGTTTGGTGGTCTGGATGCTCGCAAGCTCATCTCAAAAATACATAACATCAAGTAGTCAATCCCTTAGTAACAATGCAGATTAGTTGGACATGTAGGTCAAAATGAAGTGTATAGTTTGGTGGTCTGGATGCTCGCAAGCTTGCATCTCAAAAATACATAACATCAAGTAGTCAATCCCTTAGTGAAAATGCAGATTAGTGGACTTGTAGGTCAGAATGAAGTATATAGTTTGGTGGTTTAGATGCTCGCAAGCTCGTATCTCAAAAATACATAACATCAATTAGTCAATCCCTTAGTAAAAATGCAGATTAGTCGACTTGCAGGTCAGAATGAAGTGCATAGTTTGGTGGTCTGGATGCTCGCATCTGAAAAATCCATAACATCAAGTAGTCAATCCCTAAGTGAAAATGCAGATTAGTTGGACATGCAGGTCAGAATGACGTTTTAGAGGTATATTTCGGGAGTTCTACAAGCAAAAAAAAAAAAAAAAAAGACCATGCAGCTTGATTTGAACCCACGACCTGCGGCTCACGAGACCGTTATCCTATCCATTGGACTACGCCACAACCGTCGAATCTGGAAACAATCACAGTACTTCCTATCACTGCATCTGAATGCATCGATGTGTTAAGAGGCCGAATCGATACTATCGAGACTATTCGGTGGAGGATCCCTATATGTGAGCTCCACGGAGACGCAAGTCAAGCCATCCCGGCTAGTTTTGCACACTCATCTCGGACTCTATCATGTCCTGTTTCTACGAGGCATGTCCTGTTTCTCTATCATGTCCTGTTTCTTGCAATTCAGTGCATGGTTGAGGTCGAAAGAGGCATCGCATCACTTGGGTGAACTTCACATCTGTTGGGAAGTTCGAGTGGGGTGATTCCATAACGTATAGCTAGGGCATCTCTAAATTGTGTTGGAGACAAATCAAGACCATCTGCCGCCATGGGTAACTCTGTCAGCCATTGGGAATTGTTTTGGACCCGTTCTATAACTCGTTTTTGTAATGGTTGCACTCCTACATTACTATGTGTTGTCGAGTTTATCAAATCAGACACAGGGTCCTTTTGAAGCTAAAGTAGTCAGACATAAACCCTGTCATCTTCCATTGCATTTATCTTCTCTGAAAGGGGATCCTTGAGGTATCGTTGTTCATCAAAATCAGCAATAACTACAATGATTGTTGATTACTGTACTTAACTGGAGGTCTGGAGACTGTAGAGTCTATCTTGATCTTGATTATTTTCTTTTGATTTCTTACAATTCTGTCTCATCTCTTAGAAAAAAAGTTACAATATATATAGATGATTTTTATTTTGATGCATTCCAAAGATAGATTAATTAATCTTAGAATTGTTAATGTTTTTGTTTTTTTTCCAGATTTTAGTTGGTTACGTCGAAGACTGTTTGAAAAATGGCAACATAATCGAGGAAATAGGACTACATCCAAATACCGCGGGTGAACAAGGTCTTAAGATTCTCGTTGTAAGTATCATCATCCTCTAAATTAGTAGAATCTACTTGTTTACATCTCATTTTGTTGGAATCCAAAAAATATCTGGAGTACACCCAAGTATGTTATTCAGCATCCCTAGAATACGAGGTATGTCAGGGAAGTTCGTATAAATATTTTCTATAGGGGTCTGAGGACTAGGGAAAGGGTGCTATCCGGTTTCTTCTCTGTAAACAAACCACAGAATGTTCAGTCTGAGCCCAGTAGGTTTCGAAGGACGTTCGATTGGTGCTCGAATTTTTGAAACAAACATACTTTTCACCTGCTGTCGGAAAGTTGCTTAGATCTACTGTGGCGATTCGGAACAGCGCATCTGCCACTTGGTTGTCATCCCCCTTGACGTATTCTATATTTTTGTTGTGAACTACTGGCTGATGAAGGTTAAGTGTCGTATTTTTTGAGGGGACGCAGTTTTAGGGTTTCGGTTCATTGCCTGTGTGAGTGGTTTATGATACATTATAATTTTGAACTGGTGTCCTTTAATTTGCCTGAACTGCTTCATAAACGGCTAGTAATTCACGGTCGAACGCAGCATAGTTTTTCTGAGTTTTTGTGACTTGACATGAGAAGAAACCAAGGGGTTGTACTTGGGAATTTACTATTGGCTGTAGGCTCGCACCGATGCCCGTGTCACTGGCGTCTGTGTGTAGAATAAGTTGTTAATGTTTGACGGATGAAATAGGAGTACTGCCTCCGACAGTTGACGTTTAACGTTGTTGAAAGCTGCTGTTGTGGTGGAGTTCCTTGGCACTGGACGGATATCTTTCCTTTTGGTTTATTATTTCCAATAATAAGCCTATGTGATCGTGTAGCAAAAAAATTGTATAACCCCCCCTCAAACTTTGTCACTTTACGTTTCAAGGTGCGTAGAATCCAAATTTGAAATGTCCGTCCGCCGTCCGGGCCATAAAAGGCCTAAGAATTTACTTAAAAAACCCGTTCTTTCGCACATAGACTCCATTTGGGGTCTAGTTGGTCCTAACGTTTAACCATCCCGATCGCTTTACTCGCATAGATGCTATGGGCCAAAAACGGGCGAAAAAGTGTCTTTTTCGAGGCTTTGAGTGTTAGTCGTGTTAGACGCACGCCTGGCACGCTTGGCAGGGGGTCACGGTGGGTGGTGAGGGGGGTGAGCGGGGGGTGGAGTGAGAGGAGGCGCCGCGGTACCTTGTGGTGGCTGGAGTGACCAGGGGCGTAGCAGAGGGGTGTAGGAGAATGGATATTTATTACTTTTACGTGTTATACCCATATAATACACCGCGGCACCTTGAGGTGGGTACAGCGTTCCTTCGAGGCATGAATATATGTTTTTTTCTAGGTCATATTTGTGTGTTAATACCAATGCTTTTCCTACGCATATTTAATTACAACATATCCCCTCGACTTTTCGTACGTACTTAGATAATGATATTATTAAGGCAATAACTATTTGAATAGATAGGAGCTCAAATCGAGAAATATAAACATGCGTATATAATTATAGAAGTATAGGTTGTGGCAACTCGAAATAATAGGACACGCCGAGGAGTCTGGACGGGCCTTATGACGTACGCAAGCCAACTAAAACTACGATCATACTCAATTGAAAAAATAATAAACCTTTGTGAAATAATTTGCAGCGTTTTTTGTACTCGTATTGTGAAGCAGTTCGTGAAAAGGTGCTTGGGCTTGAGCTGCGTGTGGTAAGCACCTGCGGTAAAAATTCACCATACCTAAAAATCTACGGAGGTCATAGTATGACTTGGGCTGAGGGTATCCCGTGATTGTGCGTGCCTTCCAAGGTAGGGGGCGTATTCCGTCCGGTGAGACTGTATGTCCGAGGAATGTTACCTCTGGCTGGGCTACACTTGGCATTTCGCCTTGTTCAACGCGAGTCCGTGTATACATACACACATACATGACGGCAGAGTTTTATTATTTTAATTCCTTCCTTGAAGGACCACACAACTCCTCTCTCCTTAAGATGAAAATTTGGGGAAATTTGCTGTAAGCTTTGCTCTCATGTTTTCAGTAAGCAGTAATTATGTAAACAATAAACATGATTATTAACAAATATAATACTATAGTCCAAAAACTCGGAATAAAATATTTACTTATATCTAATGGCTCTAGACGAATCACTTTGTTGAGTTAGACGTTTTTGAAACTAAGTTCTTTCAGTGTTAGCGTAGTATTTGCCATTTGTGAATCCTTTATTTTGTAATTTAAATGAGTTAGTGTAATTAAATTTGAGTGAGTGGTTTGCTGTAACGGCTGGTAGGAAGTTGAAGGAGGTGGGGACTTTCGTTCCGTGTCATCACTGGAGTTGAGTCTTGGTTCTACCAATTGAACGTGAAACTCAAATCGCGTAGCAAAGAATGGAAACAGGCTGGGAAAAGAGGGACAACGAAATTTTGAAAACCTGGGTCAAATGTGAAAACAGTGCTGATGGTTTTTTCCTATTTTCGGGACATTGTGCATCAAGATTTCGTCCCTTCGAGTCAGACAATTCATTGACGGTTCTTCGTCGAAGTTCTCAGACGTCTCGGAGCTCGTGGGGCTCGCGTTTCGTCGTATTTGGCTGCAGGGAGGGGGGATCCACCATAAGAATGCCACTGCTCACACATCGCTGGTTGTTCGCGAATTTTTGACCAGTAACAGCATTGCTGTGACTGAATCCCCCCCCAAAGCTCCAGTTTGTTTCAGGGAACAGAAAGAAGTCGTAAGAATGCCTCAGTCACAGCAATGCTGCTACTGGTCAATCATTCGCGAACAACCAGAGATGTGTGAGCAGTGGAATCGGCGATGGCACAAGTACATTGTATCTGGTGGGGAGTATATTAAAGGGGGAAAAAATTGGTTTACCTTATTAAATGAGACGAGTAGTTTCAAAACCAGCTCAATCCATACTTGAAAATTTTTCAGGAAACATAAAAAACGTTTCCCTGTACAGCACTCCATTTTAACCACGTTAGTTCCATTTCATTGCTTAAACTGGAGGCCCTACAGTAATTTATCACAATTTTGACTTTGAAAATGGTCTGGGTTCCTCAAAATTCAAAATCAAAGTTAGGATTATGCCGGTTTTGATGAAATTCGGGTAGTTTGAGTTAACTCTGTTGCCATATTCCTAAGAGTATCTTCTAAAATTCTATTATTCTTGTCGGAAATCACATTTTTTCGGTATTTGTATGGTAAGAAGCTTGTAGGTGCAAAAAAGACGACTGCATAGCAACAGCCTATGTAGAAACCAGGCTTGTAGAAAAATTTGAGAACTTATTTATTTTACAAAACCCCGACAAAATTATAGAATATTGAGTAATTTAATATTAAACAGTAAAGAGCAAAAAAGAAAGCGTTCATAGCGGGAAAATGGGTGAAACTGAGTACACCAGAACAAAAACATCCAACGTCGAAGGCAGGCGCGCTCCTAGTGGCTCAACTGAGAAGCATGGATTGAGCCAGTTTTGACGCGAAACCATCACTTCAGTGGGGTTTTTCTATTGGATTGAACCGGATTTGGTCCGTAAGACTTCACAGGGTGATAGAGTGCATCGTGAACTTGAAGAAATTGGAAAAAAGTGCATTTCAAAAAAATGTAGATTGAGCCGGTTTTGAAACTACTCGCCTCAAATGCAAAGTGAATTTTTCATTTCACCTTTATACGAACTTTCCGGACAGACCTCGTACATCCAAAACTGCAATATTCATGTGTACTACACTGTATTTTAAGCTTTGTCGTCTGATATTATCCGATGATTGTTTAAACATTGAGTATTTTTCTTCTTCCCGTAAATTTCCTCACGTTCACGTGATAAGACCAACTGCGCCAATTTTTGCAATAATGGGAAAAACTACGTGCATGTGGGAAGGGGGAAATTTTTTGCCTATTCAGGAGAAGGCCTTTCGTTTTATCGGGTCGTCAGCATAACCTGTCGCAAAGGTAACCTCAGTTTAAGAGTATTGGCTCTCGCTCTGACTGTTAATTACCTTTAGGATTTGGCCCCTAACTAGCCCAAACAGCAGGAGTTCAAACACTGTCGAGGCATCAAATATTTTTGGGCTGTCACAATGAGATGAAACTCAATTTCCGTCTTGCATTGTTTGTAGGGATCAATGAACTGATGATCGAATATTGAAATACTAGGGTTCCTATGTGTTACTATAGTGATTTTGAAATGTCTATTTCTGTGCAGATGTTGGCGTACGTCTATCCGATTTTCTTCCTCTGCCCGGACACCATTTCCAAAATCGTTTCCTTCGTCGACATCGAGGGTGACAACACGGCTCCTCTCGTCATGGAGATCCTCACCTTCCTCGGGAAATACAAGAACTTCCAGGGCCGAACGCTGTGTAAGTGTAGAAATTATGTCAGAATGTATGAGGCGTATCCTTAACGTACCCTAGTGTATCCTATGTTCGGTACACTACCCTAGTATACCCTATGTTCGGTCCATGTAAACGTATGGTCCAATCTCCACATAACGCCGTGTCCTACATGGATGACCAAAGAGCTCGATGTCGCGGCAGGCGCCGCTATAGTGTCCACAGTACGCGTTTAGAATCCTTGCTAGGTTACCTTTGCTTCGTGTTAAATATAAAATCTTTTTCTATTTTTGCGTTTTCTATGTTATGAACAACTTATCTATTTCAATTAATGCAGCAATGCTTTATTACTGGGCGAAAAAGAATCCGTCGAGACGGAAGCCAGTTTGACTATTTATTCAATGAGGGAGCGATACAGTGAGTTCCACCATTTTGTTCCCGCAACTCAGGAAGGATGGGGCGGCATTTTTTGCTTACTCTGGGATGAAAATATCCACCTTCGACTATATTGTTGAACATATTGAAGAAGAATTCAATCATCAAGTTGACAATTTTCAAAGGCCCGTAGGAGCTGAGGAAAGATTGATGTTAACAATCAGGCAATTAGGCACATAATAAATTATAAAACATTTTATTTTTAATTTAGTTTATTAATCGTCAAGGTATTTCTCTTTTCGAGAAAGCTCCGTTATCAAAATACTTTGGAACTCATTCCTAACTTTTAGTTTTTCAATATCCCCCAGCTTTTTAAAGTATGGGAGAAGGGAATCAGTAAACTTGTGTCCTCGTCTTCTTGTCTCGCTGTTGTCCCAGCCATTTACAGGGGGAAAATGAGAGGAATACGAGAACACAAAGGAAAATTGAACCCTGCATTCCATAAAAACATACATGTGACATAATGTAAAAGTTCTGGAACCTTTCTGGATACATGTTTTGCTCCGTGTGTGTTTGCTCTATGTGTGAATCAGGCCTTAGTGGAAGGGGTGTGTGCGATATGGATATCGTGTAACGGACCTTCTGTGGCTCCCATACACCTCGGCACATTAAATCACCTCGTAAAGCGTGTAGTAGAGAAGTGGTTCCTTAAAATAATCACGTTTATTCTTTTTCATGTACTAATCACGCTTATTTCATTAGATATTTGTATCCTTTCAGCGGAAGATTTTCCCGAACAAATGAACATCCTACTGCCAAAATGTAAGCTCTACGCCGAGACGGGGACCCCCAAACAGGCGAAACAAGCAGTCAGGTGCCTTTTCGTTAACTTGGGCAACAACGACGCCGTATTCAATGAACTTCTAGACGTGAGTTGATATATATAACAAATTTTATTCACGACCATTTAATATTCACTTTAGTGAGGGATAGTGTTTCAAAACTCTACTAACTAGATCTGTAAGATGATCTGTAAGATACGCACCATTAACTGTCCCAGCGTGCCAGGTGTATCTATCTGGGTGATACACAATCCTGGTTCGCTTCAAAAGCTCTTATATCTCCCAGATTCACACTTAACACGTTCGCTGCGGAGTGTGTACCGGAGCCGAAAGTGCTATGCGGAAGACATCTGATCATCGTACGCGGTGGGCGCGTGAGCCGCTCTGGCACTCTTACCGTGTGTGGCTCACGCGGCTGCCAATGACAAATTCAACGTTCTATAATTGTCAATAATTTGGTTTCATGAATGTGGAAAGTCAAGAAACGTTGCATAAATTGTTGATAATCTCTAGTTTAACTATTATTATAATTATCTCTCACGTTTCAGTAAATTTTTGGTGGGAAATTGAGAAATTGAGTAACTTTGCACCTCAGAGAACCCCACCTTTGCCCGACTTTTACAGTGGCTTCAGAAGGTTCAAACCAAGTGCGGGAAGAAGAAATGAAGTCCATTTCATGTGTGGTGGAACGAGGAGGTTGGTTTATTTTACAGTACCCCTTCACAAGGCTCCCTTGCGACGCACAGTCATTGAATCGGAACTCAATCGGTGAGCGCGAGCCGCAGCGAACGTGTTAATGCGTTTCTCTCTTCTTCTTTGACCTTGAGAAACCCTTCGGAAAGGTGGAACATTGTTGGCCACAACGAATTGTCACACTCACAATTTGAAAGTTGGGTGTTGACAGACTTGCGTCATCTAGTCAGACTTGACATTTTCTAGGTTCATGACTCTTTACAATCGGGTTTTTACTGTATTTCTTCCTAACTATCCATTTTGGTTTATTATTTTATTATATTGTTTTATAGTACCTACGTGCCAAGTTCCTTAATTAAATGTGATTTTTTTTTTCTTATTTTTTGGAGATGAACCGGAGTAAGTTCCCTTCTAAGCTCCCCCTACACAACTTGAGTTTTTTTCTATATTTGCTACAATTTTAATTTTAATTTCACTAAAATTACCACTAAATGTCAGGGAACTTTTCAAATGAAAACTTGGTGTATTAATTTAAAGCGTTTTTAGGTATAACTCCTAAACAATCAAACTTCAATAGCGTACTTTATCATAATAGGTACATATTATTTCATAGGTGAGTTATACGAATGACAAAAATAATTATCAAGAGTTGTGGTTAAATTGTTCAAAAGTAACAACGCTACACGCACATAAAAAGTGAATGGATATGCCATTGGCTTCCCTGGTAACTGCATCACCTAGAGTAAACCATTTGTGAGAAAAATCAACTGAGTATTGAACTAGAGAGAAAAAACCCAGCAGAGTAGTGGATTGATCCAGTAAGAGTCCCAAAACTAGTTTGTATGTATAAGCTAGGACTTCTCAGGAGGGTTAAGGAGGGGGAAATTGGCCCATTGGAATGTGGAGTCATGTGTAAATTCACAGAGCAACTCTCCAACGAACTATTTTTGTGGGATGGGAAATCAGAAGTCCTCTCTGGCAACCATCTGTAGTAGGTAAAAAAAAGCGTGATATTTTTTGCTGTCGGACGAAAATTTTGAATTATCCCCAGAGCTAAGAAATCCAGTTAACAATTTTCATTCGGGGGCCACCCTATGCATGACTGGAACTTTCTAATTTATTCTCGCCATTGTGAACATACTCTGTTGGTATTCCTTTTCTACTTTCTTGAAATATTATAACGTCATTAATCCAAAGTTCTCTAGTAATTAGGTAAATCACAAACACTAGTGTAGATGAACTTGAACGGTTTATTTAATTTTACCTAAACACAGTTTTACAAAATATTTGAACGAAATTAAAAGTCATCAATAGACAAACGTAGAATAATCATATTTTCACCAAGACGAGACGAGAGTCGATATCAATCCCGTGCGTGTCGATGTCTTATTGGTCGGTAATAATTGCCTGATCTTCATCGGACTAATAATTATGGAGATGGCTCACAGCGAGACCGCTGAATCCTAAATTTTATCCATTACAATATTAAGCTACTGATTTATTCTCATAATTTTGTTTCTACTGTCGAACAACACACTTGGTATATGGTGATAGCCGTGAATGATTAAATATGTTATTTCCTTGTTTTTCAGAGGATACGGGAGAATTTGAACCCCGAGTCACCCCACTACCTCACCTCCATCGTCTCCCTCGGTCACCTCGCTCAAAACCTTCCGGAGAAATTTCCCGTCCACATTAAAAACATCGTATCCCGCAAGGTAATATCTTAGTAACATCATTCTATTTTGACAAAATTCTGAGTTCTCGTATTTATAATCGTCTAGCTGCTCCGGCTCGCTTCCCTCCCCTCCACGTCCCTGACCCCTGTTGAGGTATATTAAATTTGAAACATGTATGTAGGGAATGTTGCTCGCTCAGTATGGCTGTATAGATGCCATGGTCTTTACTGTTGAGTGGGACATGTGTGTAATAATTTGCTGCATTTTCTATGTGGGCTCCTTGGCGTTTTTTCCGGGTCAGAGTGACTTTTGTCACTTGTTAGGGCTGCCTGTTCAGAAATGGGCAGGCGGCCCCAGAAGCCACCATGGTGGGTGGGTCCGGGCCTGTTGGGGCGCTCTGGCCCCGGCCGGCTACACTCGGGAGTTTTGTGCTTCCCCCCCTTTTCTTCCGAGACGAATGAAATGACTCCCTGAATGGCTCCATCCTGATCAGCCGAGGTTTTTTTTTAAAGCTTTTATTGCACCGAGTAATCTCATTAACAATATAAATCTGACTTATATTACTACAATACACTATTCCGGACCTAAGATGCATAAATTTGTCCCTTGTCTCTCGAACATATCACATTCACTTCCTACACAAGCTCATGCGGTTTCAAACGCTTAAGGCTTCGAGTTAGATCTTGCAAATCCAGGAGCTTTAAAGCTTCCTCATTCACATGATCTTTTAGTCTGGGAAGATGAGCCGTTGCTCGCATTTTGATCACCTCATCCACACTGTCAACTTGAAGTTCACGGTGGAGTGCCTCATTTCGGAAGTACCACGGCGCATCAGTGATACATTGTAGTACAGAATTCTGGAAACGTTGAATGATCTGTCTATTGCTTGGAGCTGTGCAGCCCCACAACTGCGCTCCATACATCCAAACTGGCTTGAGTACTTGATTGTAAAGAAGCAGCTTGTTACCAATGGTCATGGTGGATCGTCGGCCGATTAGGAAATACATCCTTCTAAGTTTCAATGCGAGCTCTGTTCTCTTCTTTTTGACATGTTCCTTCCACCTAAGCTTGGCGTCTAGCGTCATGCCCAGGTATTTGGCTGATCAGCCGAGTGAGCTCAAATATCTCTTTTCCCCCCAGGACGCATTTTCGGCAGAGTACGATCAAGTGTGACCACTTGTACCAAAGTCCTCGCATTGTTCACATCGCCATCTATCGCCATTGATGGCCGAATTCGGCAGAGTTTAAAAAATGGCCAAAGTCAGTCCAAAAGTAACTGCAGCCTTGAGGGAAGGGCTTATGAAAACCAGTCCTTCATTCCCTTTTTGCACCCCAGGGTGGTTTAAATTGGTCCTTTTAGGTACTGACCCCTTCTAAATTAGTGTATTTAACGATTTTGATAGTTGAATAAATTACGTTGGAATTACTTCCATAATGACGTGTAAGCAGTGGATGTGCTAGGCCTACCTGCCTACCATCGTGAACTAATTCATGAATACCAGTTCTTCTTTTCCCTTCCGCACCACAGGGTGGTTTAAATTGGTCCTTTTAGATACTGACCCCTTCTAATTTAATGCATCTAACGATTTTGATAGTTGGATCATGTTGGAATTTCATAATGATGTGTAAGCAGTGAAGCATGGCGGATGAATCTTCCATCATCGACCCACGTTGCTGGGTCGTTGTGATAAGATAACAGATAACGCAAATGAGCGCGCATTTTTGTTCACAAACAGTATTTTGTGTCATGGTTTGAGTCGAAATATGTAAGATACGTAGGTGAATACAATAATATACATGACAATAATTGAGGCCGTCCGTCGAGTAGGTACAGGTACCTGTTGCGAATAATGTTGGTCTGTTGGGAATGTCGGTCTACCCTTCATGTATTTTGTGTGTATAGTGTTACAGAAAAGCAACTTATCTACTTATTAAGATCTTCATAATCGAAAATTGCTAGTTCTTAGTCTCTACTTATTTGTGAGGTAGCCACAAGAGAGACCCATTCTACTTATTCCCAATTTCATGATTTACGGCAGTTTGTCAGCATGGGGTGTGTAAATTAGCTTGGCCTAATACAGAAATATTAGCCCTTTGTGTAGTAATCTGCAGCGTTTATTGAATTGCATTGTATCAACATGTTTTGTTTACAGATCGTCAAGGAGCTTTTAGTTAAAAACACGGATGGCGACCCGGGTATAGATCCAGATGTCGATTGGTGCGAAAAATCTCAACTACCCTTCGAAACGCTATGCAAGGTAACATTTGGTAGAATCTGTAGAATAGAATTTTAACACATTTCATGCGGAAATGGAAATTGGGCTTCCGCGCACTGTGGGGGTTTGTGTACTCGTACCCAGTGTCAGGTCCTTTATCTGCACGCGGAACCTAAATAATCATTCCCCTCGCCAAACTGGGAAGAAAAAGTGACCCTCTCCCATAAGGTAGCCTTCACCAGTGTGAGAGGAAGGAGGGTTGCACGTCTCGTCCAATACATAAGCTGTGTTCCAAGCACCGCGAGTTCATGAACTTTTCGGTTTGGCGCTGAACCTTATACTCACGTGAATCGTGTTCCAAGCGTTTTGAGTTCAGGAACTCAACACTCGCTAAAGTGTTCCCACTGCGTCCATGATCTGAGTTCAGTGAGTTCATGAACTTTTCAGACCGGCTCGGGGGTAGGGTTGAAAATTCGAACTGAAGGAAACCTTTCTGAACCCTCACGCTAAATACTTTGTCATTCGTCTGCTTGATGCTTGTTGCATTATCGTTTTTCACATCTCTTTAGTTCCTCGCTTGCGTTGCACTTTATTTACGTCATGAATCTTAATAGAATAGCGGGGCTCTTCCTAGAAGATTCTGATTTGGAATCGGAAGTGTATGCTTCCATTGCCGATTGGGAGTGGGTCCTTAGTTCTGATGAGAAGGAGGAGTTAGATGAGCAGGAATTTGACGCAGATAGAGTCGTGCCTTTCGATGAAGCAGGATGGATGCACACTTTTATTTTGACTCTTCTAATCTTGAAGTAACAATGAATAAACGTAAAAATGAGGGAATGTCGCTCACATAAATAACCGTGACGAGGTTTTCACGTTACTTAAGACGACGCTAGCGCTGTTGAGTGCATTGAGTGTCAGGTGAACTATAGTGTTCCCACTGAAGGGTTCTAAAACCCAACAGTTTCGTGAACCCATGGAACCCATCTGAGTTCATGAACTCAGACGGGCGCTTGGAACACACCTATAATTAGTTTCCACTAATATCATCAATATCAGTGTGCGTTCTTCCAGTTTGGAACGGTTCTAGGCAAGGGCAGTCGAGTTTTGTCGTTCGCAGTGCCACAATGCCCAGTTCAGAACTGCCAGAACCCAAACGCAAGGACGTGTAGTTAACGCATTTTCACAATTTTTCGGAGCTCGTGGAGTACAGCTCGCCCATTCAACTCGGCATAGTCCGTTGGTATAAATTATTCCAAAATGTTGGAGTCATAACTAGGGATATTGATGTGATTTTCGTTCAAGTTATTTATTTATTTGCTGTAAGTATATTTCATTTCATGTGTTATTTTACATTTTTTGTACATAGCCTGTCACTATATATACTATTTATTTTATTTTGTTTTAAGATTGAAGGCTTGAAAGCGATGGGAAGGTGGCTCGTTGGGCTCAAGAAGGACAAACTCTCCGCACAGAAAACCTTCCGAATGCTATCGGCGTTCATTGCCAATAGAGGCGACCTCCTTCAAAACGGCAAATTAAGGTTAGTACGCGAGTTCTTATACATATAATATACTAGCCGCTCCTGCTAGATTTGCTCGCCTCCGCGTCCAGTTGAGGTGGATTAAAATTGAAACATGTGGGGGATGTTGCTCACTTAGCTCGCTCGGTATGGCTGTATATGTGAGGAAGTTATACTGCACCGTTGTCAGGCCGGTTGAGTGAGGTTACAAACAACACAGGTTATTCCACTTCCAAGTGATTCCAGGTTATTCCACTCCCTGCGAAATCATTCGCAGTGTAGAACGTGGTTCCACAAGTTCTGGAACACCCAGGGATGGAAGTCCCAGTTCTGATGAGTTCGAGACAGTCAGAACTCGCACTGAGAACAAAGCTATAGACTCAGTTTGATAGGTAATTTTTTATGGACCAGTGACCTGCTTAGAAGGGTTTCCTATCTTATACAGAAATAATAAACCATTATAAAATAATTGCAGATTAAAAAAAAAAAAAAAACTAAAAAACCCCTGCGCCTAGATAAAACTTGTATTTACAGTAGCACCCACACAAAATCCGCTTATAGACAAAACCTTATGAGGGGGGGGGGGGGGGGGGTCCTTGACTACCATGTTCACTGACTAGTCTGATGTCAGTATTATTGTTCCACCAGGTGCCACAATTACTCCTGAGAACACGTCCGTAAATTAATTCCAAAATCACTGCATGCTCACATTGCTGGGTCTGACTCCTACTTGTAGTAGAACTTTATCGTAGTTCATGAGTCGTTCCAACCAAAACTGTTCCTCAGACTCCGTTCTACTCTCGGAACGGAATGGAGCGGTTATAACATGCAGAAACAATCTATTCTGGGTGGTATGGTTTGAACTGACTCCCGTGAACGTGAACGATGGATATTTTACTATGAAATATCCATACATGAACGATAACGGAAAATTGGATGAAGATCGAAGAAGCTCCACTCCCGTTCTGGCGTTCTAAAAAAAGAACGTAGCCATTTAGGGGAGTTTATTATTTAAAATGAGGAGGAGGGCAATCGGGACACGATTGGGCCCCCATAAACGAAAAGGTTAGTTAGTTGAATGTTTACCATATGCACTGTTTGTGTTAGATTCGTTTTGACTGGGGTGACGGAATTTGTTCAGTTCCTTGGAACTATTGTGGAACGTGGTTAAGTGGTGGGGAATTGGAGAAGGGGATGAGTGAGGTCGTTGCCATGAGATATTACCCACCTTCTTGGCTGCTGGGTTCGGCTTCCCTTTACAATTGTTTTGTTATAAGTACCCCAGTCTGTTGTTTTCTCAATTCTTACTTACACTGCTCTGGTTCGCAGTTATAACAGTTATAACATTGTTGTGACTGAAATAATAGGCGGACTCTAACTGACGAATGAATTTAGAGAATTGATGAGAGAAGGTTAGAGAAAGGTAGGAAAAGATCAAGACGAAATGCCCCATCAGCTTCAGAAAGCCGCCTAAGCCTTGGCAATGTCCCATACATTGAAATATTAGTGCTTCGAAATTATAAACCCCGTTCAACACAGTATTGAAGTAGCCTAGCTTTAACATTACGCTGTTAAATATGACTTCACCCATGACTCTAACTCAAACCGAGTCATGCTCTCACATATTCATGCTCGCTAAATGTCCACATTAATCGATTTTTATGCATATAATATGAAAAGTTTCTAGTGGAAATTACGATAAAATAATATTCCTTTTGCAGCAAAGCGGAGATGGCGTGGTTGCAGTTGGCGGCGGGCTGTGCGATGCTGAAAATCTGCGAAGTCAAGTGTGTGTGTGATCAGTATCACGCGGACCAATTCTACACCTTATCCCTGTTAGCGCATGTGAGTACCGAAGATTCCTTGTTCCATTAACATTGTTTATGTTCCATTTATGTAGATCTATGAGTGGTTGTCTGCAAACACTCTCAGATTAAATATCAACAAAACAAAATGTTTGGTATTTGCGAAATCCCAAAGTAGGTCGCCTATACAACATGTTGTGCATCTCCGCAGCTGCATTAATGGGGATTCAAAGTCGTGTCCATAGCCTAAATTGGAAAAAAGCTATGTGCCACACACAACTTGGCATTCGTTTGTTTGTTGTAATTGTGTTTGACCTGAACGAGCCCAACATCATACAGAAAGTAAACCATACTGTAATCTTTGTTTGAATATTTTCAATGGTGTATATATGTTTCCTTTGTTTAGGGTATAGGGGTATAATATTCTCAGGATTATTATGTTATTATATATATAAATATTGGGCGTATTATTTTCAATAAACGGATTTCTTCTATCTTCTTCTATCCCATCAACTCTTATTCTTTTTCTAGGACGAAGTTCAACAAGTTAGAGAACATTTCCTTCAAAAATTCCACTACGGCCTCCTCCCGTGCGTTCCCAACAAATGCCTACCTCTCGATTTCATGGGTAATAATCCGTCAATAATCAATAAATTATTTACCTAATGTTAGAAATATAAATTATAATAAGTAATAATATAATGGGTTGATAATTGAAGGGTAGAAGTGCAAAATACACTTACTTCAGCCAAATTTCTCAGCAAGCCAGTTCAAAAATTCGGACTTCAATTATTGTACCTACTAGAGGAATATCACTCAGTTAAAGAAAATTATCTTACCCTGATAACCTATGATTAGACAAACACTTGGATCAAGTTCATGAAAAAAAGGGAGTATGTGCCATTAGCAGGATATTCTTTGATTTTGTGTATAAACTATGTAACACATGCAAATGACACTTGTATCTGCTTCATACCTCTGGCTTTTTTTTTTTTGTTTTTTTTTTTTTTTTTTTTTTTTTTTTTTTTTTTTTTTTTTTTTAAGCCACTGAGGCCGTAATGGCCTATTGTAGCTGGAGAAGGAGGCCGAGCCTCCTCCCCATCCCAGACACTAGGTCTGCCCGATACCGACAGCCCTGCCAAACCAAGCACTATCTGCCTGGTTCCGGCACTCCTACCAGCCATCAGGCAATGTCTGGGCCTGAGTGCTCCACACTCGGTTAGTTACTGGGTCGCAGCCCCAGTCTGGCTTGGCGCCATATCGCCAATGCCAGCCACAGCTGGGAAGTCGATCCTTCCCCACCACGTTTTGGCAAAAGCGAGGAGAGTCTTAATCTCCCCCATCTTAATGTCTTGGGGATCAATGGAGGTTCTGCCCCAATTCAAGAAGCGATTTCTTGCCAACATAGGGCAATGGCAGACCACATGACTCGCCGTCTCGTCTTCCGCCCCACAGAAGCGGCAGAGAGTGGAGTCTGATTTGCCCATTTTATGGAGATGGTATCTAAGTGGGCAGTGCCCAGTTAAGAGCCTCACAACCATACGTAGCTCCCTTCTCCCCAGGCTGAGCAGCTCCTTAGCTCTCTTCCTAGAGAAGTGAATAAATTGTTTCGCCTGCCTCAGGCCCTTGACGTGAAGCCAGTGGGCATTCCTCTTCTTACTCTCCCATTTGGTGAGCTCTCCGAGGAGAAAGCTCTCCGTAGTGGCCAAAAAAGGTTCTGGGCCCACCGGGAGAGAAGCAGCACCCTTCCTAGCAAGAGCGTCAGCTTGTTCATTCCCCTCCACCCCCTGGTGCCCTGGGCACCACAGCAAGGTAACCTTATTGTTCCTGGCCAGGGTCTTGAGGTTAGTCAAGCATTCCCACACCAGCTTCGACGAAATGGTGAAAGAAGCTAGTGCCTTCAAGGCTGCTTGACTATCTGATAAAATGTAGATTTTTGCTCCATTCACTTGACGACTCACCAGTCTGTCAGCGCAGGAGCTTATGGCATATATTTCTGCCTGGAAAATGGTGGCGACTGTTCCCAGAGATTCTGAAATCTCCGTTCGTGGGCCGAAAATACCCGATCCAGCCCTACCATTCATGACGGAGCCATCTGTATAGAACACTATAGCCCCACGTTCGAATTGGGGCCTCCCTTCTGACCAAATTGATCTATCGTGAATGTAGACCTTGAAGGGGAGATCAAAGTTCCGTGTCTCCACCATGTGATCGGAAACACTGAGCGCTGACTCATCCACTGCAACCTCCTTCAAGATGGCATGGTGAGTACGCCCAGATTCCCGCTTTAAAAAGCCATTCCTCCACAACCTCACTCCCTGCAGGAAGGCAACCCTCCTCACATGGATGTGCAGAGGAGGAAGGTCCAGAAGGACCTCCAGTGCAGCTGTAGGACTCGTGTGCATGGAGCCTGTAACCCCAATGCACGCCATCCTTTGCAGCCTTGCTAGCTGACTCACAGCCGTTGCCTGGCTGACCTTTGTCCACCAGACAAGGGCCCCGTAGGTCAGCATCGGTCTGACCACTGTGGTATATAACCACATGGTCATCTTTGGGCTCAAGCCCCATGTCTTCCCTAACATGCGTCGACCCGACGCCATAACAAAGATGGCCCTATCCACGGCTCTCTTAATGTGAGGCGTCCAGGTTAACTTCTGATCAAAGGTGACTCCCAGGTATCTGGCCCTGGTGCAGAAGGGAAGTTGCCTGCCTCCCAGACAGACCACCTGCATGTCGACCTTTCGTCTTCTGGTGAACGGAAGAAGGGTCACTTTATCAGGGTTTACATATAGCCCCTCCTCCGTGCACCATTGCTGTACGACATCCAACGCCATCTGCATCCCTTCGCGGACTGTCTCCTCGAACTTGCCCCTGACAATGACCACTATGTCGTCAGCATATCCTACCACCTCAAAGCCATTGTCTTTGAGTTTTTGTAGGAGGCTATCTACCACGAGTAGCCATAAAAGAGGGGAGAGCACGCCGCCCTGCGGACATCCCCTACTTGGGATGGCACTGACGATTGCTTCCCCCAACTCCGAGGATACAACCCTGCTCTTCAGCATGGTTTGTATCCATTTGGTGATCTGCGGATCGACATCTCGATCCTCTGCTGCCTTAATGATGGAGTCATATGACGTATTGTCAAATGCTCCACCTATATCCATAAAGCAGCAGAGAGCTACTTCTTTGGCCTCCAGACTCCTGTCAATCAACACCGTTAGTTCATTCAGAGCAGTCTCAGTGGATTTCCCCCTCTGATACGCGTGTTGGGCCGCCTGGAGTGGTATCTGGGTTAATTGCTCTTCCCTGATCACAAGGTTCACAATCTTCTCCATGGTTTTCAATAGGAAGGACATGAGACTGATGGGGTGGTAGTCTTTTTGCATGGCCCTGTCGGCCTGTTTTCAGAATAAAGACCACCCTGACCTTCCTCCACATCCTAGAGATGTGGTTCAGCGTATAACTGGCCCTAAAAATCTTAACCAGCACCGGCACAATAGCCCCCCCTCCATGCTGTAGCATGGCTGGGATGATCCCATCCGGGCCCGGAGATTTATAGGGCTTGAATGTGCCAAGTGCCCATTTAACTCTATGGGGTGTAAATATCCTGCCAGAAGCTGCATACAAGGCTTTCCTTTCACGGCAGAAGTCATCAGTATGCTGATGTAGAAAGCTTTCACTGTGTATGCGTGCAGACCCAGGAAAGTGCACCCGTAGGAGCTCCTCCAGGGTCTCTTCCGAGCTTCCAGTATCTGCCTTTTGTATAGTGCCCAGCTCAGCTGGTCTGTCCTTGGCAAGGATCCTCTGCACTTTGGACAGCACAGACAACTCTGTAATGTCCTGACAGAAGTTCCTCCAGGACAGTTTCCTGGCCTTTCTAAGGGCACAGTTGTAGGAGCTGGCCTTAGCTTTATAGGCCTGCCATCTCCCATCCCGTTTTGCCCTGTTGAAAAGCCTTCTCGCCTGGGGAGACCCAGGTCCCTGTTCCACCATGGAACAGACCTGTTCGTTTTGATAGTCTTGACTGGGCAGCTTAGCTCGTAGCTTCGCTGAATGGCTGCCCAAACGAGTTCATTAACTCGGTCAAGATCTCTTGTTGTCTGGATATTAGTGTCCAGGTCCTCCAGCTCATCAGCTAGAAGAGTGTTAAACAGAGTCCAATTAGTGTTCTTAGGACTCCGATATGTCTCAGTGAAGCAGTTCGGATGCTCCAGCCGGAACCCAATAATCCGATGGTCCGACAATGAAGCCTCTTCCGACACATGCCACCCTGTGACCCTATTTGCATAGAAACTACTCGCCACAGTGATATCCAAAATCTCACTCCTTGCCCGAGTAACAAAAGTAGGTTCATTGCCCCTGTTCAGAACCGCAAGATTTTCCGCCATCAGAAACTGGACAATGGACTCCCCTCTTTTGTTGACGTCGTTGCATCCCCACAGCAGATGATGACCATTAGCGTCACATCCAATGATGAGATGCAGCCGTTGTCTCTGACAGTGTGACACTAGCTGCCTCACCATCACCGGAGGGGGCTCGTCCTCATCCCCTGGAAAGTAGGCTGAGGCGACAACACATCTTCCTCTGTTGCTGTCCTCAAGCAATATAGTCGTGAGGTCTCTGGAACAGAACTCAGGCATGGTCAAAAACTTGACTAGGCTATTTACTAGAATGGCCGATCTTGGCCTATCCTTGCCACGGTGGAAAATTACCTTTCTGTTCTGTGCAGATAGTCCCATCACATTGCCCTCAGTAACCCACGGCTCCTGGATGAGGGCAATGTGGTGGTCTTCCGATGTGAACTTGTGGCTCAGGACCGCCGACGCTCCCCTTGCCCTGTGCAAGTTCACTTGAAGAAATTTTAGATGTGTATTATTCATTCAAGAGTGGTGGGAGGCACTTACTACTTTTTCTTTTGCTGCCTCCCCCACTGCCTCTTGGGCGTAAATGGAGGGCGTTCCCCCTTTCCCCTACGGCCCGACTCCAGTGGAGGGCGGAACTCCTTATTGCCGGAGCCCCGTCCCCCCCCCCCCTCCCCGTCGTCCTTCAGGGAAATTTTGAGGCCCTACCGGCCTCCGCACTCCGCTTGAAGTGCCACCTCCCTCCCCCCCTCCTGGCGCCCCTCGGCACCGTCCCAACCGGATCCGGTAGGAGGCGAAATGGGTCCGATTGCCCTGGTGGAGGGCCCTGCGCCTCCACCTTGGACGCAGGCTCCCCTTCTCCTCCCCCAGCGGGCGTCCCAGACTCTTGTGCTGGCGTGTCCTGAGCAGGCCCACCCAGCACCGCCTGGGACACGGCTTCCGCCGGAGGCACTGCTGCCTCCGTCTTAGGAAGCCCTCCCTGGGGATCCACCGCCTGTGCTGAAGACCCCGGAGGCACCCTTTTGACCCTAATCGTCCCATGCCCCAAGCGGACATGGACACCAGGGTTCCCCTCCAGAGTCTTCACGGACTCCTCATCCACAATCAGATTTAACAGGACGTTAGGTCCTGTGTCCGTCCGATTGAGGATCGTCCAGCTTCCTGGTTTTAGGCCCCTGTTCTGCCTTTCCAGCAGCTGGAGTATGCCCTCGCTTGTCTCTCGGGCACAACCCTGGAGGAAGGCCGTGGCAGTCCTTGGCCTGGGAAGTTCCCGGCCCTCTGCCACATAAAGCCTCGCACCCTCCCACGGTGCGCAAGAGACAACGAGTTCTCTCAGCCAGGCCACCGTGTCGTCGTCTGCAGAAATCAGACTCAGCTAACCCCTCTGGTAGCTGGCTAAGAGAAAGGGGGGTTTTGGCCCGTCAAGTGGCAGATCCCTGATCCCCTGGACAATAGAGTCTAGGATCAAATACATCTGCTCACTCGTCAGTAGGAAGCTGGGGAATTCACTATGGAGAATCCCAACCTTCTTACCAGTCAGGGCTTGGGAAAAGGATTTCCCTGCCCCCCGCCCGACTGCCAGACCACCTGGCGAGGACGAATTCCCCGGGGGATGGTCCACCCTACGCCTCTTCACGTCCTCCGGAGTTGTACCCCCAGAGGAACGAGGGCGCTTACTATTGTCAGGGTGGCGCGGCACAGAGTTTGCCACTGCAAGCCTGGCATCTGCTGGTGCCATCCCTCCTGCAACCAAGCGGTTGAATCGTTTCCTCTGGCCCGAGGTGAACTTAATTCTGCCCTCAAGCCCATAGGATTGATCCCGAGAAGAGGTTTCTTGGCTCAGGCCCATCCCCTTCCCCAGAGGCCTATTGCCTCCGTCAGGCACCGACTCAGAGGGCACTTGCTGCACTATGCGTCGGGCCTCCTCTACCCCAATTCCTTGGGATAGAAGTTTCTTTAGGTGCGCCTTCTGCTTGCTGTTCAAGGCCACCCAGCCCGTACGACGAACAGCACCAGCAGAGGGCACCTGTACCTTGTGTGAGGAACTCGCTGAGCCCGCCTCCAACAACACACCCACCCCTGCCTCTTTCTGCCCCTGCATCTCATGCGAGACTAGCACAGGGGCAGATGGCTAGGTGGACATGTCGGAAGGCCCTTGGCATACAGCACCTGCCTCCACCTCCATAGACTCTAAATTCATACTGACGGCTCTAAAGTCGTCAGTGATGCTCAGTGGGGAGGCCCTAGCGGCCTCACCACCGGTTTGCGAGTCTTGCGACTCTTCCTGGTGAGAGAGGGGTGAGCTCAACAACAGCTCATCCTCTGACTCCAGGCTGGGGAAATTTATTTTTAATGTCTTTTTATCATCCATACAGGTTTGATAAAACGCCGGAAAAACAGTCACCCCCCGCAGAGCCGGGTTACGGGAGAAGGCTAATACTACTGGGGGTCGTCTGGTACCCAGAGCCTGCATACTAGCGACCAGACTCCCCTCTGGCCACGCATCCCTCGGCGTACGCCACGTACCACCTTGGATTGGGGGTTGTCGTTTGGTCAAGAGAAGGGCTAGGGGCTTTTACGCCCACCCTCCTCCAGTCCGGGGGGCACCGCGCGGAGGCGACAACCACCACCCCCATACCACTGGCTTTGGCACATATATTCGTAAAATACTAAAACAGGAGTTTGTTATTGTAGTGGCTCCGACTTGTACGATAAGTTACCTAATTTTGGTTTATTATTTCCAATAATAAGCCTATGGCCCCTTTCACACCAAACGAATCCAAATCAATCAGCATCACTCCGAATCAAGTTGAATCTGATTGACCAAGATTCGGCTTGGGAGCGCTCCGTTTAAATGTGAAGGAACTCTTTTCCCGCCTTCACACCGGACGAATCTGGTTCAATCAGGTTTCATTCGAGGTCGCACTTGATTCAACCGGTCGGATTCTTCGTCCGGTCAGTCATGAATCAACAACCATACGAGATGGACGTGGAATTGTTAATTTTAAAAGTTAAAGAAAATAGTGCGATATATGACGCCAGTGATAAAAATCACAGCAATAGAAACGTCATATCTTCTGTGTGGAGGAAAATTGGCGAAGATTTAAACATTTCAGGTAAGAATTATATTGTACTCAGCAATAATAATATGCCCATATTGTTTGTATTTTGCAATATTCGAGTTTCTCGGCTATATATGAAAAGTAATTGTACAACACCACACTGTATATTTTTAATGAATTTTTTACACTAATATTTTAATGAAATAAATGGAAAACCATTTTTTTGAATAAGTAAAGTAAGTAACAATCTTTTTCAAGTAAATACAGTAGGTAATTTCAATTTTGCCAAGGTATAAATCCTGCAGGCTGAAGAAAATACTCTTTCAGGTGGTTTCTTGTTGTGATTGCTTCATTTGTTCCTCTTCTCTGAGTGGTAAGGTGGGAGGGATTGGCTATTTTCTTCATTCCAAGAGAAAAGTTCTTGATCCAACATAACATCTCTCGGGCTTTGTTGTTTTTTAATGAAATTATGTAAAACGCAGGCACACTTTATAGTCATATCTGTTTGGATGACATCAGTTTTAATGGATACCTGCAAAACTTCAAACTTCTTTGTAAGAATTCCAAAAGCACATTCTACAGATTTTCGAGCGCGAGACAGTCTGAAATTGAAATTTCTTTTACTGAAATCTAGATCCCTTCGTGGAAAAGGTCTCATTAAATTTTTTTGGAGAGGGAAAGCTTCATCGCCAACTAGGTACATCTCTGTTTCGTACTGAGAACCTGGCAATGAGAACTGGCCTTCTGGTACATTCAATTGGCGAGCGTTGTAACTTTTCCCCATTGCAGATTGTGTGAATATCGTACTATCATTTTCCTTTCCATAAGCACCAACTTCGATCATTGTAAAGCAAGCGTTAGCATCAGCAACAGCAAGCAGAACAACAGAATGAAAATCCTTGTAGCAATAAAAAAGTGACCCAGCATTTGGTGGGCGTTGTATACGGCAATGTTTGCCATCAATGCTTCCTATACAGTTCGGCATATTCCACTTCTCGTGATAGTCTTTTGCTATTTTCATCCATTCATCACGACTAGGAACACACATGTAACGGGGATGGAGAGCATCCCATAAAGCTTTCGTTGTTTCCTTTACTATTTTGTGGATGGTCGACAACCCAACACGGAAGTAGAAACTGAGAGAAGAGAACGAATGGCCAGTAATTACATACCTGCAAACAAATAAAAAATAATACAATTTATGTTAATTAAAACCTGGTTAATGTGTTAAACTATTTACAAATAAAATGTAGTAATCAGTAAATTTATAAAGTTACATTCTCCTTATAATTTTCTTTGCAGGAGACCAACTGAAGGAAAAATGGCATCAACTACGTTCCAACTACATGCGTGTCAAGAGAAACGAAAAACACAAAACCTCCGGATCTGCGGCAAAATCAAAAACAAAATGGCCTTACTATGATTTGATGTCATTTTTGGACCAATTTTCAGAATCAAGAGACACTTCTGGGAATGTACAAGAATCACTCAACCAGCCAGAATTTTTTAGTGAACTTCAGGATGAAACCCCAACTCACGAAGACATACTTACAGCGGAGGAGAATTTTGAAAATAGTTTGGGTGCAAATACAGAACAGCCACCAGAAACTTCAAATCCGACAGTCAATAAAAAGAAGAAATTTACCAGGAAAAGACAAGCTGCAGTAGTAGATGACATTGATTCCCAGTATTTGTCTGAATTAAATAAAATTAATTCATCTCGGCTGGACGACAATGACCCCGACAGAATGTTTTTATTAAGTTTGCTACCATCACTGAAAAACCTGACTCCTGCAGATAACATGGATTTCAAACTAAACGCATTACAGTTTTTGAAAGGCAAACTAAATCTAACTTCATCTGGCCACAATGTCACCTGGTTACAATCTCAGCCGCCTCAAACTGCATGGCCTGAGTCTCACAGCAATTTGACTTCTCCTGCTTCATTAACTTCACTACATTCAACTTCAGTTCTTTACATTGAACCTGAAAATGGGAGACCCTCCGCGCCACAGCATTTTAATAATTATACAAATATCTAATTAATTCAATATCTTAATAATTCAAGTTTCACATTATTCTATACGATGAGTGTATGTTGTTCTTTAAAATAAAAAATGTATACAGATTTAATTAATTGATAGTTATTACCTGAGACAAATTGCGAGTCGTTCCTCTGCTGTGATAGACTTTCTATAATTTGTATCCAATTTCGAGATTTCAGGTCCCACCAAATCCAGCAGTACTACGAACAATTCCTCACTCATTCGGAAGAAGTCATAGAATTTCTTCTCATCATTTTGTAGGTCAGGATGTAAATGATGAAACAAACCGAAATCCAGCCTTTTCCTATTTATGTGATGTATCCACACTTTTCTTGTTTTTTGTTTTCGCCGTTGCCTCCTACGAAACACTATTGCATTTAAAACCACTGCGTCCATGATGATGGCTCAAAAGCAACTAAAAGAAGGAAAACAAAAAGATGAAAGGATTTTGATTGATTCAGGTTGATTCAGCTGGTGTGAAAGCGTGGAGATGACGAATCAGATTCAACTTGATTCGGAGTGATGCTGATTGATTTGGATTCGTTTGGTGTGAAAGGGGCCTATGTGATCGTGTAGCAAAAAATTTTTATAACCCCCCTCAAACTTTGTCACTTTACGTTTCAAGGTGCGTAGAATCCAAATTTGAAATGTCCGTCCGCCGTTCGCCGTCCGCCGTCCGGGCCATAAAAGGCCTAAGAATTGACTTAAAAAACCCGTTCTTTTGCACATACATCTGGGGTCTAGTTGGACCTAACGTTTAACCAACCCGATCGCTTGATCGCTTTACTTGCATAGATGCTATGGGCAAAAAACGGGCGAAAAAGTGTCTTTTTCAAGGCTTTGAGTGAGACTTACGCACGGGGTCACGGTTGGTGGTGGGGGGGGGGGGGCGGGGGGTGGAGTGAGAGGAGGCACCGCGGCCCCTTGTGGTGGCTGGAGTGACCAGGGGCGTAGCAGAGGGGTGTAGGAGAATGGATATTTATTACTTTTACGTGTTATACCCATATAATACGGCGTTCCTTCGAGGCATGAATATATGTTTTTTTCTAGGTCATATTTTTGTGTTAATACCAATGCTTTTCCTACGCATATTTAATAACATATCCTCTCGACTTTTCGTACGTACTTAGATAATGATATTATTAAGGCAATAACTATTTGAATAGATAGGAGCTCAAATCGAGAAATATAAACATGCGTATATAATTATAGAAGTATAGGTTGTGGCAACTCGAAATAGGACACGCCGAGGAGTCTGGACAGGCCTTATGACGTACGCAAGCCAACTAAAACTACGATCATACTCAATTGAAAAAAATAATAAACCTTTGTGAAATAATTTGCAGCGTTTTTACCAATAGATGGATTCAAAGTCAGTGTTGCCCACTCAACTGGATAAGAAGTCCGTTGGAACCAGTGGCGTAGCCACTACTGCAATAGCAAACACACAATACTTGATAGTGTAAATACTCGATGTGCTAAACTGGCTTAACCATTCTCAAGCCAACTTCTGTCTTGAATTCATCTAATGTACAGTGTGCGCTTTGAAATCGAATAAATTAGAATCTTATAGCCCCCAACTGGTCCAACACAAGGGAGATTTACCATGTTCAATCCCTTAGTAAAATACATATCAGTTAGACGAATAGATCAAAATGACGTTTTAAAGTATGATTAAGAACATTTATAATAATTTCGTTTGAAAATACGTTTGGAGGTTGAATTCGAATGGAAAGAAATATTGTCCTGAGCTTGGGATTGAACTCGAGTCCACAGAATACTGATAGCTTGGGTTCATGTGATATGCTATCCATTACTCAACGGAGAACTTGAGCAAACAATGGGGCAGGGGCGTGCACGTAAGAGAGATCCCCCTTCTTACAGAAGGTTGCCATTTGCTTAGGAGAGCCTATCCCTCGTGAACTGGGGCTTGTTGGCGGGACAGAACTCTTGCCCTCCGAAGAGGGTGGGAGGAACGGTATGACTCACCGTTCAGGAGCCCTTGCTCGGAGCTTTCCTTGCAAGGTACCTACATGCCAAGGCACTGCAGGTGGAGGTGAACCTTCTAGCTGGTTCTCCCAGCTAAGGGAGCTGGTATCCAAGTTTATAGCAAAACTTACATGCCGAGACACATTACTAGGGTGCTAGTCCCTAGTGATGCGATCTCTACCCCTAAACACCCTGGGCCCCCAAGGCTAGGGTGCGCTCAACCACTGCCACCACGAATCCTACCTCAGGTTTGTATGTACAGTGAGTCCCGAACGGTTCTGAACTGACTACGCCCCTTTTTGGCTGTATGCACAGCGACCGAACGAGTTCGGGATTTTTAGTTCGCTGTTCACAGAGCCAGTGCGGGACTGTCCAGAACACGTTCTATCGGTCCGGGATTTTTTTCGGAACTTCTAGTCCTGCTCATGCGCAGTAAACTATTTACGCTCCGCCCCCTACGATTTCCCCTGTGGGCTCGCAAGTGGAGTTTTGTTGTTGTTGTTTTCGGCAATACTGATTGCGTCATTACATTGATTACATTGATTTTCGGTAACTGATATTGTGACTAAGTCATAAGTTTGATAGCAAACAAAATTCTAGTGCTATATAATCAAATATAACACAAATTGACTTATGTCAATTTGCTCTTTTGGTCATACTGCACAATTGGAACATTTAGTGAATTTTCGAGGAAAATGAAACTACTTAATGCAATGTCTAGAAAAATTTTACAAATTAAATTTAAATTCGTGAAAATCCGTTTCGAGGTATTTTGAAACGATTCCTGGATTTCAATACTTCTGTTCTCTCCTGGTCTTCCTCTCCACAGTGATTGCAGCCGCTGGTAACATTTCCGATCCCAAATCGTTGAAAACAGGAATTACAGAGGAGGCGTCCACTTTGTAATCTGGAAATAGTTTTTATGAAGTTTTTTATCTTCAGATGGATAGAAGTCAAACCAAGGTTTTGTTGGAAGTGTTGGAAAGAGAGTTAGTTCTGTGGTAGGTGCCTGACGGGTAGGAGTTGAAAAGATTTTTTTTAATTTCAATTTATTTATTGGTCTTGATACAGAAGTAGGGTGATGACCCCTCTAGTTATCTTTACAGATAAGTAACATTAAAAACGGACAGATGGCTCTAAATATACGAAATTACAAATTTTTTCAAAAATAAGAGAGGGAGAGAATAAAATTAGGAAGAGAGAAGGAATTAAGGAAAAATTGAGAGAGAAAGGGGAAAACGCATCAGAAGTGAGGCGTATTTGAGGAATTTTGCCATGTTCGACGCATGTCCTGGTGGATATGTTGATAAAAATCCCTGAATGGTAAACTTTTGTCCATTTTTTTATTCAGTCTTTATCGTCTGCCACACTTGTATAGCAGATATGAAGTTTTCATTGAACCTTGGGGGGATCTAGTAGTTGCAATGTAGATTCTCCTTGAAGATTGTCGCTGCATAGCGAAAGGGTAGACAAGTGTGGGAGATTATCAGAAGGGGAGATGAAAGAAGAAGAGAGGGGAGGAGAATGAGGGTGAGAGGACAGTATGAAGACGACGAGAAGAGAACAAACATTGGTGAGTCGTATAAATAACCTTATACCTATATATATTATTCGTACATATACCATTTTGATAGATTGCTTCAACACAATTCCAGTCTCTCCCTAGTGTAGGGACTACGCACGGTTGACAATGGATATACATTGTCCCATAAGGTATACGCTTTGAGGTACACAAACCTCGAGGTGCCTGTAGAGCACAATTCGGAAGTGTACACAATCACTATCATTATTAATACCATACAAGGTATGCGTATCGAGGTACACAAACCTTGGGGTGACAGTAGAGCACATTATGCATGTGTACACAGACACATACATAGGTACTACACAGAGTACATATTGTTTAGAGAGGCATTTGGGTACGGGTGTAGGGGAGGTTGGAGCCCGTCTTGGGTTGGGGACACAACCCCAATGGGAGAGACTGGTTCCTTCACATAGAAATCATTTTAGATTAAACACCATAATGTGGCATATCTTCTATATATATAAAAGTTCAGTCATGCAGCATGACCCCATGAGCGAATTTTTGAAGAAATCTTCGACATTTCAGTCGCTATTGATCGTGTAGAGAAATTTTAGTTTATGATTTTGATAGACAAACATGGAATCAAATTATTAAAAATAATTAGGAGGTACTCATACTTTATTATTATTAAACTAATCTTGTAGATTTAAAGACAAATGTAGGTAAATATTCATAGATTTTGATGTCCAATGTGGTCAGTATTGAAGGCAGTTGAAATCTTAACAGTATCCTATCATAACATCATCAAATCTTGACATAAAATAAAATAACATACCGACGTTTTAAACAGCATGGTTCTAGGATTGGTTATACAGGGATACTTCCATAAGAGTAGTTCAATCTGAATTTGGACAATGTTTCATGCAAATATTACCGATTTTTACAACTAGCGAACGGCATTATTTCGATTTTTGACTGATTTTTCAACTTTGAAATTTTTGAAAACTTGATACATATTCTTATAGGAAATTTTACGCTGATTCCGAATATAACACATGTTAGTATGCTGAAAAAATTATTTCGCACAACAAATCGCAAAAAACAGGCTATTTTGAAATTTTTGACTACATTTTTGAAAATTTCAACCCGAAGATGTAATCCGATCATGAACTTGATGTGGTGATGAACATGAACCAACGAACTTGAACTTTCGTTTTGTATCCTTAACATTTTAAAATTTGTTTGAAGTTTCTAGCACAATTCTACGGACAGTTATCGTCTGGAATGACATACATACATATATACATACATATATATATACATACATACATACATAAAAAAATGCGTTAAACTTCAGAATATGATTCAGAATAGCCTGAAACGGATTTCTGTATAAAATTTTTTCAAAAATTCACATTCTACAAATTTTGAGGTGAGAGCAATAGCTTAATTTTCTTCAAAAATTCGCTAAAATCAATTGCTGTTCGTTAGTCTCGCTAAAACTCGAGAACGGCTGGACCGATTTGGCTAATTTTGGTCTTAAATTGTTTGTGGAATTCCAGAGAAGGTTTGAAAGGTTTAAAATTTCAAATCTGTCCCATAGGGGGTGTTTTGGGAGAGGAGGTGGGAATGGGGGATTCTCAAGTTCTTGAAATGCTGCGTTTGGCGATAGATGAGGATCCGAGAACCAGATAATAATCTTCTCCGAACATAGCACATATGCTACTGGTATGAGTTGTATCTCTCATGGTACTGTCACACCCCCTCTCTCTATGAGTGCGGATTTAGGCCCCCATTGCACCTCTGGGGGCGATCAAAGTTCGTTACAACACTTATTGGTCCAATAGGGCACACTCGCAAATCAATGGTAGCATATTGAAATCATTACGGTGTAAATGAATGACAATATAAAAAATTAATGAAATATAAAATATGTAGAAAGACTAATTGAGAAACAAAAACATTCCAAAACACAACTTTCAGTTCCAACCTTCTTAATAGCAAACTGAGCAAGCTGGCACTCCTGCAGCAAACTGACGTCTTCCCACAAGAGATTGATAACACCATAGAAGAAATGTATAATATCATACCTACATCATGATAATGATAGCTAATCATACCTACATATGTATGATTATCAAACAGCTAAACTATCTGAAGTTATACAGCCCAAAGAAACCTGGCGGCTGTGCATGTTAAGAACTAGTAGTAGGAAGTATCCACTGCCAACTATATCACTTCTACATCCCTGACAAGGCCCACAAGTGGCGAAAGTGCTTGGAAGTAAATCACATGACATGAGGATTTGCCACAACCATTCATCCTGCCATCAGAACGATCACAACCCATCACAACAACACATCACAACCCACCGAAAATATAGATTAGTTGGACAACTAGATCAGAATGATGTGTGCACCACCACAGGCGCTCCTTAAATAGTTGCCTCCGTAACACCTAAGTAGCCAATTCGACTAATGACAACAAATTTTAAAAAGTTTTCTCATGGCTGTAACTCCGAACATGAAAAATCATGTCCTACTACCATCAAAACCTGCCTCGGAGACTATTAGGGGCCTAGTCAAGCTGGGGACAGGTGATCCAATGAAATTTTTAGTGAATTCAAATCACATGACATGAGGATTTGCCACAACCATTCGTCCTCCCCTCACAACCCACCGATCAGAATGATGTGTACAGTTTGGTGGTCTAGGTGCTCGCATCTTGAAAATCAAAAAATATCTTAAACCAATCCTTTTAGTAATTATAGATTAGTTGGACAACTAGATCAGAATGTGTGTGTGTCCATACAGACCATAACTCTCCTTACGATTGAGATACAAATTCCGCTCTTGCGCCAAAAAACCAAGCTATCCAAACAAAAGGATGAGTTCGTTGGCCAGCACTCATAAATTGTTCAAATTTCAAAAATTGTGCTATAAAATTACTAAAAATAGCTCAAAATCGTTGATTTTATACTTTTTTAGCAGAATTTTAGTAGAAAAGGAGTTTATGAAGGATCAACTGGAATATTGAAAAATGTACGCACAAAATTATGCTGAAAAATTTAGTCGAATTTCAATATTGGCTTCTAAAAAAAATATAGAAAAAAAGCTGAAAGTAGTATACTTTTTGGGGGACCTAGCCCGAAGTACTACATAGAACCTACAGATGTACTACATTGTCAAAACGTACTACACAGCCGCCTCATGATCTGGGGGGACCTAGCCCGAAGTACTACATAGAACCTACAGATGTACTACATTGTCAAAACGTACTACACAGCCGCCTCATGATGGTTCTAGGTCAATGTGTAATGCGTAGCTCTCATGTCAGCTGTGTGTAGGATTTTACAGTTTCGAGCTGGTAAGTAGTTATGCCAACGTGAAATTTGAAAAAGGTGAAGTTGTGTTTGTTGAATTTTCAACACTCTATAATAAGAAAGAGCTGAGATTGCTGAGAAACCGTTCAAAATGTTTTCCTCATTGAATGTAATCAACTCCCTTGGTAAATCCAATCAGGAGAAGTTTAATGAGTTGAAAAAGTATTCTGAACTAGAAATTGGTAAATTATATAGTGTTGTAAAACTGAAAAAAATTCAAACAAAATTTGGTGAGAGACTTATGGCGTTTAGTGATGGATTCCGTTGCTTTTTACCACCGAGACTTGGATCGATCGATAGTGAAATTCTTGATGATCTAAACAAAAAACCTCATCTAGTATTCAGAAAATGCATAAATGGTGGAGTAGAATTTGATCAAACCGAGGACTGCGTCGGTTAGAAAACACAACTCCCTCTCGTGTAGATATCAGAACGCGTAGGTGTTGAGTGGAGAGGAACGCAGAATCAGCAGATTCCTCAGCCGCTGTAACACCAAGGCAGTCTCGAAATCGAGCATTGATAGAACTGTTCTCAACCCACACCCCGCTAGCCCATCACCGAATCCACCTCTCCCCTAGTCATAAACATAACCTGCAACCATTCGACTCTGTGGAACTCAGGATCTTCTTTTTTTTTTTTTTAAATAAGAAGATAGACAAATTTTGTATAAGAGTACCGATTATACAAAAATCATGACGCTCTTCAAAATAACGGGCAGAGGTTCGAATTTGAGGTTGCGATTAGAACAACCTATTCATCTAGATGAAAATAAGGAATATTTACTAGGTTTGACAGGATTTTATGGTGGAAATTACGTTCTAAATGTTCCCGAGCCCATTCAAGTTAACTTTCACAACTACGAACCTGAAACTGGTGAGGATGACGATCATCAAACATTATACATAGGTAAAGGGAATTATAAAGTGAATAATTTTGAGAATTTGTTCTTGGACTTCACTAAGACAAAGTATAAAACTCTTCCTGGGTTTGATATTGATGAGGATTCGTATTATCTTCGTATGAATGAAATGACTGGTAAAATTGAAATGAAAATGCCTGCTGACATAGATTTATCGAGTCTAGGTTATTTGCTGGGGTTTTCTCGATCAAAGTCGTCCGTGCCGAGTTATTTCAAGAAACAAACTTGTTACACAGCTGAATCATATCACAGATTAGATCCTTTCAAAGTGATAGAAATCCATTGCAACCTAGTAAAACCAGCAATCACTAATCACTACACCAACTCTAATACTCACAAAGAAGAGGATATACTACACACATTCTGTCCTAAAACGGAACAGATTCGTTTTGGTTCATTAATTACAGAACAACCAAATGAAATCAATTACATTCCCATTAATAAGAGCGTGAGATCCATTAATAAAATAGAATTGGAACTTAAGAACGAGTCAGGGGTCGAACTCGATTTTTCAGGAGCAGATATTATTGTATACTTGAAATTAATCGAAAAATGAAGGAACGACTTTATTGTCTCAAATGCAAGAAAAAAACTGATAATGTTAATTCATCGATTGTTCAAGCATCGAATGGTTCTTGGAGAAAGATGGCAAAGTGTAAAGTATGCACTAGTCAGAAGAGTCAATTTTTGAAGAGGGAATGGAAATCCAATCATAATGATATTAGTACGAACGATAGACAAACAGAAGCATTGGAGTTGTATAAACCAATCATAAAAAAGTTCAAAAAACGTAAAGTTGTGACTTTGGGGGTAGATGATTTATGGGCTGCAGATTTGATTGTGATGGCGAGCTATAGTGATGAAAATGATGGTTATAAATATATGCTTAATGTGATAGATACATTTTCAAAATATGCTTGGAGTGAGCCTTTGAAAAAGAAGGACGGAGCAACAGTCTCTAATGCTTTCCAAAAAATAATAACAAAAGCCAAAAGAAACAATCATTCGTCCCCCAATCTCCTTCACACGGATAAAGGATTAGAATTCAAAAATAAGCACTTCAAAACCATTCTAGATAAATATTCAATTAAATTATACCACACAGAGAGCTTGGAGAAATCGTCTATAATAGAGCGTTTTAATAGAACGTTGAATGGTAAGATGAAAATACACTTTTACGTAAATCAAAGTTATAGATGGATTGATGTATTGCAAAAACTCATCAAGGAATACAATAATAGTTATCACAGAACTATACGAACAAGCCCGGCGGACGTTGGTAAACACAATGAAAATACCATTTTGAAGTTACTAGGATACCAACAATCCTCAGTGATTCGGAGTGATATTGAAGTAGGAGATCGTGTGAGGATAACTAAGGAGAAGAAAACATTTGGCAATAAATATGGTAGTAACTGGACGAAAGAAATTTTCATTGTTGATAAAATTGTTTACACAGAACCCATCACTTACAAATTAAAAGCGTTGGATGGTGAAGAGATTATTGGTTCATTTTACCGCTCGGAAATTCTAAAAACAACGTTTTAATTTTATCATGACATTTTATTACCTATTTTGTTTTCCATAGTTGCCATTCTTCCAAAAAGCATAGTTTGACCATCTTTGCGAAGAGTCGGGAGAACGTCTTCATACACCCAATCAGTAAATTTAACAGCGTCTGGCAACTTAGAACGAGTTATTAAAGCGTATAAACCGGGTTCTGATATAAAAATGGCGCTGGGCTGCCAATTTGACGGGATTTCGAGGGTACGGTGATTTATCGTATCCTTTAATTCGTGCCACGTTTTCTTCCATTTTGGTTGCACATGTGCTAAAATAGCGTCGTTGGGCCCTCGGGCCGAGTTTTTTTTTAGCTCACAATACATAAGAATATACTAACTAAACTCAAAGCTACAATGAAAAAATCTCAAAAGACAAAAAACGAGTACGTTGTTACTCCTTTTGGTTCACGACCGCAGAAGAACAATAAAAAATTTCCCGATATCATGAGGGCGATAATAATTGGTTCCAGTAACTGTGGTAAAACAACATTGCTTATGAACTTCATATACAAGAATTGGATCGATTACACTTATTTATACATATTTAGCAAATCACTCAACCAACCTCTTTATCAGGAATCGTTCTGTAGAAAATGAAGTAGGTCAGGAAATTTGTTTTTCGTTTGCTAATTGCGAAGATATAATTTCAGTCGACGACTGTCATCCTGATTCATTAGTGGTTTTTGATGATTGTCTTCTCGAGAAACAAATAGAAATTAAAAATTATTTCACAAGGGGGCGTCATAAAGATATATCCTGTATTTATTTGGCTCAGTGCTACAACTTGGTTGACAGGCAGGTGATACGCAATAATGTCAATATTGTGTTTATATTTCCGCAGAACAAATATTACTTGAAAAACATATATAACGACTTCGTTGTTGGTGACATGACAATGACCGAATTTTCTAAGCTTTGTGCGCAGTGTTGGGAGAAGGACCACGGATTTATAACAATTGATTTAACCAAGAACAAGAAGTGTGGGAAATACCAATGTCAGTTGAATGAAATAATATTACCGCGATAAATGAACGTTCCTCCAACGACCCCTGAACGACCCTCGAACGTCAAAAGAACGCTAAATCACGTTATTTTAACGATAAATGAACGTTCCTCCAACGACCCCTGAACGACCCTCGAACGTCAAAAGAACGCTAAATCACGTTATTTTAACGATAAATGAACGTTCCTCCAACGACCCCTGAACGACCCTCGAACGTCAAAAGAACGCTAAATCACGTTATTTTAACGATAAATGAACGTTCCTCGAACGACCCCTGAACGACCCTCGAACGTCAAAAGAACGCTAAATCACGTTATTTTAACGATAAATGAACGTTCCTAGAACGACCCCTGAACGACCCTCGAACGTCAAAAGAACGCTAAATCACGTTATTTTAACGATAAATGAACGTTCCCAGGACAATAGATCCACTCGTAGAAAAATTCGAGGTTGTATGGAATTCACTTTTATGGGTGTATGCAGTCGGATATAATATCCCAACGTAATCGACTGGTAAACTCACGTGCAATTTCTCTTTCAGTGTACCTAGTACTTCACTCAATAGTATATAATAATAATAAGAGTGAAAGATCAAGATGGATAAACAAAAATTGATTACCAACGCTACGGAGGCCGAGAAATTGTATATCCTTAAAAAAGAGTTGATTGCTAAGTTTAAACGCGCACAGAAGAAACATTAAGATCTCAACATTTACAGAAAAGAGGAATATAAACCTATAACAAGTGCTATAGAGAATCTCATTGAAAAGGAGGCAGCTAATGATTATAAACCTATTACAAACGCTATTGAGAATCTAGAAAAAAAATGTTGAAACTCAGCTTGTACCTTTCCAAAGATCAATAGCTTATTTTAAAAATCAATATGGTGATATTGATCAAGTGGATGACGAGGAAAGTAGTGTAGAAGAATCTAACGAAACTATAAAATTTCCTCCGGATACTCATCACAGTACACCTGTAAAAATGATATCAAATAAACCAAATATTGAGGTTGAACCAAATCCTGCAGCTGAGGCTTTAGAAAAATACCCTCAGGTAGATGAGAGTAAAATATACGATACACCCAGTGATAGAGCATCTAAACAAATGGAGTTGGGGAAAATCGCTACAAAGTTTCTACCAAGAGCCAGTGATAAATCATTTGGTCTTTATTATAATGATCAAATAGCATCGTACATGATTGGAAATACACCTGTTGTGTTCGATAATAATGATATTATAGTAGGGACCAAAAGGTATACGGGCACTTCAGGTCTTTGGCGTTTGTTAACTTATGAGAAGGCTCCATTCGAACAGCACTACACACCGCAGGATTTAGAAATTTACGAAAAAATACTTATAGATACAGAATCTATGTTCCATGGAAATAACCAAATATCCAAAAAACCAAAGTCTAGCAAAGCTGATAAATGGACATGTCTAGTTAAGCATATATGGAAAAAATACAATGATGAGAACAAAACTGAACATGTTGGATCAGGGGTGTTAAAGTTTAATGAAAATCCTATTGAATATAAATATATCGATAATTTGAACGAGCTGATTGTTCGACTTCATTACATATACAGCCAGGAAAAGGCTGGGAACAATAACTTTCATAATGAGAAAGTAGCCATCCTCAATTTCTTCAATGATCGTCTCGAAGAGATTATAGACTCTCCGAAAGGTATAGAATATTTAATCCGTTTCGTTTCAGCAGTACCAACGAAATTTCTAAAAGGAGCTCAGGTAGGATCGGGTTTGTTCAATTCAATACTGAAAAAAATTCCTTTCGAGATCCATGCTCCAGGATATAATTTTCTGGGGCCGGGGACTAATTTGGACTCTCGTTTACAGAAGGGACAAGTGGGTGTGAATAAACTCGATGAAGCCGCGAAAGAGCATGATATTTTCTATAGAGATAACCCTAAAACCGAGGACAGACACCTTGCTGACAAAGTTTTGGAGGATAAGGCATGGAGCCGATTAAGATCAAAAGATGCTGATTTGAATGAGAGAGTTTGGGCATTAGCGACAGGTACTGCAATGAATCTAAAACAAACATTTGGGATGGGGATTGAACCACAACTTAAATTTTAATAATCATATAATAAGAAGACGTTTCGAATACCTATTGAAACAGCAACATGAATAGCTCAATGAATTGTTCATTGACTTCTGGTCAACGAGCCAAGATCCGAGCGGCATACAAACAAGGAAACGGGGTTATCATACAGTTGAGTAAAGAACAATTGTTACAAAACAATGGTAAAGACAGAATTAGTCTCACACAAAAGCAACATAATGAAATTTCTAACTCTCGAGTAAAAGGGAAAGGGTGTCGCTTGGTATTATCAAATAGACAGTTACAAGAAAATTATAAGGGAGGGTATTTACCACTCATTTTTGCAGGATTGGGAGCTCTTAGTGGGTTGTTGGGAGGAGGTGCTGCAGTTGCTAATTCTGTGATTGATTATAAAGATAGGCAGAAACGCTTGGAAGAAACGATCAGACATAATAAAGCTTTGGAAAACAAGAAAACAGGTGGAAATGTCCACCACCGTCCTCAATCAAAATCAAAAAATTTAAAAACGAAAAAGCGAACAAAAAAAATTTTGAAGCGTTGAGTAACTTCAACATCAACTATTATGCTTCATCGAGTAAGCTAGGGATAAATAATTTTAGAGGAGTGTTCATGCGAGATACATTACCAAAAACTCCTAACATAATCGAGTGCGGAATAATAAATCTTGGTGACTCAAAAACGAGAGGGTCGCATTGGACTTGTTTTTACAAAGACAAAATGGATAAGTTTTATTTTGATTCGTATGGTGATGCTAACCCTCCGAAAGAATTAGTTTCGTATCTTGGTGGAAGTCGTTTATTCTACAATGAAGACCGGATACAAAATTACCACGACCCGCCTATATGTGGGCACTTGTGTCTGGTAGTTTTGTTCTTGTTGGCAAATGAACGAATTCCATTCAACTCTATATTACAAAAACTGAAAAAAGACAAATATTTTTGGGATAGTTGGTTTTAATAGAATTTTTACCCACCTCTGCTTTGCTTTTCAATTTTTTTTTTTTTTTTTTTTTTTACTTATAATAAGAGGGAAAACAGCTGAGAGAAAATCTTTGGTAAACGAAACAATGGGGAACGTATTTTCAAAATATATGAAGGATATTACTCGCTCCGAGTACAAACACTATTACCCGAACAGTACTCAAAATTTCAATTCACCAAACAAAAGGACAGAATTTAACATCGATTACGGAGATGGATTTTCCATGTCCAAGTACCAATATTTCATCTCTGGTACGTTGAAGAAGGCTGATGGCACTGATTATTCTGCCGATACAAAGGTGAAGTTGGTTGATAACTTTGGTCCATATTTGTTTTCTAGAATCGAGGTGAAAAAGCACAATTACTTGATTGATGAAGTTGAATACCCTGGTGTTACTAGCACAGTTAAGAGTACTGTTTCATACAGTAACTCAGAAATTAAAGCTCTTTCAAATAACGGTTCTACATCACTATGTAGTGCGGAGAAAAATACGTTCTACGTATGTGGGAATCTGTCACATTTAGGTCTAGGGTTTTTTGAAGATATTAAAATACCAATTTACAAAGGAGGATTCGTAATTTCCTTTATCAGAGATACAGATGCTAATGTTATTTACCGATGGAAAGTGAGGAAACAAGATGGTACTGTAACTGACCTACCCGCAGAAGGAAAAGTAATCATAAATGAGTTTTTGATACGAGTACCACTAATTGAATTTGATCCCCTATGCAAAATCAGGTTGGTGAAGGAATTAGCTGATCTAAAAAATATACCGTTCCATTTCAGGAATTGGCAGTGTATCCAAAAACCGAGTATCAACGGAAATACTTTTACATTTGATGTAACTAACATTTTTAGAAACATTCAAAATCCTACATTCGTGATGGTAGCTTTCCAATCTGAAACGGGTCCTCAGTTGCAGGATTCTTCGGTTTTCGGCTCTATGAACGTAAAAAATATACGGGTAAAGATAAACGAAAACGTTTATCCTGAAGAAATGGAGAACTTTAATATAACGGATGGTAACTACGCTCTTGCTTATGAAATGTATAAAGATTTTAAAAATGTTTATCAAAATAATAATGATATGCTTTACGATTGTGTCAACTTTATAAATAAAAAATGTGTTTACGTTATTGACACAAGTAAACATACGGATAACATTTCAAACTCAAAATCAAATATTATAATTACGGTGGATTTTTCAGCCAATCCTCCTGAAGGAACAAATGTTTACGTGGTATTAGTATCTCACATAAACTTGAATTACGATATTTTGAATAACGTTGTAAGACCAAATACGTAGATCTTACCTAAAAAAAAAAAAAAAAAAAAAAAAAAAAAAAAAAAAAAAAAAAAAAACTTATAAATAGGTAAATAAATAAAAATTAATAAATAAAATAATCAATTTCAGGAATGGGAACTGTAGACTACTTAAGTTGGCCTCCGAACCGCCCCTTAATAGCCAACCCTTAAACCTCACTTTAAATAAAATACAATTTCCCGTTCCTGTTTTTTTTTTTTTTTTTCCTCACTTTTTTAAAAAGTGACGCCTATAATAAGAGTGAAGTAAGCTCTATTATAGGGTTCTTCTATTCGGGGATCTTATAATGTCCCCATGGTAAAGTATTTATTTTATTTTCCTCAACAAACCGTTTGTCGTCGTTAGAATTAAGAGCTTTTTTGTTCATTGTTATAGAGTACAATGTATGTTTATAACTCCTGATCAAATTTTGCGTACGATACTGATCCTTCCCCTCAAAGAGGCATGATTTCAGATCATCCATGTTCATGGTTTGTTTAACAATATTTTTTTTAATCCCTTTACATTTTACGTGATTTGCAAGCCCATCCTCTTTTCTGACATATGAATAACTATATAATTTGGATCTCAGCCCACAGAATTCTACCAGGGGGGCACCATTAAGTTCATCCTTAAATTTTCCAATCACCTTTTTATTATTTTTACTATAACACGGGTGACTATCTTTCAGTTCGCTCGTATCGAATTCATCAATATTTTCTTTTATGATTTGATAAGGGTCAATCGAAGTTTCAATAAAGTAGCTATCTGTATCGATGTAACACAGATTGAGATTAGGATCGTATTCAAGGAGTTTGTTGTAGAAGAAATCATACATTAAATGTTTGGATAAATCCAAGACTGAAATTCCTAGGTATAAGGGTTGATTAAATTTTATCGTGTTACGAGTCATATGACAAGCGACAAAATCTTCATCAAAAATTGTGAATCTAGAAAACGTAGGTTTTTTCGCTAATTTTTTTGCTCTTTTTTCATCACAGAGTCTAATATCTTGACGCTTCCGTAAATTCATCATCGTCCGTCCAAATACAGAATTATTCATGAGCTTATAGAAATCTTTTTCAAAGTCGTTTGAACTAGCTGCGCGTTTGTTGGTATTGAAGTCTATGTATGTTTTCATAAAGGGTTTCTGATTGAATTTGATGACGCGATGAATAGCGGTAATTTCCAAACCTAAGCTAATGTACAATTTCAAATTTTCTATATGTACAACATATCGGTCTTTGTTATAGAGAGTAGTACATAGCTTTTGATTGTGGTGTTCTGGAGCTAATGGGAGATATTTATGATGATCGTGAAGTGATTTTGGATAATGCAAATCAACCTCAAAAATCATTCCCTCTGGGTCATTTTCGTCATATTTTTTTATTATATTTTTCCAAGATTCCATATCATGGTTAGTTGAGGGAACCCATTCAAATTTCTCGTATGGGAGTGAACGAGACAAGGCCCATCCATACAGGTTATTTGCGTCAAAATAACTAAGATAATTAATCGGTTTACTAGCATCGTAATCGTTGAGGTAAGGATTGTTGGCTTTAACGTGCCGTTTCGTGCATTGGGAAATACCACCTCTTATGCCACTTTCAATCATCAAATACATATCATAGTCTGTAATCAGATCCATTTTTATTTTTGTTAATTTTAACATAGCATCCCAAGCCAACGAAGGAGCTGTAATGTAATGAGCTGGGTCAAGTTGGTAATTGTTTAAGCAAACGTTTCGAAAATTCTCGAAAACATCCGCTAGAATCAATACATCTTGAATGTTATATAAATCCGAATAATACCCCAGAGTTTTAAATTTTAACTTATTCCATACGCATAGATAGTGATTGTATTCTTCGAGGCTTATTTTTTTATTGTTGAGGGAATCGTGAAAGTCATTTGAGACAGCTTTTGGTTATGGTCTAGTTTCTCAATCGTATCCATGAATTCATAAGGGAATATTCCTTTTCCTCGCATCATGGTAAAAAGCTCATTTTCATCATTTTCCTTTCTAAGAAAATATTTCCCACTAGCAGATTTATTCCTGATGAAGCTATTGAGATGTGTGAATTCTTCCGGTTTCAAGTTTTGCGCTAATTTTTCAAGTGAACTCGCCATGAACCTAAATGTGTCTACAAAGCACAGCTTCAAATACCCCTTTTTCAACCTAATCATGTTTTTTGAGAAGGTTATATATTTTTCTTCCGAATTAGCTAATACAGAGGTTCTATTTTTCGTATCACCATATTTGAATAATTCTTTTATGAACAGATGAGAATCATACCCTGATAAGTTATGACACAGCACTGGGATGTTTGTAACTAATTGTCTCCCAAGATTACATTTCGAATGACTACAGCCTAAATAGCGAGAGGTAAGATGGCAATGGTCTCTGTGTTTATCTGATTCCGGTTCAATTGTTTTTTCACAAATGTGACATGTATTCGATAGCTGGAAAGCTCGTTCCTCTTCGTCGGTCAATCGCATCGGTAAAGGATTCTCATATTTTTTCGCGATATATTTCAAGATTCCATGAAGTTTTTCGATGAGCTTGCGAGGAATATTTTCAAGTTCCTCCTGATTTTTTGCTCGGTAACAACAAGGTTTGTACATTTTCCCATCCACCCTAGATACTAAATATGTTGTAAATCCATAAGGAATATGTTTTTTCGTTTTTATAGTATACGAATTGTCATCATAATTTTTTTCGTCAGCCAATTTTTGGTCAGACAGCAAACATTCAAAATCAATATAAATTACAAATGGATGTTCGAATTTATTGTGGAAGTTTTTAAATTCCAAAATGCTTCCTTCAGGAGGCATCATAGGTTTAAGAGGCTGATGGTGGCCACAATATTTTAAATGTTCTGCAAGTTTATCTTCCTTTATAAAAGATGATAAGCATCTCCGACAAAAGAATAATTTTTCTTTGTGTTTGGTGATTTGGGAACGAACCAAGTAAGATAAATTCTTTATATATACATAATGGTTATTTTTTTCATTTGTTAAGTATAACAGATCAATTTGTTTTTCAGCACAATAATGATTAGATATCAATAGGGGTCTAATTTCGTTCCCAGAGATCTCATAAACGTTGATAGCCATACTGGGATAACCAGCATATCCATTTTGGCTCTTTTTCTCAAATTTAGGGATGTCATTAAAAGTCATGGGGTATTCAAATCCTTTGAAAATCTCATCATTCACTCGGTGTACATAATGACTTACATTTTGAGGATTTTTCCTTTGGATGATATCTACAGCACAACATATTGAATAAATGAAACATAGATTATCTGAAGTATTTTTAACGTTTATGCATGCTTTTTTATTTTTGACCCACTCTGGTAACTCTATATAACTCGAACCGCTCAGAGGATTGAAATTGCTCAAACTCAGGATTAATCTCTTAGGTCGATATAACGACCAACCTGATCCAGAGGCGGGTTGGTTCTGTGTTTCCCTTTTTTGTAAATCATCAAATTTTTCGTCTAGGACATTATTCAAATCAATATTTGTTGTAATAACGTCCGATTTTGTATGAAAGTACATGTCTGTGAATTGGGTTTCCCCGTCGATTTTTTCACGCGAATATGTCACTTCCAGGCTTAACTGCAACTTGATTGAAGAATTCAAAATCCAATATTCCAACAATTTGTCTATCATCGCATTTTTTAATGACGCCAAGAATGTAGGTATGTCAATAGGACCTTTAAGATACGTCCATATAATCTTTTTGAACTGTGAGTTGATTGTCACTATCTCTTCTGTGGAGAACGACTCATTCAAATTTCCTTGATTTATTTTGGTGTTGTTAATGTGTTTTACAGTTTTAAGATGACGAGCCCAGTTCGATTTTGTTACTAGAATATTACATACAGAACAATGTTTTTTACCTTGTATATGAGGTGGGGAAGTTTTTGGAACCGTGGAGTTCTGAGATTCTAAATGTTTTCCAGTTTTAAGATGACGAGCCCAATTTGATTTTGCTATCATAATATTACAAGTAGAACAATGTTTTTTAGAACTTACATTCATTAAAGAGGCACCACTAGTGCGAGAACTAGAGGCTAAGTTTTCGGAGGGTGGTTCGACCCTATATTGACCGGTAATAGAGTCTTTAACTAGTTTGATTGTGATTCTCTCCCGATCTGTGGGGATTTCCTTTGGAGGAGAGTGAGGCGCCTTTTTAGAAATGAGTGAATTTTCACCTAACGATTTAACTATTCTATCGGGATCAGCGTGAATCTTCCTTACAGGGGGTGAGGGGAACAGAGAGGATTCAACGATGTTTTGAGGAGTATCACAAATAGGACTCAACATGAGGGGAACATGATAATATTGCTCTAAATTTTCCACAGACACAGCAGATGTTGAGGGGAACAGAGAGGATTCGTCGATATTTTGAGGAGTTTCACAAATAGGGCTCAACATGAGGGGAACATGATAATATTGCTCTAAATTTTCCACACACACAGCAGATGGAGGCTCCATTTTGGCAGGTCGTGTTGGTTTCCTAGAAAGAAACTCTGTTAAACTATCTTTAATGTCAGGCAGTGTCATATATTTTTTAAAATCAATGCTTTTTTCTCTGCATTTTACCCACGTATCTCCACTGTTTTTTCTAGCAACAGAAATTGGAAAAGATTCATTTTTTGGATCATAAAATCCTTTGCTAAACTTATTTTCATTTTTGACGATATTATTTTTATGGGTTGTGGATTTTAAATGTCGAGCAAATTGACTTTTCGATCGATGAACTGAGCAAATATCGCAATATTTATAAGTCGCGTCCTGAAAAGGGCGTTTGTCGGAGGAAAGTTTGTCTCCAGAGAAAGGCATTTTAAATATTATTTTTTCCTTCTTAATCTCGATGATTGATCGTAAGAACAGCAGTTTGAACTCGTGATAGTACGCTCTTATTTATATAGTTCAAAATCGACGGTGTACGAAGATACTACAGCAGCTTGAAGTCGCAATAGGTAGCTCTCCTTTACCTAGCTCAAACTCGACGGTGTACGAAAATACTACAGCAGTTTGAAGTCGCAATAGGTAGCTCTCCTTTACCTAGCTCAAACTCGACGGTGTACGAAATTACTACAGCAGTCTAGCGATAGTACAACCTTCTTTATATAGCTTCGACGGTGTACTGAGGAAAATCATGTAACTGAGGTCTATTTATAACCTCGGTTGCTAAGGTGAAGTCATAAACAGCCAATCAGCGTCAAGCAATCATCCCAATTGTACTACATAGATCAGGTGAGGTCTAAACAACCAACCAGCGTCTAGCAATCATAGGTGACGTCATGAATAGCCAATCAACGTCCAATGTTTATATTGTGAGGGTGAAGGGGAGGGGATACGTTGCAAAATATTCATAATTCTAGCTTAAAAAAAACTATGTCTTACCTTTTGGTATATGCTTAACTCCATATCTGATGAACCATTTTACACTAAAACTGTTCACTGGAAACTGATCACTCCGTGTACGCCCAAATTCTAGTTTGCGAGACTGTGCACTTCTAAGTTTAGAATAAATTTGAAATAAAATGGATCTGGTAACATACTATGATATTATTGTGTAATTATGTTCTTGAAAATGGCTAAAAATGACACCAGGACACCTCGGTTAATAACACTTGGACGGCCACGGACGGGTTCTCAAGCGAGACTAAATCTTGTGAAGGACCGATCTTACCTCCGGGAACTATTTGCTGACGTTAGCGTCTGCAGCGGGAACGGATGTCGTGTTGCTACGCTGATAAAAATTATGACTCAACTCTCAACTTCACTGGTCCCCCTCCAGAACATTATTTTATTCCCGACCCGCATCTGGTATCCACGCAACATTTAAGAACTTTTTAAAACAATTTCACTTTTTTTTCCAATTTCCCTTTAGCAGAATTTTTTTCCCCCCGGGATCTGCAACAACTTCACCTTTTTTAAATTTCACGTTGGTAGAATTTTGTTTCCAGCTCGAAACTATAAAAACCTACACACAGCTGAGCTGACATGACCAGTCATTGAGAGCTACGCACTTCACATTGACCCAGAACCGTCATGAGGCGGTTGTGTAGTACGTTTGGACAATGTAGTACATCTGTAGGTTCTATGTAGTACTTCGGGCTAGGTCCCCCAAAAAGTATACTACTGCTGAAAATAGAAGCTAAAAAGTTCCAGTCATGCAGCATGATCGTATGAGCGAATTTTCGTAAATTATACTATATTATGATGTAATATAAGTATATATTTATTATAATACTAGCTGGTTCACCCGTGCGTTGCACAGGTTGACTTGAACATTATCAAATAGCCTGTGACCCAAGTTAAAGTAATTCTGACAGATTCGCCCTCTCAGATCCCCAGTTGGTTCAGTGACGTTGAAAACGCCTTAACATCCTCCCCCCCTCTCACCACTGGGTCAGATTTCAAAAATTTGAAAAAGTAGTCTTTGACTTGAATTAGAGTAATCCAAACATAATTGACAGTCAAATCCCCAATTCGTTCAGTGATGACCAGAGCCCTTCACAACATGGCATTTATTTTTGCCAAACGTGGCTCTAAAAAATATGGCAAAATGGCACTTATTTTGGCCAAACATGGCTTTTAGTTTGGCCTAACATGGCATTTCTTCTTCAAAATCCAAACTTTTTTGTTTCTTTTTTTCCCTTTTTCCCCCATCGATAGGAAAATTAAAACTTGTCATTTTAATTACATCGTGTACTTTATTTACAAAAAGCATGCTACAAATTACAAATTGACTACAAAAAATTGAATTTAAATCTATATAGGAGAATGAAGAATTTCTTTCTCTGGGTTAAAATTGTCGTAGAAAAATTTCAAGTGGGCCGAGATGCTACCCATGCAGAAACATAGGCGTCTGTCACTTAAAATATATTTCAATTTCGAAAATGACCTCTCTACGTCAGCTGATGTTGACGGGGCATACTTCATTGAGAGTACATCTGCAGCTTTTCCTAGTCTTTCTTCAGGGTGGCTACCTCCCCTGCCAGATTGGCAGCTACGTTCTTCATCACCTCCCATCCACAATTTTTTTTTCACAAATTTTCAAGAAAATCAGGCAAAAAAATGGCTCAAACGTGGCATTTTCCCAGAAATTGGCACAAACGTGGCACTTTCCCAAAAATTGGCAAAAAATGGCTTTTTACCCAAAAATTGGTCAAATGCCATGGCAAAATGGCACTTGAAGGGCTCTGGTGATGACAAAGATACCCCATTTCTTCCCCCCCCCCCCGTCCCCTAAACACCCCCTATGGGGCAGATTTAGAATTTTAAACCTTCTCTGGACTTCCACATATAATTTAAGACCACAATTAGCCAAATCGGTTCAGCCGTTGTCGAGTTTTAGCGAGACTAACGAATAGCAATTGATTTATATATATATATATATATATATATATATATATATATATATATATATATATATATATATATATATATTTATATATATATAAATATGTATATACATTGTTTATGAAATTGAGGACTTGGGGAGAAAATAAATTGCTAACTACTAATTTTATGGCAATAAAATCGTTCTAAACATTAATCTGCTATAGAAAAATAGGTTTTGCATTTTTAACTTTTTTGCGGTTTTTACAGATTTTTTACCATATTTTAATGAAATTCAAGTACATTTTTCAGCAAAATTTTGTGAATTAATTTTTGAACGTTCTAGTTTATAGTTAATAACATTTTTTGGACGATACTCTGCTTAAAAATATAAATTGAACTTTTTTTTTGCCGTTTTTCGCTATTTTTAGTGATGTTTTCAGCACTATTTTTAAAATTGGACCAATTTAATGTGCTCAAAAAAAAAAAAAAAAAAATGCTGGCCAACGAAGTGGTTCTTTCCTTTTGAAAGCTTGATTTTTTGGTGCAAGAATGGAATTTTTAGTTCTATCCTGGGGAGAGTTATCGTCTGGAAGGTCACACACACATAAATTATATATATATGAAAGAGAGTTAAACTCAAGGATCCGTCTCAGAATGCCTCAAAACGGATTTCAGTTACGAAATTTCTCAAAAATTTTATATTAAAAATTTCCGACCCATTGCAATAGTTTCATTTTCTACGAAAATTCGCAAAAATCCATAATCATTTTTGAATCTGAATATTATATAGAAGGGGTTTCGTGGCCATAAAATTGGTAGTTAACAATTGCTTCACATTCGAAGTGCTCAAATTATGAAAATCCGCTCATATAATCATGCTGCATGGCTGGTAGTATTAGTGGAAATTCGAGTTGATATAACAAAATAATATTCTCCAAAATTGAACCATAGAGAGCGAGAAAATAGCTTTCAGGAAAAAAGTTTGTATTGGAAGATAGAAGGTACCTTAACAGGACATGCAGCACTGGAAGCCCAGACTTACGTTTTGCTGAGAATGAACCATTTAGGGTTTTTCCTCCTAAATTTAAGGATAGAAGACTTTGGAATTCGAAAAAATGGTTGAAAAATGGATGAATTTCAAAGTTAGTGTATTCGGGAAATTGAAAGAATTCTCAGTGGATTACACGTTATTTAATAAGTATTTAATTAGAATAAGTAAATCTTAATATTTGTTATTTAATTATCACAGTAGGTACTGCATGTGGAAAAATGAAGAATTTGCACAAGAGGAGAAAATTGGTAGATGTTTCTGGTACATAATTACCTCCTACCAGAAGTGGAGAACTACGAGTTTGTCATCCGGTTTTCGCACAACCAACTTGGAGCAGGAAGGGTCCGGGGGAAGGAAACCAGAGCATTCGAAGGTTCGCAGGATTTGACGTGTCTTCATATCTCGAATGAGGAGCTGCTCACGTGTACGGATGAGCATAATGTCCTCCATGACGATGTAAACCTCGGTGACTAGTCCGAACCTGGTCTCAACTTGGAATTTGTCTACCGGACGCAGCTTCTCCGTATCATAGACAGTCACTGTGGGGGGACCTCCACCATATGCACGTTCTGCGTAAGTAATGAGATTCCCAAAGGCCTGTAATGTGTCTATATAGCTCCTAGTATTCAAAGTTTTCAACATTCGACCGTCTCTCAAGTTGAATAAAAGCGATTTTTCCTCCCAGAGACTTCCCATAATAGCCACTGTTCCCGTGAATAGTCTACTTTCCAAACACCCTTCTAGTTGCAGAACAGTTTCACTGTAACTAGATTTCTCTATATCATAAGCATATACCGAGGTACAACTCTGATATGTCAAAGTTATATATATGGTATTATCACGTAAAAAAACAGAAGCAAGTTCTGATTGTTCTCCGGGCACCTGCATAGGCAAAGCAACTTCTTGGACTTTGGTTTGGATTTCCAGATCCCAGATGTGAGTGCTGCACCATACCTTCATCATCATAATGTAAATAGATTCCGACGAAATACTTACCATTGTGGTCACACATTATATCAATGGCGCTAGGGTAATCAATTTGCTCATACCAGTTTGTCAGGTCTGGGGTATCGGGGATGGTCTCCGAATGGTTCCTGTCAAACAAAGCGAGAAACTTCAGCTTTAGGTTTTTATCTTCGTCTTTAGCATAAACCTGCAGCAACGTGCGTTGAACAATCACCAGGATGTTGTTGGATAATTTGACGAGTTCTGGTGTGCGGTCCCTCAGCGCGAGATGTATTTCACCTGTCATGATTGGGTTGTCCACTATGTTGAACACGGTGTATGATGATAGTGATGACCATGAATCCTTAGGCACCAATAACAGTTCATTATCAGTCTCCACATCGAGGAAGTCAAAAACACTACTGCAAATAAAGTCTTCCCGGCAGCATCCACGTTTCCAATTTCTTTTGAGATCGACGTCATCCATGTATCTCCTTCTCCACTTGCAAAGCATCGGCAGATTCTCGGTTTCGAACACTTCGTACGAAGATCCCACTCTCTTGCGTTCAGCCCGTAACTTCAATCTCTCCTCCGATATGTTTTTCCTGCACAGCTTTTCCCAGATGCGGTCGCTATTGACGGCATTGCGCCAACCAAGGCAAACTAACGAGCAAGATAGAACATCTTTCGTAACTAAGTGTTGCAAAATGATTTCGAACACCTCTTCAGGCAAACCAAGATGGTTATCAACCGACATCCTTCGTTTCCGTGAGAAATAAAGATGAACCGAAAACAACAATGAATGTTAATTATTATCGTTTCGCAATGTCAACGAGTAAAGTAAGAAGCATTGAATAGAACAACTAGATGTGGCAGGAAGACGGGAAATATATATGGGAAATTTATACTGTTATCAATGCGATTATCAGATTGACGTGTCTTTTCTGAAGGGTGTTGGTGGGAGATCTCCATTGATGCCTTTGCCTTGTGCGACCAACTTCTTCTTCGTTCTTTCATAACGAAAATTCCAAATTAGGATGCGAAGCGTAGCGGCAGAAACCGAACTAGGCAGTTCCTGACTGCAAATCTTGTGCCATTTGGGTATAATTGTATCTGTACCTACCTACCTTTTTAAAAAAGTTTTGAGAAAAATGAAGCTATTTTAGTGGCTCTAAAAATTTAAGATCAATGTTTTCAAAATGCTAAATTAAAATCTGTTTTATGACATTCTGAAATGATTTTTCATATACAGGGGCGCTTAAGTACCCTCCCGTGTGGCACAAATGCACAGATGGGCGCTTAAGCACCCACATGCACTGAAAGTGTTAACAAAATCGACGAGAGCCAACTCGAATGGAAACCGGATCGAGAGCAGCTAGTTCCTATGATAAGGAAAAGTCTATGCATCGTCTAGTATCTACTGCTTACAAGTACCTACTACTCAATAGTACCTACCATATAGTGCCTTCTTTTTGCATTATTAGTTCATCATGGTTACTTATTGATATTAGCTTATAACTTAGTGTAATACATCAGCTTTCCTGGGCCCAACAATGGCTTAGGGATCATGAGATGTTATGATAAAATTAGAGCATTCCAAAAAGTGGCGAACGATTTTCCTGCTATGAAAAATAAGGGAGTTCCATTTTGCTAGCAACGCATTGATTGTAAAAATCAATAGAAAAAGTGCCGGAGCGTTGCATTTTGTGTGGAGTAAAATCTTACTTAAACTGATGGTCATTTTATAGGGGCACTTCCTTTCATCCCATTCTTCCTCCTCATCCTGCATCATCCCTCATCCCTAGAGCCGGCGTTGGGTAAACCTCGGCGTCCTCCCCACTTTTTATTGATTTATTAGTTTATTTTTGAATTTAATGGTGTGCCCCCCCCCCCCCCCTTTGAGAAGAGTTTTGTAAAAATATTTGTTAAGTGTAAATCTAGCATTTTAATTTCTCCCTTGATGGGAAAAACAAAAGATCATTGATATGTCTAGTACCTACTGCTTACCAGTAGATACCTACTACTCAATTGTATACCAACCTGCAGTGCCTTCTTTTCACAAGATTATTCCATTATGGTTACAAAACAGTATTAGTTTTTAACTTAGAGTAATAAATCAGCATTCCTTGACACTACAATGGCTTAGAGATCATGAAATGTCGTAGTAAAATGAGAGCATTCCAAAAAGTGGTGAACGATTTTCCTACTACGAAAACTATGGGAGTTACTCTTCCCTAGTAACGCCTTGGTTGTACGTGAAAATCAATAGAAAATTTGCCGGTCGGGAAAAAAAGTGTCGGTCGGGAACAAAAAGTGTCGCGAAAAATTCCTTGACCCCCAGTCAAAAGACATATCCATGTCAACATAAACCCCAACTAATTGTGTCCGACATACAACGTTGAACAGAAATTGCATCACCACCACCTCCAAGACGAACCAGGACTAAAACGAAGATGTCAACACACACTAGGGTTGGGCGATAGTCGATAGTTAGCACTATCGATAGGCCGATACTATCGGTTAAAAACTATCGAATGCTATCGATAGTTTTCGATAGCTGCTTCTTTTTTTTCCAGACCTATTCAGTAAAGAATTTCAACTAATTTAATTAAATTCAATTACCTACCTACTATTTGAAATTTGCAGGATATAAATTATAAGATTGTAAGATGAGAAAAAACTAATTTATTTGAATTTTAAAAAAGTATTTACAATTTACATGTTTACAATGACAATTAACAAATTAAATCTTCAGAAAATAAAAATAACGAAATAGTTAATTTTAAGATTTAACTGTGCTCCTTGAGCCACATATTTCCCGAAAGAAAAACTAGCATTTCTGCTTTCCTTTGGCTCAATCTTGTGCGTTGTTCAGATATAACTTTCCCGGCCGAAGAAATCGTATGTAATGAATGTAATGTATCATTATACATTAGGTAATAATTCCGAGAATTTCAAACTAGAGGGTAATAAAGATTCATCGATAGTGGACACTATCGATAGTGACCATCGATAGGCATGACCTATCGATATATCGATAGTAACTATCGACTATCGCCCAACCCTAACACACACACACACACACACTACAATTTTACGAATTACAACATTTTAAGCTTACCAACTCTTGCTGCTCGTTTATTTTTATCAAATTCAGTAAATTTCACTCAGGTTATTCGTGAGTTTTGGATTTTCTTTCTCGTGATAGTGGAGTTTCATTGAGTTTTGGATTGAAAACCAGAAAAATCTGTTCAAATGTGAACTCGCGTCGGGATGACGAGTTTCACCGATCGAGGCGCCACCGCCTTTTGAGAAATCCAGCTGTTTTTCCGCGTTTGTAAACATTCTATTAAGGTGAGAAATCTTATATTTGCGTTCTTATAAAATTATTAGGTAGGTTGTTCCACTCATTTCTGTCTTTTAGTTCGAAACCACCTTTGAAATGAAAGATAGAAATGAGTGGAACAATTTACAAACCCCTGTTGAGACTATAGACACCATCAACTGCTACACTGATGGTTCTAAGATGGACAGGGGACCCGAACCTTCCTCTGGTGCTGGTGTGTTCATACACAGCCTTCAAGTGGCAGACTCTTATAGCCTTGACAAATATGCAACTGTGTTTCAATCTGAAATCTATGCTATCAACAAGTGCTTGGTCACCTTACAAAACCAGGTGCTCTTCCAATATGCGCCCCCCCCGAGCAACTGCGCCTCCCAGTGCGCCTCCTCGTCGTTTTCATTGTTAGTGATCAAAGAACACTGAACTCATCTCCAACGATCAAAGATGAGTGAAAAAGATGATAATAATGTTTATCTCGGATAGTGGAGGGTTCTAAAAGGAACAGACGTGGCGAAGCGAATCCAGTACTCCGATGCACCAAGAACACCGAAACAGTGTAAAACCACGCGGTCGGTTCGATCGGGTAACAGGTTTTTCCACTACACTGATTTAAATGGTCGAATGAATGCAAAGTTGTCCTTATGCGAAATTTTGGAACTTGTGCTTTTCTTCATTATGGAAATACCCACCCACACAGCACAGGCGTATTCAGGGAGATCTACTAACACTGTAACCCCCGTAATGAAGACCTGTTCGAAGCATTTTTGAGAGACATGAAAGACTTGTACAGGGCATGATTTTTACCTACCTAACTTCGACGACAGCATCATCTTGCAGGATTCAATGTCCAAAATCATATTACAGGTACGTTTATCAAGAGTAGTAACGTATTATTGGTTGCTAATGATAGGGAGGCGCATATTGGAACAGAAGCGTGATAGGGGGGCGCATATTGGAAGAGCACCCAAAACCACAATACTTATAACAAAACATTCACATTTTTACTTATAGTCAGGCCAGCATCAAAGCACGCCTGAACCCCCTCACGACCTCAAAACTCTGGTCTGGGGAACAAAGAAATACATTAACAATTTGTTTACTTAACAACAACAAAATAACCATAAAATGGATTCCTGGTCATGAGAATCACGAAGTTTCTGGGCCTTTCTCCCTCCATCTGCATTTCCAAAAATGCCTTTGAAACCTAAATTAAAAAGTTTTAGTCATGCAGCATGATCGTATGAGCGAATTTTCGTAGATTATCGTAACATTATATTATATTACTGTTTTGAAATTTGTGCATTCCGAGTACAAAGAAATTGTTAACCACCAATTTTATGGCAAACAAACTCGTTCCTAATCATATTCTACGAATAAAAACAGATTTTGGATGTTTAGCAATTTTTCAGTTTTTCAATCGATTTTTCAGCAAATATTGATGAAATTCAAGTACATTTTTCACCATAATTTTGTGAATACATTTTGAATGTTTTAGTTCATCGTCAATAATTATCAGCAATGGACTACCAACGACAGATAACATAAATTTGAGGGCCGGAAAGTCATATTTACCTTACTAATCTATATTATACTAATCTGAATTTATACTAAGGGATTGACTACTTGATGTTATGTATTTTTGAGATGCGAGCGTAGCGAGCATCCAGACCACTGATCTATGCTAAAAACATGGATAAGTTTTTAGCATAGATCAGTGGTCTGGATGCTCGCTACGCTCGCATCTCAAAAATACATAACATCAAGTAGTCAATCCCTTAGTATAAATTCAGATTAGTTGGACGTATAGACCAGTAGTTCATCTGAAGACGACTTCTAAAGTAAGTATCTTACTTTTTTACTTTTCCGGGCCTCAATAAATATAAATCCTTTATTTACAAGCATAAATATTACAAATGTCTTCATACTGAAAAAGTTAGAGGTGACAAAGTAATAGTAAACAATTACCCAACGTCCTCCAGCCATCTCCCCTGAACGAGAAAGTTCTTAAAGACAAACGGCGGAAGTTGAGAGAGACTATGGATCGGTGAATCACTGCTAGAATTATTAGATACTATTTAACTGATATCACTACAGGCCTCGTGCATAACGATTCTACTGGTGGACGTGGGTACAGGGGCACCTGGTAGCGCGTTTCAAGGTGCGTAGAATCCAAATTTGAAATGTCCGTCCGCCGTTCGCCCGGGCCATAAAAGGCCTTAGAATTGACTTAAAAAATCTGTTCTTTCGCACATAGACTCCTCTTGGGGTCTAGTTGGTCCTAACTTCCCGCCAGCTCGATCGCTCCACACCCATGGGTGCTATGAGCCAAAAATAGGTGAAAAAGTGTCTTTTTTTTTTTGTATATTTCAAGTTGTATAGAAATTGGAGATTTATGAGTGAAAAGAAAATGTTAGCTATTAATTTTATGAAAAAAAAAGTATTCTAAATGATACTCTTCTATTCAAAAAGAGATTTTGGATTTTAGGCTATTTTTTGCAATTTTATAGATTTTTTAAAACAAAATTAATGGAGTTCAAGTTTTTAGCATAATTTCGTACATAAATTGTTGAATGTTCTATTTCATAGTTGATAAACTTTATTTGACCAATCTTATGCTAAAAAATATCAATTTAACGATTTTTAGTCATTTTCAGTGATTTTGTCTCCACATTTTTTGAAATTTGACCAATTAGATGATATCAATATACAGTATAGGTAACACTTTTATGTGTTGGAAAGATGACTTGGTAATAAATTGTTTTGTTTATCAACTATATTAAAAAGCGTAAAATTGTGAGATTCCGCTGCTGTAATGGATTGAACTCATTTGTGAGGTCCGAAGCTCCGAGTTCCGATACTAAATATAGGTGCTATAAGCGGCGTTTAATAATTATGGACCAGAGATCTACGTAAAAGGGCTGTCTAATACTTAAATAATAAACCTTTTTGTAATAATTTGCAGCGTTTTTCAAATGTTTCAAGTCTGAGCCACAATGGGGGGGGAGGGGTTGGGGGAGCTAAAGCGTTTCGAACGTCACTGAACCAACTGGGGATCTGAGTGGGCGAATCTATCAGAATTACTTTAACTTGGGGGGGGGGGGGGTCACAGGCTACTTAATAATGTTCAAGCGGGTGAACCAGCTAGTAAATGATATAAATAATAAATTTAACGTTAAAAGTGTTGTTTGTTATTGCACAGGGTTCTTAAAATGTACATAAAAGAAGATCCGGAAAAGTGGGAGGAGCTGAAGAGAGCGGAGGCGGAGTATGAGAAGCGGCGAAGCACGGTGACCACGTCGAGGCTGTCAGACACGCGCAACAGGTATGTACTATCCGGTTTGAGAGGCTCTTGCGTTTCTATTTCGCTCTTTATTTATTAATTAAATTATTTATAATAGAGAGTTTTTGGTGACCACTAACGTACCCTTAACGTCACCCTACCGTACCCAAGAGTACGTGACCTTGAGGGGACGTTAGCAACGTCGTACGTTAGAATGGCTCATTCAACGTCACCCGTTTGGGGACCTACAGGCACACGTCACCAGCCTAACCTTCCTGTAAATGTAACACTACTGGGCACCTCAAAATTACTCGAATACTGGTGAAATAAATAATAGTAGTTTTTCTTTTCAAATGCCTCATTACCAACTAATTTTGTTGATAGCGGGTAGGTTTTTGAACACCCCTCAAACTTGGTTATTTCTCGTTTCAAGTCGCGAAGATAGAAACCGAATGTGCCATTCAAAGTCCGCCTCCGCCGTCGCGCTTTACTAGCCTTCAACTCGATCGGAAAAAAATCTGTTCTTTTGCGCACAGGCTCTATTTGGTCGATTAGAGCTTTGTTTTTATTATAATTTCACATATTTTAAAAGAGGAACCTGAGTTTTAAGACACTACTTCTTCGCAGTATTGTTCTTAGTTAGCCTGATCTCAGCTGTTTTCTCGTGAACATTGCGTGAAGTGCTACCTCCACTGTTGATTATCAGGTAAAATCCTGGTTCATTGTCATAGAGATGTATACTTTTTCATACTTCTTGATATATTACCCAACCTAAAACCCAAAAACATGAAGTTTGTAACGACTAAAGACCTAAAAGTGCAACTAAATCGCGGTGTTTCCCACTTGAGGCTTACTATCTTTGCGTTAAATCTATGCCTTGTTTACGAACTGAAAACTAAAAATGAGTAGCTATCCCGTATTTGTACTGAGACTAACATGAAATTCGAATTTAGGATTGAAAATCGGCATTTCACATCGAAATAAAGAAGTCGAATAGACAACCAGTAGACAACAAGATAGCTGGGGAAAAATATCGCGTTACCCAACCACCGTTAACGTGACATCAAAATTAAGGCAACCGTCCTCCCTGCTCCTTTTGGGTTAGCATCTTCGTTTGCTCCCTCAAGACTACGGTAACGGGTGACGTTGAGTTGAAGTCGCCAAAAACTCTCTAATATTGGCAAGCCCAATGCGACAGGAGCATAATAACAAGATTGTCACATTCAGGACCAATGATATCTTAATCCTTTCACCCCCAATGGGACATATCGGAACATGAAAAGTTTGTTCCTAGCAGGACAAAAAACCATCAATTTCAATGAGCCGAAGCCCCAGTTGTAGCCCAAGATCCCAGAAACATTGAGGCTGAAATTTGAGAGGGAGGCCGAAGGGAGAATGCTGAAGACGCATGAGAGGTCATTGATCAGCTGAGTGAGCTCCAAACCCATTCTGCCTCCTATTCAACGCAGGAAGCGTCTATTTCCCGCGGATCTCTTTACAAGTAAATGTGCTTTAACGAACTAAATTAAACGAACGTTCCAGAACGAAATTTATCAAAAGAAAAATCCATTATCAAAAGCATAGCGGCTAGTAACGGATATGGAGGAGATCTTGTTGATACCACATGGGATAAGGTTCTTAGGAAAAAAGAGTAGGGAAAAAGTTTCCAATCTGGCTAGGGAAGATGTAACTTTAGAAGAAAAACAATGGATAAGTATACCTTATGGAAAATTTTCTGATAAAATTGGAAAAATTCTATCATCGAGAGGTTACAAAGTAGGTTTTAAAACTAAAAATAGTCTTAGAGCATTACTAGGATCCGTTAAGGACAAAATAAATGTTCAGGATAAAAGTGGGGTTTATAAATTAAAATGTTCTTGTGGCTACGAATATTGCGGTCAGACTGGTAGGAAATTTAGGGAAAGAATAGACGGGCATCAGGAGGATTTTGGGTAAAATAAGGGTAAGTCTGAATTTGCGAAACATCTTAAGGAATCCAATCATACCTACAATTATGATTTGACTGATGGACAGTTTGTAGAATTTCTTCATTTTTACCCATAGGGAGGTATGTTGAATGTACTTGAAAAATTCGAAATGATCAAAAGTCTGGTAAATGTTAAAATGAGGATATACCTCAATATATTTCACCACTGATAAGTCCATTTCTATAAAGCTTGGAATTATCCCTTCACACTGTTGAAACTGTATTTAGTTATTTCCCCCTTTCACTTCATCTGATTAGCTATAATCCCCCTTCACTTTGTATGCACTTAATTGGTTGTACCTCCGGGGAAAGGGGGGCTCCCTTTCCTTTCTCTTGACCAATGGGATTCAACCTCCCTTCACCTGTGACTATATAAGCTGTGTCCTTTCTAATGTGTCTTCAGTTATTATTTGTTAGTGACGATGGCCTAACCGTCGTTGAAATCGATTCAACATAATTCTTTATTTTTCGTGGAAATAGACAACGTTTTTCACTAACTTCCGTTTTGATGTGCTTTAATGTGACTCACTTCGTCAGCACTGATCTGTTTCACACTTCCTCTGTAACGTTGCGTACAACTTTTCATTTTCATAATAGTGTATTCGTATTGCAGGTGCAAGTCGATGAAATCCCTCTACCCATCAGAGAAAATCAAGAGAATCTGCTGGCCCTCGGGATCACCTCTCAAATCCCCCTGCCTGACATGACGCTCCTCATCCCGCCGACTTCGATCCTCCGGAAAAGATCAGCTTACAGCCCGCCAAGGTAACATACCATAGTTTACACTTGGGGGCCATTTATTTATTCATTTTTTGGTTTATTATTTCCAATAATAAGCCTATGTGATCCCCCCCCCCCCCCCCCCCCCCCTCAAACTTTGTCACTTTTCGTTTCAAGGTGCGTAGAATCCAAATTTGAAATGTCCGTCCGCCGTCCGGGCCATAAAAGGCCTAAGAATTGACTTAAAAAACCCGTTCTTTCGCACATAGACTCCATTTGGGGTCTAGTTGGTCCTAACGTTTAACCATCCCGATCGCTTAACTCGCATAGATGCTATGGGCCAAAAACGGCCGAAAAAGTGTCTTTTTCAAGGCTTTGAGTGTTAGACTTACGCACGAACGCACGCCTGGCACGCTTGGCAGGGGGTCACGGTGGGTGGTGAGGGGGGTGAGCGGGGGGTGGAGTGAGAGGAGGCGCCGCGGCACCTTGTGGTGGGTACGGCGTTCCTTCGAGGCATGAATATATGTTTTTTTCTAGGTCATATTTGTGTGTTAATACCAATGCTTTTCCTACGCATATTTAATAACCTATCCTCTCGACTTTTCGTACGTACTTAGATAATGATATTATTAAGGCAATAACTACTATTTGAATAGATAGGAGCTCAAATCAAGAAATATAAACATGCGTATAAAATTATAGAAGTATAGGTTGTGGCAACTCGAAATAGGACACGCCGAGGAGCCTGGACGTACGCAAGCCAACTAAAACTTCGATCATACTCAATTGAAAAAATAATAAACCTTTGTGAAATAATTTGCAGCGTTTTTCATTTATTAACGGGAAAGCCCAATTACATAGTACATATAAGTCATTCTAATGGTGTTTACAAGTGTCTGTACATTTTCAATTGTAAATAACTAGAGAGTTAGAGATGGTGGATTTGAACGTTGAAAGGGGGGGGGGGGGGGGATGAAAAAATCAAAGTCGGGGTTCATCGTCAAAAATAGGTTAGCGCTGTGCGGAAGTCTTTGGAAAGGTCGATTTCGTTGGTTCGTTGGGGCGCATACGCGAAGCTCCCCATCGACGAGTTTTTATACGTGAAGCTCCCCGCTTACTTTCTCTTAGTGTATGCGAAGCTCCCCGCCTCCGTTCTCCTCATGTACGCGAAGCTCCCCGCCTCCTTTCTCTTCACGTACGCGAAGATCCCCGTCACCTATATACGAAAGTCACCTAATGCAGTAACCTAGATTTTAGGCATTACAAAAGTCAAAATGCAAAATACAAAAAAAAATGTTTTGAGGAAGTCGCGATCGTTTGTGTTGAATTGAGTTGATATTTGAGCAGTTTGTGTGCCCAACTATGAATTCTATTGCAAAAAAACTTGTACTAAATAATTTTATTATGTTCAAACAAAGACTTTGGATAATAATATTGTGCAAAAAATTAATAAACAACAATTTTTAGCCGTTTTTCAGTGATTTTCTCCAAAACTCTTTGAGCTATAGCAATAGCTTCATTTTTTTCTAAGAAAATTCGCTTAACATCATGAAATAACTTTATACGTTCATGCAGTCTATTCACGATTTCACTATTTCGTTCCAATTTTTCATTGATTTTTTTATCGAAGCTAACTTATTGAACTAACCTTTGATGGTCGGGATGAGATGTTTTCCAAAGTCTTCCGTTTCACATTATTATGGAGCACCCTTTTCGCAACGTCACTATCCACAAATGGGGGTCGTGGTCGTGACTACCCACCACATCCGCCAACGGTTTTTGAAATAAAATTTAAAACTGTCCATCGGCGACTACGACGAGTACCGGATGATACAAACTTGGATACATTCATGTTGTTCGATGATCACTGAGAGCCAGTCACTTAAAATCACTGATAAGGCTTGAAACGCCTCGAAAGGGGAAGACAGTTCGACGGGGAGCATCACGTACACCCATTATCTCGGCACGGGACGCTTCGCGTATGCCTGCTAGAACTTACCGGGGAGCACCGAGTACAGCGCAAATGACTTTCACTTCGGACGGGGAGCTTCGCGTAGTCACCCGTTCATTGGTAATTTTGTCGGAGAGAGAAAGAAAGAGAGAGAGATATTTATTGATCTGTAAGATTTTAGAATATAAAGTCCACTCTTACTACTATACAGAAAAATATATGAATTCAATAAATTATAAGTCAGGTGAAGATAATTACAGTGTAGATGTAACGTTATGGTATCGCCTCGGGTTTCACAATAATTTCTCTAAATTGTTTTTTAAATGATGCCACAGTTGCAAGTTTGAATAAATCATGGTGTTCATTCAGCAATTTAACACTTTGAATGAGGAAACTCTCTGAATAAATTGTGGTCCTGTGTTGAGGTATTTGGTATAGGTTTCTTACATTTCTAGTTTCAACATCATGAATGTTACTTCGATTTATATACATTTTAGCTAAATATTCTGGTTTAGAAAACTTTGGAATTTTAAACACAAGAACGGCAAAATTGAATTTCGACCTTTCCTTCATTTTTTGCCAGTTTAGTTGTTTATAGTATGGTGTGACGTGATCATGAAGACTCAATTTGAAAATAAAACGAATTGTGGCATTTTGCGCCTTCTGCAACGTGTCAATATCTTCTTCATTTACATCGCACATTACACATGAAGAATAGTTAAAATCAGGCATCATTAAGCTCATAATAAGATTTGATTTTATAGCTACTGGACAGTTAAATGCAATACCCTGATAAATAGCACTGTGCACTTTTTTAAATTAGCACTGTGCACAGAAATCCGTTTTTTCATGTCATTCTGAAGTTTAACGCATTTTTTTATGTATGTATGTATGTATACATGTATGTATGTATGTATGTATATATGTATGTATGTATGTATGTATGTGTCATTCCAGACGATAACTGTCCGTAGAATTGTGCTAGAAACTTCAAACAAATTTTAAAATGTTAAGGACACAAAACGAAAGTTCAAGTTCGTTGGCCAGCATGATCGGATTACATCTTCGGGTTGAAATTTTCAAAAATGTAGTCAAAAATTTCAAAATATCCTGTTTTTTGCGATTTGTCGTGCGAAATAATTTTTTCAGCATACTAACATGTGGTATATTCGGAATCAGCGTAAAATTTCCTATAGGAATATGTATCAAGTTTTCAAAAATTTCAAAGTTGAAAAATCAGTCAAAAATCGAAATAATGCCGTTCGCTGGTTGTAAAAATCGGTAATATTCTTCAAAAATTCGCTCATGGGGTCATGCTGCATGACTGGACTTTTTTTTTAACTTGGTTAGACCATGATAAGTTTTCATCAGCATGTATCCCAAGATCATGTACATTTCGTTCAAAATGTAAGCTCTCGGAGTTCAGTATTACAGGGTGTAACATATTACGATCTAAATTATTTAGTATGGGTGATATTCTCGAGACTTGGACACTAGCGCATCCTTACATCGAGGCAAGGCGAAGTCGAAGTTATTTCACCTTGTTGTCATGGTGACGAGTAAACATATGCGAAAATGCGCCATTTGTAGCCGCAGCTGGACAACAGCATAACATAGTCTCACCTAGTTCCGAGTCAATATTTTCATTATTTGTAATATGCAAGGTGATAAATTGTATGCAAATTACATCAAGTTATTATCAGGTGTTGACCTCAAACGCTACCAACGCAAGATTTAATCTGTGGGGTAGAAATCCATATGAAATGTGTGTTGGGGAGTTGACATAAGTACAAGTGTTCTAGATGATCCAGACATCAGCCGCAAAGATGTTGTGGATTGCCTATCTAGTTTTAGAACTGTTCTTTGAATCAATTGAAACTAAAAATCTTTAGAGTACTGTGAAAGTGGTCTTGTGAAAGGATGTGTTATGAGAGCTCTGTTAGGAGAGAATAGTAAGTTGTACCACATGTGGAAAGGTAAGAACCTAGAGGTAAGGTATACTTACATACTTTCCGTATATTATTACTTGTTCACTTAGGTACTTTATTGATCAAAACGAAAGTACTTACCTAATTACCTTTTTTGTCCATAAAATTTGCGTAACTGCAAAACTCGCGCAATAACTGCACTGCCAATGCCGTCTTTATGAAATCTTACCTTCTGAGGAATGCATTTCAAGGTTTTTTCCTTGCAGCTGGTTTTTAATTCATGTTGCATATTCCCTGATTCAATATTTGACAAACTTGCTAATCAGCAGTTGTATTCGTCGGCAAAGCAACCTACTTTGTTTAGGCACTTTAAACCAACATCAAATCTGGTAGGACGTTCGTACCTACCTAAGTAGTTTCGTTTCTTAGTGTAGCAACAACCTGCCTTGTTTATTTTGATAAACTATCAAATCTCTCCTTTTATTCATTCAATATAACAAGTAAAGCTTCCTCAGTTAAGCATAGTACTACGAACTTATAATAAAACGCTGATGAAGCTACCTGAGCAATGGCTAGGTACCTACACAGCAGTACAGACACCTGAGGAATTTTCAAACATCTTTTCTTTACTATTTTTCAGGTTATTATTCTCAAAGCCTAAACGAATGAAGTTCTTTAGTTTTCTGACACTGATTAACTACTATAGTTAGTAGGCTCCTGGTCCAAATAAAAACTCGTTCACGTTAGATTGGTATTGTTGACAGCAATCTACAATCAATTATTGCGCTGGCAGGCATGATTATTATAACATTTAGTCGAATTGAAACTTTGTATTGCTACAATATTATACTTTTTCAAAACAAAACTGTTGAAAAATGGCCTTATAACCACGAATTATGTTGTGAGAAATAGGTTGGTTGAGTAGCGATTCATTGACGTAGGGCGGTCTCATGGCCGACTTTGGCTGAACCGCGAACCTACTCCAGGCGTGACGTCACGAGAATATGGGCCATACGTCTATTTCCAATTATAATAGTTTTACTTTTAGACGAATTAATTCCAAACAGTGTTTCAAACACCAATCTAGGAAATGTTTGTATCAGTCCAATTTAAGTTATAGGCTATTTGAAGTTTTTTAAATTCGAGCCAGAGGGGGTGTTTTAGGGGATGGGCAGGGGGTGAAATGGGGTATCTTCGACACCATTGGACGAACTGGGGATCTGATTGTTTGAATATGTTTGGATTAATCTAACTTAAATCACAGGCTACTTGAAATTTCTAAAGTCTGCCCCATAGTGGGTGTTTTACGGGAGGGGGGGGATGGGGTATCTTTGTCATCACTGAACAAACTGGGGGTTGGACAACTGATATAAGGGGGGGAAATGTCTGTATCAGTCTAACTTGAATTATAGGCTATTTGAAGTTTATAAAATTTGAGCCTGAGGAGGTGTTTTAGGGGAGTGGCAGGGGGTGAAATGGGGTATCTTGGATACCATTGAACAAACTGGGGATCTGATTGGATGAATATGTGTGGATTAATCTAACTTAGATCATTGGTTACTTGAAATTTTTCTAATCTGCCCCATATTGGGTGTTTTACGGGAGTGGGGGATGGGGTATCTTTGTCATCACTGAACAAACTGGGGGTTGGACAACTGATATGACTGGGGGAAATGTCTGTATCAGTCAAACTTGAATTATAGGCTATTTGAAGTTTATAAAATTTGAGCCAGAGGGGGTTTCTTTGGGGAGTGACAGGGGGTGAAATGGGGTATCTTGGATACCATTGAACAAACTGGGGATCTGATTGGATGAATATGTGTGGATTAATCTAACTTAGATCATTGGTTACTTGAAATTTTTCTAATCTGCCCCATATTGGGTGTTTTACGGGAGGGGGGATGGGGTATCTTTGTCATCACTGAACAAACTGGGGGTTGGACAACTGATATGAGTGGGGGAAATGTCTGTATCAGTCAAACTTGAATTATAGGCTATTTGAAGTTTGTACAATTGAGCCAGAGGGGGTGTCTTAGGGGAGTGGCGGGGGGTGAAATGGGGTATCTTGGATACCATTGAACAAACTGGGGATCTGATTGGTTGAATATGTGTGGATTAATCTAACTTAGATCATTGGTTACTTGAAATTTTTCTAATCTACCCCATAGTGGGTGTTTTACGGGAGGGGGGGGGGGATGGGGTATCTTTTTCATCACTGAACAAACTGGGGATTGGACAACTGATATGAGTGGGGGAAATGTTTGTATCAGTCCAAATTTAAGTTATAGGCTATTTGAAGTTTATTAAATTTGAGCCAGAAGGGGTGTTTTAGGGGAGTGGCAGGGGGTGAAATGGGGTATTTTAGACACCATTAAACGAACTGGGGATCTGATTCAGCGAATATGTTTGGATTAACCTAACTTAAATCATAGGCTACTTGAAATTTTTCAAATCTACCCCATAGGGGATGTTTTAGGGGTGGAGGGGGGGGGGGGTGAATGATGGGGTATCTTTGTCTTCACTGAACAAACTGGGGGTTGGACATCTGATGTGAGTTGGGGAAATGTTTGTATCAGTCCAATTTAAGTTATAGGCTATTTGATGTTTTTTAAATTTGAGCCAGAGGGGGTGTTTTTGGGGAGTGGGAGGGGGTGAAATGGGGTATCTTAGACACCATTGAACGAACTGAGGATCTGATTGGATGAATATGTGTGGATTAATCTAACTTAGATCATTGGTTACTTGAAATTTTTCTAATCTGCCCCATATTGGGTGTTTTACGGGAGGGGGGGATGGGGTATCTTTGTCATCACTGAACAAACTGGGGATTGGACAACTGATATGAGTGGGGGAAATGTCTGTATCAGTCAAACTTGAATTATAGGCTATTTGAAGTTTATAAAATTTGAGCCAGAGGGGGTGTTTTAGGGGATGGGCAGGGGGTGAAACGGGGTATCTTAGACACCATTGAACGAACTGGGGATCTGATTGAGCGAATATGTTTGGATTAATCTAACTTGAATCATAGGCTACTTGAAATTTCTCAAGTCTGCCCCATAGGGGGTGTTTTACGGGAGTGGGGGGGATGGGGTATCTTTGTCATCACTGAACAAACTGGGGGTTGGACAACTGATATGAGTGGGGGAAATGTCTGTATCAGTCCAACTCAAGTTATAGGCTATTTGAAGTTTTTAAAATTTGAGCCAGAGGGGGTGTTTTAGGGGATGGGCAGGGGGTGAAATGGGGTATCTTCGACACCATTGAACGAACTGGGGATCTGATTGGTTGAATATGTTTGGATTAATCTAACTTAAATCATAGGCTACTTGAAATTTCTCAAGTCTTCACTGAACAAACTGGGGATTTGATTGTCAAATGTGTTTGGATTACTCTAATTCACGTCAAAGACTACTTTTTTCAAAATTGTCAAATCCGTGGGGGGGGGGGGGGGGTGTTAAAGCCTTTTGAACGTCACTGAACCAACTGGGGATCTGAGTGGGCGAATATTGGAGAATTTAACTTGGGTCACAGGCTATTTGATTATGTTCAATCTTGATCCAGTGGGGCATATGGGGTTTGGTCCTAGTTGGTAATTTATAAGTAAGTAATAATAATAATAATAATAATATTGTTTATTGTACATAGAACATAGTTGTCCCTCAAAGTGTACAAGTTCTTTTAAGTAAGGATTTCTTTTAATCAGATCCATAGGGGTGTACCAAAATGTGTATTCAAGTCAACTAGTCACAAATAAAGTACTGCAAAAATGCAGTACTTACGAAATTGAAGTTTCATAAAGAAACTTTTAGAAAATATGCATTTTAAAAATTGTGGTACCATTGCAATAGTTTCATTTTTTGGTTTATTATTTCCAATAATAAGCCTATGTGATCGTATAGCAAAAAAATTTTATAACCCCCCCTCAAACTTTGTCACTTTACGTTTCAAGGTGCGTAGAATCCAAATTTGAAATGTCCGTCCGCCGTTCGCCGTCCGGGCCATAAAAGGCCTTAGAATTGACTTAAAAAATCTGTTCTTTTGCACATAGACTCCACTTGGGGTCTAGTTGGTCCTAACTTCTCGCCAGCTCGATCGCTCCACACCCATGGGTGCTATGAGCCAAAAATAGGTGAAAAAGTGTCTTTTTTTTTGTATATTTCAAGTTGTATAGAAATTGGAGATTTATGAGTGAAAAGAAAATGTTAGCTATTAATTTAATGAAAAAAAAAGTATTCTAAATGATACTCTACTATTCAAAAAAAGATTTTGGATTTTAGGCTATTTTTTGCAATTTTATAGATTTTTTAAAACAAAATTAATGGTTAACAAAACTTAAATTGTTTTGTTTATCAACTATATTAAAAATCGTAAAATTGTGAGATTCCGCTGCTGTAATGTATTGAACCCATTTGTGAGGTCCGAAGCTCCGAGTTCCTACACTAAATATAGGTACTATAAGCGGCGTTTAATAATTATGGACCTGAGATCTACGTAAAAGGGCTGTTTAATACATAAATAATGAACCTTTGTGTAATAATTTGCAGCGTTTTATTGAGAATTCAATAATATATAGCACACCATCATACCTACCTACGACATTTCAAATAAGTATCATAAGCTATGATAGGTAACAAACACTTCTTGACCCAGTGGGGCACTTGGGGTTCGGTCCTAGATGGTAATTTATAAGTAGTATAGTATGGCGCATGCGCCAATATAAAATACTTGTAACAAGCTTATTTTCCACAGTTTTTCTCCGATTTGGATGAAATTTAGGGGATGTGCGGGCTAGGGTGTAGACGGTCCCCTGTCAGTTTCATTATTGCCAAATCAATACTTCACTCTGCGCATGCGCTAATGTAAATTCCATTACGCTCCATTTTTTATGGCCTAGTCGTCCGATCTCGCTCAAATTTGGATGATAGTTGGGGGATGACGATTTGATCATCCCATATCAATTTCAACATGATTGTATCATTAATAGCTACTGCGCATGCGCCTATGTGAAATCCTTGTAACGACCTTAATTCCCAATGTTTTCATCCGATTTCGATGAAATTATCAGAAAATGCGCGGGTTAGGTTTGTAACAGAGTTAAATCCTGAGAGGCCCATCAAGCTCCCGTCTGAGCACGAGATAGCGCTGTCGGCGTTCCATTGATGAAACAACGGGCGCCTCGGCCGTTCTCGATCTTTTTGAAAGCTGGGTTTGGCGTTGGATGGAATTCCAGGCGACTGGAAAACTAACCTTCCTCGAACATGGCTCATTAAAAGCTATTAGTAGGGGTGGTATCTCTCTGACGGGATGCCTGTTACCTCCTCTACCTGATTTAAAGGATTTAGGCCCCCATTGCACCTCTGGGGGGAGCACCTAAATTCCTTATAGGTTGTAGATGGTCCCCCATCAGTTTGATTGTTGAAAAATAAATGCTTCATTGTGCGCATGCTCAAACGTAAATTCAATTATGCTCCATTTTTTCACACTCTAGTCGTTCGATTTCGCTTAAATTTGGATGATAGTTGGAAGAAGATGACTTGATTACCTCATGTCAATTTCAACACGACTGTATCATTAATAGCCACTGCACATGCGCCAATGTGAAATCCCTGTAACGACCTTAATTTCCACAGGTTTCATCCGATTTCGATGAAATTCTCAGTGAATGCGCGGTTTAGGTTTTATATTGTTCCGTACCTATTTCATTGTTTTCAACTCATCAGTTCATTCTGCACTTGCACAAACGTAAATTACATTGAGTATAATTTTTTCGTTTCTTAATTGACCATTATGACATTTCACGCTACTTCTTGATTTACTCTTTTCAGCTATGGAATAAGATCATTTAAAACTTTTCAATGTTCTATACATTCATGATAGGTAAACGAGGAAGCTATGTGCCACACTCAACTTGGCAGACGTTTTCATCTATATAATATTTTACTTGAATTTTGTTCCAAATAGGTACGCACTGGATACTTACAGCAGACCCGGACTGACGGCAGAATGCCAAGTCCTATTCATGTTTTTAGCATGGAACATGCTTTAGCCTTGTTTCTAACCATTTTGTATAGGTTTTTTTTTTTTTTTTTTCAATAAACATATTACTCTCTTGGCAGTTTGAAGAGATTTACGGCATCCTGATGGAGTCCGTCGACGACGTTGCCGCTCACCCTAAAACTTTCACAGCTGTGTCCGATCGATGCCTCAATCTCATCACCAAACAGGGTGATTTCATTCAGGTTCGTGACAGTAAGCATGTTTCTACATTAATACTTTCAGATGTATATACCTATATATATATATATATATATATATATATATATATATATTATTTTGAGGAGTTACAGAAGGTTGGAAAAAGATAGGAAACACTTAAATAAACTTACAAAATTGAGAGAATATTTCGCTGTGTCAGCGTCGTCAGCTCTAGTGCACTAGAGCTGACGACGCTGACACAGCGAAATATTCTCTCAATTTTGTAAGTTTATTTAAGTGTTTCCTATCTTTTTCCAACCTTCTGTAACTCCTCAAAATAATATTACACGCGAGTGTTTTCATTTTTCATCAAAACTATATATATATATATATATATATATATATATATATATATATATATATATACTCGGCGCTACTCGCGCCTCGCCGGGGGGCTTCCCCCCCCCCTGGACCCCCCTAATCTATACTCGGCGCTTCGTGCCTCGCCGGATCTTTTCTCTTTTCTACTGCGTAGAAAACAAGGATAATTTGCTATGCAATTCTTAGCCTGAAAAAATTTGTATATAAAAAAATGTTCAAGCCTGGCTGGGATTCGAACCCACGATGCGAAAAAAATTGATATAAAAAAATTTGGATATAAAAAAATTTTGAAGCTTGGCTGGGATTCGAACCCACGAACTCGCGCTTTGCGTCACGGACGATAGCAACGGTTGTACGTGAAAATCATCTTTAATTTCGTGACAGGCGTTACATAAAAAATTATTGGGGGTCGGCCTAAGAATTGCATAGCAATTAATATATATATAATAAATTGATTTAGAAGAGAAATTTCACAAATAAAAGAACGAAAGTAATTAAATCTGATATTTCGAATAGTATTCTTGATCACAGATAAGGTACAGAAAGAAATGATTTTACTTGCATTCTTCAGAACAATCGTATCCATGGCCGAGATAATAATAATTATTTTGATACATTTTAAATTAATCATTTAAGTTGAGTCCAGGTGGTCGATTTGCTTCGAGTACCCATCTATGCGCTCTCTCTGATTGCTGCAGCATTCTGTCATTGGCAGTATCAGGTAGCTTCTTCAAGACTTTCACGCCAAAACACTGGTCAAATGTTGCGTCATGGGAAGATGCGTGAACCTTCACTGGGAGTGGCCGAGATTGGTTCAGACGCCCTATGATTGTTCATTCTTAAATTTAGGGTCGTTGCTTTACCAACATAGAACGCAGTTGACTCTGTGCACTTTTTGCAAACAAGCTGGTACACACACATTTTGGACTGGCACTCTGCCACACCTCGACACTTGTATGTGCAATTGGTAATGGCAGAAGAGAAGTCTGACCCTTCAATAACCAATTTGCACAGCTTACATCTTGCTCGTTGACATGGATGTAAGCCTTGTTGCTGTGGCTCTAAGGGCTGCGATCGTGGATGGCGATGAGACAAGATCTCCCCAATATTTTTTCCTTGTCTGAAGGTCACTCTTTCTTTCTGTACCTTATCAGTAATCAAGAATACTATTCGAAATATCAGATTTAATTACTTTCGTTATTTTATTTGTGAAATTTCTCATCTAAATCAATTTATCATATAGTTCAGTAGAACCAAACAATCAATAAGTGCATTTATATATATTAATTGCTATGCAATTCTTAGGCCGACCCCCAATAATTTTTTATGTAACGTCCGGAACGAAATTAAAGATGATTTTCACGTACAACCGAGTAGTTGAGTAGTTGCTACAGATTGTGTCACAATTTCAGTGTTTTTCACGGACAGCCCAGCCGTTGTTAGGGGAATGAAACTTCCGCAGTTTTCATCGCACAAAAATCGTTCGCCACTCGTTGGAAAGCGCTTGATTTATGTGATAAATGTTCACATTTTTTCAGGGCCACTTTCACCAACAACTTATAAATCCGAGATTGGCCAAACTCGATTAAATATAATCTCGAGGATCAAACCTTGGCGTCTTTCACCAACCCAAAATTCGTTTAAACCAAGATTGGAATAATCGAGTTTCCCTAACGGAGATTCCGGAAACTGTCCAATGAAAAATTGGACAATTTGAAACGACAGTTAGAAAACCCGCCATGTGTCCGGCATATCAAGACAATAAAGCAGTGAATCACAACCACGACCCGTTTTTACCCGCGCCGTTTTTTTATCTAGTTACCTAGTTACTATCTACTCGCAACTTTTCGTTGACTTCCAACAAAGAAAGTGTGACACATCATTTGACGGAAGCAGGACGGTTGATCACCTTATTTAAATGTACATAAGTTATTTTATGTGGTATAGGTAGGTAGGTACATACTGTACAAGGGATAGCAATTCAACATCGTATTATAACGTGCAATCATCATCGATTATACTTTATTTTCCTACCATCCTACATCAATTTCGTATTATAATTCATCGATTTGATGGTATAAAAGCCTTTTTCCAACTTATACCTGTTCGAAGGGAACTCCAGGTGAGTGTCGATAAGCTCGAGGACTTTCAAAACTGTCGGTTTTGGGAGCCGGAATCTCCGCCGAAATTCGACGTCGTCCAACCCGCCGTCGGATCGTCCTTGGGCGTCTTTGCAGGACATCGTTCTCATCCGAGGAATCAAATTAATCCGAGCGATAAATCGCGTGAATTCATCATCAAAAACTTGAATATCAATAAACTATGTATAAACTATAATAATAAACTGTGAACCAAACTGTAGAGGTATGAGGAATCAGCTGTTGGTGCGCGGCCATTTTGCTCGATATCATTTTTATCACTAATCTGAGATTGGCAAGAGTTAACTGGCCGAGATTGGGAGATTAACCTCAAGCCACCTCGTCAGGAGTTTAAACTCGTAAAGTGGTTTGGTGAAAGACGATTAGCTGGAATCTCGATTATTTGTTAATCTTTTCTAACTTAAACTCGTTTATGTTGTTGGTGAAAGTGGCCCTCAGGCTAAGAATTGCATAGCAAATTATCCTCGTTTTCTACGCAGTAGAAAAGAGAAAAGATCCGGCGAGGGGGTAGATAGAGGGATAGATTAGGGGGGATAGATTAGGGGGGTCCAGGGGGGGGAAGCCCCCCGACGAGGCGCGAAGCGCCGAATATATATATATATATAATATTATATATATATATATATATATATATATATATATATATATATATGGTGATGGATTTGATTAGTCCAATATATAAACTTGAGTTTATGGGTTTTGTGATTGACCAAACCTGTCTGGGGGTAGATATTTTTTATTTACTGCGACGTTTCGGTCAGGATCTGACCCTAATCATGCAGATTTCTACAACAATGAATGACAATATGGTAGTAATTAATATATATGTAAAAGTAGGTGACGGTGGTCAATCAAGATCAGGTAACTAGATACTTACAGTTGTACAGGTGTTGCTTAAGTTTGAAAACAAACAGTGATCTGTAAGGTGGTAGAATTTATATATTTGTTTGTTTTCACTCTCAACTATTTGGTTGTTTGCACTTTTTTTTTCAACCATGATAGGTGTAGGTAGGTAGTTGAGAAATAAGGCTAAATAATAAACATATTCTTCAGATTTCCGACCCGCCACACATGGAAAGTTGGATAGGCACTGAAGCTAACAGCCCCTCAAACCACCCTCAAAGCAAACCACCATCCCTCTAACTCAGGGGTTCCCAAACTTTTTTGTACCGTGCCCCCTTGTGGTAAAATGAAAGCCTCCCACGCCCCCCTTACATAACTAATGAATGGATGTGAAAAAAAATGCAAGTTTTACACTGAAAACAATTGTTTATTTGATATTTATACAAAACACGATTTGATAACACGTAGCTTTTATGAAGTAGCCATTTTTTCGAAGTCATACTTGGCAGAAGAATCATTTTTTATTTCAACAAATTCTTCTTGCAGGGCTTCTGGAACATGTTCAACGTTGACATGGAAAGGATCTGTTGAAAGTCTGTAAATATGTTCGTCAGCAGTGTTAAGGAAGTATTTCCCGAATTCATCAGTGAGCGTCTCCAAATGGTTTGACACTTGTTTTGACAAGTTTTATCCTTCAAAAACCTCCTTGAAGCGTGTTTCTTCTGAGTTTGATACTAGCTTTGGTAAATTTGAAAAGTTGCAGGGGTTGGCTGATACTTTTCGTCTCCAAAGTTGTAGTTTCTCAACATACGTCTTGATGTCATCACAATGAGTTATGATATTTGAGTCTCCATCTGCAGTTTCAAGTTAAGGCTGTTTACGAATCAAGGAATTCTGACTAATATGCCAACATTACTTGAGAACTAGGTTTGCTGAAGTTCATGCTTAGCTCATTTTGCTTCTGGTTTTCCAAGAACGAAGTTACTTCATCTCGGAGCTCAAATAGTCTTGCCAACATGTTTCCTTTTGAGAGCCAGCGTACTTCTGTGTGAAATAGCAGTGTTTTGTGGTCAGTTCGTAATCTTCACAAAGAATTTTAAACAGTGGGGTATTTAGTGCACTGTTTTTTATGTAGTTCACTATTTTAATACATAATTTCAAGACGGCATTGAGGTCGTTTGGAAGAGTTTTGGCTGCCGAAGCTTGTCGGTGTATAGTTGGTTTTTGCCATGAGAGTCCATGATTGTCAAAAAAATCAGACACGGCTTTCATCACATCAACAGCTTTTGTAGTGGTCTCCAGTAGGGATGGGCATCGGCTAACAATTGATCGATTATTGGAATCGACGATTATTTCAACCAGATTACTCGATTAACCGATTAATCGGGGCCTAAATAATCGATTAATTTGGAAAAGGCTGAGAAAAGAGAGGGTACATTGAAAACATGGAATTTTTAATATAATAATGTCATTGTGTACAAGAAAAAATTAATTCACAGTTTAGAACAGTTGAAAACAAGTTAAAAGAAGAAAAACTTTAATGTAAAAAAAAAGTTAGTTCCAGAATGAATCATCTATATCTTTTAGGAATATAAGTTCATTGGCCATATCTGGTGTCAACCGGCTTCTCTGTTCCCTCAGAATTTGGCCAGCTTCAGAAAAAAGGCTTTCTGAAGGAACAGAAGTTGCTACCGCTGGCACATATCTCAAGGCGATTTTGGAAACTGCTGGGAATGTCTCGGCCATCTGCTTCCAATATACGAGTATGATAGGGTTTTGTTGGATTCTTTCTTGTGGAGATCTCAAATACAGGCTAAACTCTTCATTCATGCCTAGAGCGTCTCGGCCACGGTGTTCCACACGACTTTTGGACCAGATCTTGTGGATACTCTTGTTGTGTTTTTTAAACAAAGACGAAGATGGTACACCTGAAAGGAAGAGAATAACTTCCCACATATTTTAATTTTCACTCCACAGTGCCGGCACTTTGCATGACTTTCCACTTTCTCAAAATGTTCCCAAACCACACTTTTTGGTGGCATCTTGATCGAAGCTCAAGTTCCGTGTCAACAAACGAACGATAACTGAAAAAAAGGTGTTTCTGATAATGATAGCCGCAGATATGTGATAAGACCGATAAGTGATAACAATAACGTGAGGCGAGGTGTTGTCCACTTTCTTGCCCTGGGTATTGTATAGACTTGATTCTGAAATCTCAATGGAATAATTGTTACAAATTAATCGATTATCCGATTAATTATTCTACAAGTAATCGATTAATCGATGCCCATCCCTAGTCTCCAGCTCTGTTGAAAAGAGTAGCTCGTCTTTTATTGATTCATTTTCAACATATCGAACATATACAACTAACTGAGAACGTTGAGCAACGTCTGTACTCTCGCATAGCTGGATGGCAAAAAATGGTGATAGTTTTATTCCATCGACAACCTGGTTTTTATATCTTCAGCCATATAATCAATACGACTTTTCACTGTATTGTCCGACAGTTTTGTTTGAGATAATTTTTTCCTGCTGTCAGCCCCATGGATGATATATGATAGTTTGGGGCAAAAACGAGCCCCAAAGCCTGGAGTTGGCTTGATGTTGCCCCAAAGGATGGTCGTGGTCTCACGCCCCCCCTAACCCGTCTTCACGCCCCCCAGTTTGGGAATCCATGCTCTAACTGTAAGGGTCTTTCTTGCTCTACATTTTATTTCAAGGACCTCCCTCAAAACCACCCTCCAAAAAGTACGAGAGCTCCCTTACTCAAACATCCCTCCAACTTCGCGGGTCGTTCTAGCGTACCACCCTTAGTGCCTTATTTTCGACCTGCGTAATTTATGAAAATTCGCTCATACATTCATGCTGCATGTCTGGATTATTCATTTATTTTTATTCATTTTATTTTATATTTTACAGAAAATGAAATCTTGGTTGGGCTGCGAACAGAAAGAAGACCGGTTCATTCACCGCCTTTTACGCATGATGAAATTGTCTGAAGTCAACGAAAACTCGAAAATCGACCGGATCGGCACCCTCATACTTCAAGATATTTTCAAGTTCAACAAACCCATCAAGGTAATTTTATATTCATTCTTAATTCATCGTTCATTAATAATTAACTCATTTCCACAAAGCACAAAGCATACTAAAAAAGTCCAGTCATGCAGCATGACCCCATGAGCGAATTTTTGAAGAAATCTTCGACATTTCAGTCGCTATTGATCGTGTAGCGAAATTTTAGTACCTATATGATTTTGATAGAGAAACTTGGAATCAAATTATTAAAATTAGGAGGTACTCATACTTAATTATTATTAAACTAATTTTGTAGATTTAAAGACAAATGTAGGTAAATATTCATAGATTTCGATGTCCAATGTGGTCATTTTTACAACTAGCGAACGGCATTACGTTGATTTTTGACTGATTTTTCAATTTTGGAATTTTTGAAAACTTGATACATATTCTAATAGGAAATTTTACGCTGATTTCGAATATACCACATGTTAGTATGCTGAAAAAATTATCTCGCACAAAAAATCGCAAAAACAGGCTATTTTGAAATTTTTGACTACATTTTTGAAAATTTCAACCCGAAGATGTAATCCGATCATGCTGGCCAACGAACTTGAACTTTCGTTTTGTTTCCTTAACATTGTAAAATTTGTTTGAAGTTTCTAGCACAATTCTACGGGCAGTTATCGTCTGGAATGACTCATACATATATACATACATAAAAAAGTCCAGTCATGCAGCATGACCCCATGAGCGAATTTTTGAAGAAATCTTCGACATTTCAGTCGCTATTGACTGATTTTTACAACTAGCGAACGGCATTATTTCGATTTTTGACTGATTTTTCAACTTTGAAATTTTTGAAAACTTGATACATATTCTTATAGGAAATTTTATGCTGATTCCGAATATACCACATGTTAGTATGCGGAAAAAATTATTTCGCACAACAAATCGCAATAAACAGGCAATTTTGAAATTTTTGACTACATTTTTGAAAATTTCAACCCAAAGATGTAATCCGATCATGCTGCCAACGAACTTGAACTTTCGTTTTGTGTCCTTAGCATTTTAAAATTTGTTTGAAGTTTCTAGCACAATTCTACGGACAGTTATCGTCTGGAATGACACATACATACATACATACATATATACATTCATAAATACATACATACATTAAAAAATGCGTTAAACTTCAGAATATGATTCACAATATCCTGAAACGGATTTCTGCATAAAATTTTTTCAAAAATTCACATTCTTCCAATTTTGAGGCGAGAGCAATAGCTTAATTTTCTTCGAAAATTCGCTAACAACTGTAACAAGGGAGAAAAATGTGTAAGCGTGTAAATGTATACAAGTTTTGAAAGAGATCAAACATTATATTTATTATATTATGCACATGTAGTAGGATTGGGGTATATATTTATATGGATAGGCTTCAATATGGTTTATATGATAATTAATTGCTATACACACAAAGAAGAAGGAGACTTCTTACGGTTTCACGAATGAGCTCGAGGGCCGGAGGGTTCCGGTAAATCCTGCCAGCGCTCTTTTGAACGCCTCTCTATTCCACGGAAAAATGAAGCGTTACAATGTTAAATCGATTTCGACGGTTAGGCCATCATCAGTAACAATCAATAACTGAACACGCATTAGAAAGGTCACAAAGCTTATATGGTCACAGTTCTATCAATAGTATCAATTCCATCATCGAGGGGTCACAAAGTGCGTTTTAAAACTAGAAATAGAGCATTACTAGGTTCCGTTAAAGACAAAATCAATGTTCTGGGGTTTATAAACTAAAATGTTCTTGCGGCTACGAATATTGCTGTCAAACTGGTAGGAAATTCAGGGAAAGAATAGAAAAGCATCAGGAGGATTTCAGGGAAAATTAGGGTAGGTCTACATTTGCGAAAAATCTTAAGGAATCCAATCATACTTACAATTTTGGATTGACAGATGGACAGTTTGTAGAATTTCTTCATTTTCGTCCAAAGGATGTAACACGTACTTGAAAAATTCGAAATTATCAAAAGTGACAGATCTGACATGTTTAAATGAGGATATCCCTCAATATATTTCACCACTGATAAGTCCATTTCTATAAAGCTTGGAATTATCCCTTCAAACTGTTGAAACCAATAATTCTTCCTCTCCTTTCACTTCATCTGATTAGCTATAATCCCCCTCCACTTTGCTTGCACTTGATTGGTTGTACCTCCAGCCCCCTTTCCTTTCTCTCGACCAATGGGATTCAATCTTCCTTCACCTGTGACTATATAAGCTGTGTCCTTTCTAATGTGTGTTCAGTTATTGTTTGTTACTGATGATGGCCTAACCGTCGAAATTGATTTAGTGTTTTTCACTAACTTCCATTTTGTAGTTCATTAGAACTGATTCACATTGAACGATTCTCAACTTACTGATTTTCTTTTATTCGTAGGTGGTCGAAAGTTTTCTTTCGAACGACCCTGAGCTAGCTTAGAGCCATCGCAGAGGACACCAAAGGCTCCTGGGTGTTCAACAGCTTCCTGTCCAGCCCTTTTGTGGGTGACAAGTCCAGAATGCGGTTGCTTGGGAAACTCAGAGGAAGCTACCTCGCTTTAGCGTCAGGAGCTTCAGATTTTGAAGCAAATTGTAAAAAAACATCTGCATTAGTGAATTACAACGTTTCTGCTGGTTGTGTAGCAACTTTATATTAGTAAACAGCAATTTACGAGACCCTTGTAATTAGTTTTTAATGATTTTTCATCTCGAAAAGTTTACTGCGGCAATAGAGAGTTTTTGTTCTTCCCGTAAGATTTTCTCCCGTTGACGCGTAGAGCAGCGTCTAGAGCAAGCAGCTGGAGATGCTAGCTCTTCACGTGATTTTTACGCGTATTTCTACACGTATGTACGCGAAAAACCAAACCCTAACGTCACGCTAACGTGAAAACGAAGGTCGTTCACTTAAACTACATTTCATTTAAATAATTAATTTTTTTATAATTATTTATAAATACATGAATTATAAATAAATTTATTGCTTACTTTAAATGGCTGAATTTTGTAGCGGAGCACTTCACTATAACCTCTCGGCTTGTTGACCTAATCACACTGTGGTTATGATTGCTGGTAACTGCGGTTACCTTGGTCACACTGTGGTTACCAGCAACTGTTGTTACCTTTGCGTCAGGCTATGATGACTACCCGTAGGCCGAGATTCCAACGAATGCATTTTCCCGTGCACGTGTAGATAGGCCTTTTTCCCGTACACGCGTAGTTCTACACGTTGATGTGAAGATTCGCGCATGCGCAGTTGGTATTTCAGTCTTTTCACGTACACGGGTAGAAAATTACGGGAAGAACAAAAACTCTCTAATATCGCCACACCTAATCCAGGGTAATTCCGCCATGGCGGTATTGCCCCAGTGCTCCAATCTTCAGTCTTGTTGGAAGTTTTTTGTGGTAATATTAACCTATTTACCTATCTACAGAATAATTGTGCAGTACCATTCTACCTAACTGCCTTCCTAAATTAACATAATCGTTGTAAGATTCCTCTCTTCTTGCTCCCGTTTTGATTTTGACAATGGATGATAGTCATGTGAATTTCGCTGCGACCTGAAGAAGAGCACACATTTAAAACTTTAAAAGCTGGGAAGATGGAATGCTATACAGGGTGTGGGTGACTACGCGAAGCTCCCCGTCCGAAGTGAAAGTCATTTGCGCTGTACCTGGTGCTCCCCGGCAAGTTCTAGCAGACATACGGGAAGCGTCCCGTGCCGAGAGAATGGGTGTACGAGATGCTCCCCGTCGAACTTTCTTCCCCTTTCGAGGCGTTTCAAGCCTTATCAGTGATTTGAACAGACTGGCTCTCAGTGATCATCGAACAACATGAACGTATCCACGTTTGTAGCATCCGGTACTCGTCGCGGTCGCGATGTGCTATTGGTGGACAGTTTTAAATTTTATTTCCAAAAACCGTTGGCAAACGAAATGAGTAGGTGGGTGTGTAGTGTGAGGAAGTGTGAGTGCGCAGTAAAGACAATGGAAAGGCAGATTGTGGATGTGGTTGGCAGTCACGACCACGACCATCCCCCAGCTGTAGAAAGCGACGTTGCGAATAGGGTGCTCCAAAATAATGTGTAACGGAAGGCTTTGGAAGACATCTCATCCCGACCATCAAATGTTAGTTTAATGAGTTAGCTTCGATAAAAAAATCAATGAAAAATAGGAACGAAATAGTGATTGTGGCGACTGTTATTGTGAAATTGTTTGACGACTGACCATTTCGATGTTTATTTTTACGTAATTTCCCTTATTGACGACGCTCACGATATTATTCTGTGACATTCTTAAATTAATTTTGTTTTAATATACTATAATTATTCATGCATGATGTTTTGTTCACCCCTTATGATCTACCTTGACCTACCATGCAGTTTATTTATGATGAAATTGAAGAGAATTTTATTGATTAGGTACTAAACTTTATAGTGTAGAATCTTTTTTAGCACCGGTGGCGGCGGTCAATGGCTGTTGTGTCGATGGTCTTTGCCGTTGTGTTTCTGGCATGGGGAGCCGCCATGGCGGGTGGGGGTGGCTTTACGTATACCGCCTCCACCTGCTTTCTCTTTTATTTTTTTCTCTCTTTTTACGTGAGGAGGTGTGGTAGATATGGATAATTCTTCTTTTCATCTCCTAGATAATGCCTGAATCAAAGTTTATCAAATAAGCATTTTGCCTTTTGTTAATGCCTAAAATCTAAGTTACTGCATTAGGTGACTTTCGTATATAGGTGACGGGGATCTTCGCGTACATGAAAAGAAAGGAGGCGGGGAGCTTCGCGTACATATGGAGAACGGTGGCGGGGAGCTTTGCATACACGAAGAGAAAGTAAGCGGGGAGCTTCACGTATAAAAACTCGTCGATGGGGAGCTTCGCGTATGCGCCCGGCAGAGGACACCAAAGGCTCCTGGGTGTTCAACAGCTTCCTGTCCAGCCCTTTTGTGGGTGACAAGTTCAGAATGCGGTTGCTTGGGAAACTCAGAGGAAGCTACCTCGCTTTAGCGTCAGGAGCTTCAGATTTTGAAGAGAAATTGTAAAAAAAACATATGCATTAGTGAATTACAACGTTTCTGCTGGTTGTGTAGCAACTTTATATTAGTAAACAGCAATTTACGAGACCCTTGTAATTAGTTTTTAATGATTTTTCATCTCGAAAAGTTTATTGCGGCAATATCGCCACACCTAATCCAGGGTAATTCCGCCATGAAGGTATTGCCCCAGTGCTCCAATCTTCAGTCTTGTTGGAAGTTTTTTGTGGTAATAATAACCTATTTCTATTGGTTCTGAGTAATTAAAATTTTTTTATTTTTTTATTTTTTTTTGTGATTTATTTATTGCAACTGAAACATAGTACACTTCATCTAGCAATATTTCATTTCATGATAAGCTCACTAAGGGGGGAGGTTTACGGCAAAACCTGGCCCATACTTGTATCAAGTACAGTTAAAAAACACTGGATTACACTTTATTTGCACAGCACAATTAGGTCCAGAGGTTTATTTCTCTTGAGTCGCCGAAGTTCTCCTTCGTTGTTTAAAACGTTGAGCATTTCCAGGTTCTCGTGTTTGTGGAGGCGATGTTCGTGCTTCCTCGCATATTTGGCGATAATTTCGGTGACCGTTTCTACCCTCAAGTCTCGATGAATATCATCATTCCGCATGAACCAGGGGGCCTGAACTATACTTCTCAGTATTATATTTTGTCGGGTTTGGATTGTTTTAATATTTGATTATTTCGCACAACCCCAGAGCTGAATCCCATAGGTCCAGATAGGGCGCAGTATCTGTTTATATATGAGTAATTTATTGTGTAGTGAGAGATGGGAGTTCCTTCCCATCAACCAGTACATCTTTCTGAACTTGAGAGTAATTAAAATATAAATTAATATTCAAAATACGAATTATATTGTGATAGCTTACCTCCATAAGAACCTCTACATTTACCTAATCGTGATTTATTAGATGTTTACCTACCTATCTACAGAATAATTGTGCAGTACCTACCTAACTGCCTTCCTAAATTAACATAATCGTTGTAAGATTCCTCTCTTCTTGCTCCCGTTTTGATTTTGACAATGGATGATAGTCATGTGAATTTCGCTGCGACCTGAAGAAGAGCATACATTTAAAACTTTAAAAGCTGGGAAGATGGAATGCTATACAGGGCGTCCCATCTAAACGGGCCCATCGGGAAATTACAGCCTTACGGTGCGAGTTATCAAAAAATTGAACTGGACCTTTTTTATAGTATTTTAACTCAGCTTCACGATGCAGAAGTCCGATTTTTATTTTTCTATGTTTTAGGGTCTCAAATCATTGATTGAAACTTATGGTTACCTCTTGACCCCCCTTTTGGTTTATTATTTCCAATAATAAGCCTATGTGATCGTATAGCAAAAACTCGGCGCTCCGCGCCTCGCCAGGGGGCAAGCCCCCTGGACCCCCGGTTACCTCTATTTACATACTTCGGACGAAATTATTGAAACACAGAATGTGTTTGCGTTGTCGCGCAACCAAGTGACAACCAAACAAGCGTCATTGTTTACTATTCATTTATAACATCAATTTATATAGTTATAGTATGAAACTACGAAAAAAAAATACGAAATAAATTCGTGATAAATCAAGAGCGATTTATCAAGTAAATGTCCTAAAGAGGCTACATACGAAATTACAGCTTCCTAGAGTGTAAAGTATAGAAATTAGCTTTAAAAGCCATTCATCTGATCCGGACCCTGGACATCGTCAAGTAAATGTCCTAAAGAGGCTACATATGAAATTACAGCTTCCTAGAATGTAAAGCATAGAAATTAGCTTTAAGAGCCACACATCTGATCCGGACCCTGAGCATCGTCAAGTAAATGTCCTAAAGAGGCTACATACGAAATTACAGCTTCCTAGAGTGTAAAGCATAGAAATTAGCTTTAAGAGCCACACATCTGATCCGGACCCTGAGCATCGTCAAGTAAATGTCCTAAAGAGGCTACAAACGAAATTACAGCTTCCTAGAGTGTAAAGTATAGAAATTACCTATTCAAATTATTTAACCTCCGCTTCACAAATCAAACCGTTTTCGTAATACTCAGATCACCTGCTATGAATCAAATCATCGAAACACAAGCTCAATGAAATCATCAGAAATTAACAAGCGGTTGCAATCATGTTCACAATATCAATTATTGAGAATGATCACCTGTGTGTAAACAATTATTTATATAACCATGCTCATAACTAAGTTTGTTGGACACGCACTTCGCAGTAGTTAACATAATATTGTTGGATAAATCGAGAGCTTTCGAACGAATGGTCAACGAATTTTGTGGGATGAAAAACGACGAAGTACCATATCCCTAGCAACGACTCGGTTGTGCGTGAAAATCATCCATCACACATTTCGTTACCATCCCGCGTTCCATTTTCGGCTAGTTAGTCCATGGCTAAAACACATTCTGTGTTAAAATTTTTATAAACCCCCCCCCTAAACTTTGTCACTTTACGTTTCAAGGTGCGTAGAATCCAAATTTGAAATGTCCATCCGCCGTTCGGGGCATAAAAGGCCTTAGAATTGACTTAAAAAATCTGTTCTTTCGCACATAGACTCCACTTGGGGCCTAGTTGGTCCTAACTTCTCGCCAGCTCGATCGCTCCACTCTCATGGGTGCTATGAGCCAAAAATAGGTGAAAAAGTGTCTTTTTTTTGTACATTTCAAGTTGTATAGAAATTGGAGATTTATGAGTGAAAAGAAAATGTTAGCTATTAATTTTATGGAAAAAAAGTATTCTAAATGATACTCTTCTATTCAAAAAGAGATTTATTTTAGGCTATTTTTTGCAATTTTATAGATTTTTTAAAACAAAATTTAATGAAGATCAAGTTTTTAGCATAATTTCGTACATAAATTTTTGAATGTTCTATTTCATAGTTGATAAACTTTATTTGACCAATCTTATGCTAAAAAAATATCAATTTAACAATTCTTAGCCATTTTCAGTGATTTTGTCAGCACATTTTTTGAAATTTGACCAAATATCAATATACAGTATAGGTAACACTTTTATGTGTTGGAAAGATGACTTGGTAATAAATTGTTTTGTTTATCAGAACAGAACAGAAAATGCCTCTTTGAAATTTTCTTTTTGGGGCTTCGTTTCTGAGTTATTCCACTTTTTGCGAAATACAGAAAATCGCCGATTCCTTTTAGACATTACCAACACTTTCTTACTATTTTTATCTTCAATTTTTGAGATGTTCACCACACTTTTGAAATCAGCATTGAACTATCTATCATCAGACCCCAGCGTCCATAATCAACAATCACCATCAGGGGGATGAAATTACAGTTCTTGCATCAAGTGGAGGGTAGGTGGTAGTAAGTACACTATGAATTTTGACTAGGTAGACAACTTTAATTGCCACATTTTATTACAAAAATTATATCTTCCCATCATGTTTCGAATAGCCCCCCTTGCTTTTGTAAGCACATTGCGAGACGATCTCCCACTGAAGAAGTTGCTCTTCGGATCACATCTGGTGGAATACTTGAGCAAGTACCAGATCACCTTACGATACTTGCGGTGTAGTGGGTTGATTGGTGTAGATTTTATCTTTGAGATAACCCCAAAGGAAAAAATCTAATGGGGTGAGATCGCTGTGATCTGCTGATTCCTTAGTTTAGCCATCACCGGGCAAAGCGGTTTGTGAAAAACAAATAATGGTGCTGATTTCAATCCCATAGGTAGTGCCAAAAAACATAAATTTTACTGCCTAGGGTGAAGGCTAGAATACTTTCTATGTTCTGGCGCAATTCGGATCATGAACTAAGCATCTTGTAGATCTAAACTGGCCCCCGAATCTCCCTTAGTTAGAATTGATAGTATCGAACAGTAATCATCCATTCTAGAATGGAAAAAATTTAAAACTTTGTTTAATTTCCTTAGATTAATTACCACGCAAAGACCCTGATTTTTTAGACACTAGTAATATACGCTATGGGTGATATTCTCGAGACTTGCGACACTAGCGCATCCTTACATCGAGGAAAGCGAAATCGAAGTTATTTCACCTTGTTGTCATGGTGACGAGTAAACATATGCGAAAATGCCCCATTCGTAGTCAAAGCTGGACAACAGCATAACATAGTCTCACCTAGTTCCGAGTCAATATTTTCATTATTTGTAATATGCAAGGTGATAAATTGTACGCAAATTACATCAAGTTATTATCAGGTGTTGACCTCAAACGCTACGAATGCAAGATTTACCTAATCTGTGTGGTAGAGATCCATATGAAATATGTGTTGGAGAGTTGACATACAAATGTTCTAGATGATCCAGACATCAGCCACAAAAATGGTGTGGATTACCTATCTAGTTTTAGAACTGTTGTTTGAATCAATTGAAACTAAAAATCTTTAGAGTACTGTGAGAGTAGTCTTGTGAAAGGATGTGTTATGAGAGCTCTGTTAGGCGGGAATAGTAAGTTGTATCACATGTGGAAAGGCAAGTACCTAGAGGTAAGGTATACCAACATACTTTCCGTATATTATTACTTGATCATGTAGGTACTCCATTGATCAAAACGAAAGTAGGTACCTAATTACTTTTTTGTCCATAAAATTTGCGTAACTGCAAAACTCGCGCAATAACTGCACTGCCAATGCCATCTTTATGAAATCTTGCCTTCAGAGGAATGCATTTCAAGGTTTTTTTCCTTGCAGCTGGTTTTTAATTCATGTTGCATATTCCCTGATTCGATATTTGACAAACTTGCTAATCAGCGGTTGTATTCGTCGGCAAAGCAACGACCCACCTACTTTGTTTAGGCACTTTAAACCAACAGCAAATCTGGTAGGACGTACGTAACTACCTAAGTAGTTTCGTTTCTTGGTGTAGCAACAACCTGCCTTGTTTATTTTGACAAACTATCAAATCTCTCCTTTTATTCATTCAATATAACAAGTAAAGCTTCCTCAGTTAAGTTAAGCATAATACTACGAACTTATAATAAAACGCTGATGAAGCTACCTGAGCAATGGCTAGGTACCTACACAGCAGTACAGACACCTGAGGAATTTTCAATAATCTTTTCTTTACTATTTTTCAGGTTAATTATTCTCAAAGCCTAAACAAATGAAGTTCTTTAGTTTTCTGACACTGATTAACTACTATAGTTAGTAGGCTCCTAGTCCAAATAAAAACTCGTTCACGTTAGATTGGTATTGTTGACAGCAATCTACAATCAATTATTGCGCTGGCAGGCATGATTATTATAACATTTAGTCGAATTGAAACTTTGTATTGCTACAATACTATACTTTTTCAAAACAAAACTGTTGAAAAATGGCCTTATAACCACGAATTATGATGACGTGAGACGGCAAAGTTCTTGTGAGAAAGAGGTTGGTTGAGTAGCAATTCATTGACGTAGGGCGGTATCATGGCCGACTTTGGCTGAAACGCGAACCTACTCCAGGCGTGACGTCACGAGAATATGGGCCATATGAAACACAGGGCATCGTTGGGCCAAATTTTTACCACTCCCTCTATTCATGGCATGGTAGGTAGGTACTTGTATTGATCAGCCATTTCGTTATTCTTAGCCTTTGTTTACACTGACCAGGTACTTCCACACACATAAATTCACTTATCCCATTTAATAGATACTTCCCAAGGTTCAAAGACACTCTCAGATACTAGTTACTGTTCACAAGTTACCAACATCATATCTTAATAATAATAACACTTTATTATGCTAAAGACACTACGACAGTTCCGGTGAGATCCAAGAGAACGCGCGTCCGTTGCTCCCGCGCCGGGCGTCATTCTTAAGTTCTTGAAATGCTGCGTTTGGCGATAGATGAGGATCCGAGAACCAGATAATAATCTTCTCCGAACATAGCACATATGCTATTTTTACAAGTTGTATCTCTTATGGTACTGTCACACCCTCCTCTCTCTATGAGTGCGGGTTTAGGCCCACATTGCACCTCTGGGGGCGATCTAAGTTCGTTACAACACTTATTAGTCCAATAGGGCACACCCGCAAATCAATGGTAGCATATTGTAAACATTACGGCGTAAATGAATGACAATAAACAAAATTAATGAAATATAAAATATGCAGAAAGACTAATTGAGAAGCAAAAGTCCAGTCATGCAGCATGACCACATGAGCGAATTTTTGAAGAAATCTTCGACAATTCTGTCGCTATTGATCGTGTAGAGAAATTTTAGTTTATGATTTTCTAACAAGCACCTACTACCTACGTTTCAAACAGCATGTTTCTAGGATTGGTTATACAGGGATACTTCCATAAGAGTAGTTCAATCTGAATTTGGACAATGTTTCATGCAAATATTTACCGATTTTTACAACTAGCTAATGGCATTATTTCGATTTTACACTGATTTTTCAACTTTGAAATTTTTGAAAACTTGATACATATTCTTATCGGAAATTTTACGCTGATTCCGAATATACCACAGGTTAGTATGTTGAAAAAATTATTTCACTCAACAAATCGCAAAAAACAGGCTATTTTGAAATTTTTGAAAATGTCAACCCTAAGATGTAATCCGATCATGCTGGCCAACGAACATGAATTTTCGTTTTGTGTCCTTAACATTTTAAAATTTGTTTGAAGTTTCTACCGCAATTCTACGGACAGTTATCGTCTGTAATGACACATACATACATACTTGCATAAAAAAAATGCGTTAAACTTCAGAATATGGTTCAGAATAGCCTGAAACGGATTTCTGCTTAACATTTTTTCAGAAATGCACATTCTACAAATTTTGAAGCGAGAGCAATAGCTTAATTTTCTTCAAAAATTCGCTAAAACATACGGTAGACCTACGGTTCTACAGTCAAATCATATAATAATGATTAATTTTACACACTATGGTTACTTAGCAATATTAGTTCATAACTGAGCGTAATAAATCAGCTTCCAACATTCCAAAACACAACTTTCAATTCCAACCTTCTTAATCTTGGAAACTTTATTAACAACTTGAAAACGTCGATCTCCTTAATTTGCCTTCCCTAATTACTTCTATAATTCTCAACCCTTAAATTTCTCTAACGCTCTCCGGGACTGAGTGGCCCAAGAATCAGCGGTTTCAAGTGTTTTGATGAAGAAGAGAGAGAAAGGAGCCATAAACCATCGCGACTCCAAATGAAGAGAAAGTTCACACTGTCCTCAGGGAACCGCCAAAGCCCGAGTTGCTGTGATGAATACATCAATATACCAATTCGTGGGCTTAGAACAACGACTAGGTAACTCGAAATTGGCAGTTTTCAGAAAATGGCGATCAGTTTTTACGCATTTTCGAACTCTTTTAGTTATTATTGTTGGGTCCCAATTGAATATCTGAAAATCGTATCGTGTACCTTCACATCCTAACTTCAACAGAAATATACCAGAGTCGACTTACCTTTTAAAAGGAATTATTTCACCAATTTTTACGAGTTACCTAGTTGTTGGGGGAAGTAAAACCTGATTTTCGTTCATTCGAATGTGACTTACGACCCCTGAAGTTGATCATCGTCACAGTCATTCACGAAATTCTAATCACGATACTTTTCAAGGATAGCGCTAGATCCAAAAAATCTTCATGTTAGGGTAACGCCACCAGTTATAGACCTGCTTAAGACACCGCATTCAGGTCGTCTCAATTTCCCAAACTTTCTAATGTATTCAGAGTTTTCCAACTATTTTTCTCTCGTGCAACAACATCTCTGACGTTTGACTGCTTTGGATACTCTGGATTAGTTAATTATTTTTTAGATTGTCCTTCTCCCTAACTACATGTGCACAATATAATAAATATAATGTTTGGTCTCTTTCAAATTCTTGTATACATTTACACACTTACACATTTTTGCCCCTATGTTACAGTAGATTTTTCTTCTAATTTTAAATTAAGCCTGTGAATACACAAATGGATTCTTGATTCGAATATTCTATATAATGAAACTAATGATGATGAGGACCAAAAAGACCGCAAATTTCGGCTCAACAGGGCCCCAGCACATTGGTACTCAAATTCACCCTAGATCTCCTGACCAACAGAAAAACCTTAGTTTTCCAAAATTTCAAGCGAAGACTGCAGGGGATGGCCCCCTAGTTATATATGCACACAATGTGGAACGTAGTTTCCTTAATGTATATTGATAAATAATATAAACACATTTAGGATCACATTGGGGCATTTAATATTACATTAAACGCCCTATGTGCTCCTGGAGGCTTAAGCTAAATTTTCTGCCCATTTCTCCCCTAAAGGTTACCCCCCCCCCCCCCCCCACCTTCTCAGTATGGATATGACACCAGTAAGACCAAACTTAGATGCATAACTAGTAGTCAACTCACAGCATCTTTTCATGATCAGTGAGCACCAGGTAATCACTCCTCCTGCAAACTGACGTCTTCCCACAAGAGATTGATAGCATCATAGAAGAAATTAATAATATCATACCTACATCATAATAATGGTAGATGATCATACCTACATATGTATGATTATCAAACAACTAAACTATCTGAAGTTATACAGCCCAAAGAAACCTGGCGGCCCTGCATGTTAAGAACTAGTAGTAGGAAGTATCCACTGCCAACTATATTACTTCTACATCCCTGACGAGGCCCACAAAGGGCCAAAGCGCTTGGAAGTAAATCACATGACATGAGGATTTGCCACAACCATTCGTCCTCCCCTCACAACACACCGATCAGAATGATGTGTACAGTTTGGCGGTCTGGATGCTCGCATCTCCAAACTAAAAAATGTCCTAAACCAATCCTCTTAGTAAATATAGATTGGCTGGACAACTAGATGAGAATGGTGTGTGCACCACCACAAGGTGCTCTAAGAATAGTGGCCACCTTATAATACACAAGTACCCAGTTCGACTAATGACGATGAATTTAAAAATGATGTTTTCTCATGGCTGTAACTCCGAACATTAAAAAACATGTAGGGGGCGCCACTACCATCAAAACCTGCCTCAAATCACAGTCTATGAGGGGGCCTGCTCAAGCTGGGGACATGGTGAGATATAATTTCATTTTTAGCAAATTTTTTTAAAATCAAAATTTTCATTATTTAAATCTGTTTTGCGAAATTCTGAAACGAATCCTAGAGTTTGAAGCTTCCTCATATATATATATATATATATATATACATATATACATATATACATATATACATATATATATATATATATATATATATATATATATATATATATATTTACTTTTACAGTCTTACGGCACAGGTGACCAGATCCAGTATTAGGGCACAGGTGCCGTAATACCGCTTCTGTAACATCCGTCTTTTTATATATAACACAGATTACAGGATTGCGGCGTCAACGTTGTCCCTCTTTGTCTTGCGCTTTCGTATTCATCTAAATCAACATGATCGTCCCTCGTGTAGCCAGATCGAGAGTAGCTCGGGATTTTTTACTTTCCCAACATCCCAACAGAGGTGAAAGTAATGTCCATTTTTACTTTCCCAACATCCGAACAGAGTGGAAAGTAATGCCCACTTTTACTTTCCTAACATCCCCACAGAGTGGAAAGTAATGCCCACTTTTACTTTCCCAACATCCCAACAGAGTGGAAAGTAATGTCCACTTTTACTTTCCCAACATCCCAACAGAGTGGAAAGTATTGTCCATTTTTACTTTCCCAACACCCCAACAGAGTAGAAAGTAATATCCACTTTTACTTTCCCAACATCCCAACAGAGTGGAAAGTATTGTCCATTTTTACTTTTCCAACATCCCAACAGAGTGGAAAGTAATGTCCACCTTTACTTTCCTAACATCCCAACAGAGTGGAAAGCAATGTCCATCTTTACTTTCCCAACATCCCAACAGAGTGGAAAGTAATGTCCATTTTTACTTTCCCAACATCCCAACAGAGTGTAAAGTTGAAAATTTAAAAATGTTTAAACATTAACCAACATCGATTTTGTCTTTTCTTTTGGTTTTCACGTACAACCAAGCCGTTGCTGGGGAAAAGAAATTTCTTTATTTTTCACCGGACAAAAATCGTTCTCCATTCGTTGGAAAGCTCTCGATTTATCACGCATTTCTTGCGTACTTGTTCCTCTATTCAGGTTGTAAGTTTATATTCATTTATGTTATAAATGGATATAGTAAACAATGCCGCTTGTTTTGTTGTCACTTGGTTGAGAAGTTAATCTTGGTTATAGTAATTGTAGACGCGCACCATAACAGAAAATTACCTACTTAGGTACTCTATTCTAATTTCGATTAGTAAAACATGTCGTAGTTTTAAATTTATTTACATTTACGAATTAGCGGGAAGAAAGCATGTTCCATGTTTTAGCATTTTTGCCGAAGGCTCAAGGCGGAAAGTTACCGGGAGTCCAGGGGGGTGAAGCCCCCTGGCGGGGTGAAGGGGCGGAGTATTGTCCACTTTTACTTTCCCAACATCCCAACAGAGTGGAAAGTAATGTCCACTTTTACTTTCCCAACATCCCAACAGAGTGGAAAGTAATGCCCACTTTTACTTTCCCAACATCCCAACAGGGTGGAAAGTGATGTCCACTTTTACTTTCCCAACATCCCAACAGAGTGGAAAGTATTGTCCATTTTTACTTTCCCAACATCTCAACAGAGTGGATAGTATTGTCCACTTTTACTTTCCCAACATCCCAACAGAGGTGAAAGTAATGTCCATTTTTACTTTCCCAACATCCCAACAGAATGGAAAGTATTGTGCATTTTAACTTTTCCAACATCCCAACAGATAGGAAAGTAATGTCCATGTTTACTTACCCAACATCCCAATAGATTGGAAAGTAATATCCATTTCTATTTTCCCAACATCCCAACAGAGTGGAAGTAATGTCCATTTTTACTTTCCTAACATCCCAACAGAGTGGAAAGTAATGTCCATTTTAAAAATCACGGCTAAAGCATGTTCCAAGTTTCTTGAATTTTAGACGAAGGGTCTAAGTAGTAACCATTATGGGGTCCAGAGGGGGCTTGTCACCTGGCAAGGTCCAAAGAGCCGAGTTTTTTTTTTTTTTTTTTTTTTTTTTTTTTTTTTTTTTTTTTTAAGCCGCGTCTCAAATGTTCTGGTATTGATCCTTGAATAATGCACTTCCGTTTTTGCAACTTGAGAAAACAATTATTTTGCTCAATATACTGTTTCTGCTACGTTTCAAGTACCTAGTGCTTATTCCAAATCAGAATTGCAATTCGGCCGAGAGAGCCATTTACCTTAGTAGAAAAATCCCAAAACACTTCTTGATGACACAACAATCGGATTCCAAAAACCTTTACTCGCTCTAAATAAAATGCGCTACATCACGGGGAATTTAACCCCATCAGTCATAATCACAACGCTAAAAGTTGAAATAACTTCTGCTATCCACCCAGCAAGCATTAATCTTGGAGAAATCGGACTTGAACAAGCTCTCGGTCTTAGTAGACAGTCTCGAAAAATTTGACCCACATGCGCTCCACGCGGATGACTGGAAAAACAGAGGGCAGTGCCTGTAAGCTGCCTATATACTCATATACCTTGGACAATGGAGGAAGTAGACAACATCGGCTCTGCGCCTCCTAAGCCTAGGGTTGCCAGACATATATAATTCATAGTATCATTCTATATTTTTTATTAAAAAAAAAAAAAAAAAAAAAAAAAAAAAAAAAAAAAAAAAAACTATATATATTTTGTTATTTTGTAATAAAAATACTATTTTTTGAGCTTTTGAATAATCTAAATTCGTTAGTGATATTACCAAGTTTTTATAGTAGAAGTAAGTAGTACCTGTGGAATATTATGCCCCAATTTGCTGGCCCATTGTGATTAATTTGTTATTCTCAGTTACCCGCCTATGGGCATGTACCTTGAATTGTCATATTTTCAAGCAAAAATTGAGGTAGGTATGTTCTACAGAATCCCTTTCGAGCTGTTTAAAAAAGTAGGTAGTTCAAAATTTATCAAGGATCCCTATATTTCCAGTTCCTATTTTCACGATAAAAATGGAAAACAATATTGCATGATTATATTCATTTCAATTTGTTAAATTTATTTCAATTTATATATTTATTTAAATTTGTTTAGTAATTTGGTAATACGAGTGACAAAAATTAAATTTTCGAATGATATTTATTTCTATTTATTTATTTATTTTATTGCATTTTTACAAAGAACACTTTCAATTAATTACAAGGAACATATCTCAATATACCTAATACTAGATGAAAGGCAATAGCCCTTAAGTATCAAGCAAGCTTCGTTCCGAGCTGAGTTTCGTAACTATTCACATCTTATACATGGGAGAATTACAAAAATTAAGATACTTTTAAAATGAATCTCTATCATCATGTACATAGATAATAATTAATACTGATTAAAGTTATACAGTGTAGGTACTACTGAATACAGCTTCATGTTTGCTGTGTCCAAGCTTGACCCACCTTTATTATTTTATTTTTTCATAGGCAGCGCGGGAGTGAAGTTGCGGAGATCTCAAATTTCCGTCGATAGACCGGTACAAAATATACAAAATAAAGGATGGGCTCCTGGTGGTTAGCGTCATAGATGGCTTTGGGTTAACTACATTTCCTTCCCATCTAAATCTTGTTTCATAATCATGGTCACAAGCATTCCTATTTATCATGCCCGGATTCCGATGGAACACTGATGGAAGTGATTTTACAAATAACTGACGAGGGGTAAATATGTATTTTAAATTCTTCATTAAGTTGGATGTTCGGATATCGGTGTGGCTTTCTCATTATTATTTTCATAATGGACCTTTGAATTATATTTAACGGTTTAATTGTAAGACTGATTGTACCAAAGAATAATATATGAAAGACTAAGCTTATCATTCCTGAATACACTCCTCACATTAGAAAACAAAAACGAAAATCTCCTTAGTTTTTCATGTATAATGTCTAAATGTGATTACCACGTTAACTTATTATCAATATGTACACCCAGATAACGATAGGTAAATGCTCTCTCCAAAGTCGCACATGTACAACACGATTTTTCTAAACAGTTATCCATGATGGATAAACTAATTTTTCAAACGGATTTTTCTAAACTAATATCATATTATGACTCATATTTTCTACGATTTAATTTTCACTCCCTACTTAAATGTATTTAGTTTTGTTTGCATTTAGCGTGAGGTAACTGTCCGAAAACCAGTTATTCAATGAATCCAGAGTGTCATGAGCTTTAGTGTATACCTTCATTCGAGGACTAACCAGAAACCAATATCGACGTATCATAAGCCAAGAGATATGTTTTAGCGTCCTGCACGTGAAGAGGTAAATTATTATACTAGCCTAGTTCTCTCGCTCGCTACACTCGCTCGGTATGGCTGTATAGATCCCATGGTCTTTACTGTTGAGTGGGACATGTAGAATCATTGGAAACGGTGTATCACTAAGGGTGATTTGAAATGTATGGGGAATGTTGCTCGCTTCGCTCGCTCTCAGTGGGATGCATAGATGCGATTGGATATAGTTAGTCCCCATACCATCGAGACCAACAGCCCATGGTTCAGATGGTGGTGGAACATTTGAAAATTACTTACAATCCCTTTCTATAGACAATCCCAAGGGAATGAAATACAAAATATCCTCATAACATATCCATAATTTCTCCCTTGATGGGAAAAACAAAAGATCATGGATATGTCTAGTACCTACTGCTTACCAGTAGGTACCTACTACTCAATTGTATATCAACCATGTAGGGCCTTCTTTTCACAAGATTATTCCATTATGGTTACAAAACAATATTAGTTTATAACTTGGAGTAATAAATCAGCATTCCTTGACACTACAATGTCCTAGAGGTCATGAGATGTTGTAATAAAATGGGAGCATTCCAAGAAGTGGCGAACGATTTTCCTACTATGAAACCCGACGACTACGATTTTCCTAGCCTTCACTTTTCGAGTTAATAATAATCTAAAGTGCCAGGTCGTCACAAATTTTGGTATTGTTACACAAATTTTAGAATGAACCCCAGCCCAAAAACATATCCATGTTAAAATAATGAAAACAAAATACCTAAATAAAGTTTATAAAAGGAGCAAAACGAAAATAATAAATTGCTGTGTAATAATTTGCTGCGTTTTCTATGTGGTTCCACGAAAAGTTTATTAGGTTTAATTATGATAGGCCATTTATCTGCGAAGAAGGCCATAGAGATCACGTGGAACCACGAACATTTTAGTATTATGCTACAAAACTGCCCACCCAACATGACAGACTTTTTTTGTTTTTGAAATTACTTTCACACCCGTCACCTCCAGCGATGTTTTTCAAGAGAGACCACGAAAGATTATGTGGAACTAAGAAAAGTTTAGTTATAAGAACATATCAGTACCTACTATTTTTACTGCAGACTGCTGTATAATAATTCGGTGCGTTCTCTATGTGAGGAAGTTATACCTCCCACCCAACTTGGCAGACTTTTTTTTCTGTTGGAAATGACTATCAAATGCGGCACCTCATGTGGAACCACCAAAATTTTAGTTATAAGATCATTTACGAACAGAACTGTCGGATATTAAATGTTTGCTCGTATTTGTTTTCTTCGTCTATTTTTGTAAAGGTAGGCCATAATTTAATCTGCGTAGAAGGGCTATCCCTTTCCCTTTCTATTCGTACATGTTACAATATGTGAGGAAGTTATACTGCCCACCCAACTTGGCAAACGTTTTTTTCAGTAGGAAATTACTTTCAAACAAATTAAATCTTATAAAACTATGTGGAACCACAAAAAGTTTACCTATTAGGTTTAATAAAGATATGCCATTATTTCATCTGCGTAGAAGGGTTATCGTTTTTACCGTCTATTTTTCTGTTGGATGTGTCTTTTAAATCAAGAGACAGGTTCGAAGTCAAACTTCAGACCTACATAACTTTCGACGAAATAGGAAGAGCGCGGTAGCTCAAAATGTAGCTTGTCTACATTTTTGTTCACTACAATTGGAAAAGAATATTTCATGTATCTAAACTCGCATGTGACCAAATTGAAACTTCAACGAACATTTTAAGACCAACCCGAACCAAGACCGTCAAACATTTACTGTGTCTATGGCGGGAAAAAACATAGCGGGGAACACTTTTTGTTTGTCGTTTCCCGCCTACTGTCGCTGATTTATCCAGCAAGACATCATATATTTCGGCAATTTTGACGGCACCATGGCGTTCTACTGATCCAGAAACGCAATTTTCTCGCTGACGTACGAAGTGCTCTCGATCAAATTTTAATGTGGCAACGGATAGAAGATCGAGCCTCGAAAAATAATAGGATACTAATTTTGGTGAATTTTGGACAATTTCCAGGGGCGTTTTGGGGAGATTTTTTATGAAATTCATGAAATTTCGTATATCCCGTGAACGAAGCGTCCTAGCGCAAAACGGATTTCAAAATCGGATTCAGCGACTCAAAATACATACTGTAGAGCATTTTCGTCGAATTTCCTGTGTGTTTTAATGGAGAAATTGCGAATTTAAGATAAAAAATATTTTTTTAAAACAAACAGTTTCTTCAGAATGAAGCCCAAGCAGTTCCAGTAAGTGCCCGCTCGGCTTTTTTGGCAAATTCAGTTTCGTAAAAATTTCTTTTAAATTTTCACCCACCAATCAGTGGGTGGGGTTGGAGGAAGACTTGAAATGTTTGATATTTTTAGTTGTTGCTTATGGAGCACCTGCTTGTGATGGAGATATAAAATTTTGTTTTTCCCATGTCAAATCGACCAAAGAAATATAATATGAAGGAAATTTGGGAAATTTCATGAAATTGTGGTTTTTGTCACTTGCCGGTGAATGGAACGGCGTAGAACAAAACGGGTTCCAAATTCAGATTCAGCGCCTCAATTTACCTACAAGAACACATTCTGATGAATTTAAAACAATTTCCAGGGGCATTTTGGGGAGATTTTCATGAAATTTCAGAAATGCGGTAAAAGGAGCGTCCTTGAGCAAAACAGATTACAAATTCGGATTCAGTGCCCTGATTTCCATAATGTAACACAAGTTGATGAATTTTGAACAATTTCCAAGATGAGTTTTGGGAGTTTTTCATGAAATTCATGAAATTTAATATATCTGAAGAACTAAACGTCGTAAAAAAAAACGGATTTCAAATTCGGATTCAAAAACATAATTTACCTACGAGAACACATTTTGATGAATTTTAATCAAATTCCAGGGGCTGTAGGGAGGTCTCATACAAAATGGTCGGATTCTTTTTTATACTATTCCGAAGCACCTATGTAAGCTGGGACCTTCAAATTTTGTATGTACCCTTCAAAAACTCTGTAGAAATGGCGTAAAGAATTATTTTTCGAATTTTCATGAAATTGTGGAATCTAGCGAACGCAGCTTCTGAGAGCAAAATGGACTTCAAATTTGGACTCAGCGCATCGAAAAATACAAGGGTACTAATTTTGGTGAATTTTGGACTATTTCCAGGGGCGTTTTGGGGAGATTTTTATGAAATTCAATTTTGTATATCCCGTGAACGAAGTGTCTTAGCGCAAAACAGATTACAAATTCGGATTCAGCGACTCAAAATACATACTGGGAAACATTTTCGTCGAATTTCCTGTGTGTTTTAATGGAGAAATTGCGAATTTAAGATAAAAAAATACGTTTTTAAAAACAAAAAGTTTCTTCAGAATGAAGCCCAGGTGGTTCCAATAAGTGCCCGCTCGGCTTTTTTGGCAAATTCAGTTTCGTAAATTGTTTTTTAATTTTCACCTTTTAGGTAGGTTATCTGCATATATTATTGAATATTTCTAGTGCATTTTCATCACCATACAGGGGTCAATCAGTGGGTGGGGTTGGGGGAAGACCTGAAATGTTTGATATTTTTAGTTGTTGCTTATGGAGCAACTGCTTGTGATGGGGATATGAAATTAAGTTTTTCCCATCTTAAATAGACCAAAGAAATATAATATGAAGGAAATTTGGGAAATTTCATGAAATTGTTGTTTTTGTCATTTTGTCATCTGGTAAAGATCTAGGGTGTATCAATAGTTGTGAACATCATATCAATGTGGGAGATCATCCCCCCCCCCCCCATTCGTCAGCCTCCACGAAGAATTGCACCTCATAAGTTAGAGGGAGTTGAACGGTTAGTAAGAGAAATGGAATAGATAGAGGTGATTGAGCCATCAAGCCCTGGTCAAGTCTTATTGTATTAGTTCCCAAGAAAGATGGTTCCACTCGATTCTGCATCGACTACCGCCAGCTGAATGCGATAACAAGGAAAGATTCTGACCCATTACCAAAGGTTGATGAATTAACAAGCCGACTTGCAGGGAGTTCTTGATTTTCCACTCTAGATCTTCAGAGTGGATACTGGCAAATCCCAATGGCTGAGGCAGACCAGAGAGAAAACTGCATTTTGCAGACCTCGAGGCCTTTGGCACTTTAAATTATGCCATTCGGATTGTGCAATGCACCCGCAACGTTTTAACGAGCGATGACCTTCGAGAAGAGATTCAGCAAGGTCGAGTCTTGATGATGTGCTGGTGGACAATTCTGAGTTCATAGAGCATCTGGCTTGGTTGATGAGAGTCCTGCTTGTTTTTTGGAAGGCTGGTGTTAAGATGAACACACAGAAATGCCATTGGTTTTCTAGATAGGTCTCTTACTTGGGGTTCATTATATCTGGACAAGGCATAGCTGCTGGCCCTCAGAAGAAAGTTAAAGTTGCTGAATTGCCTATACCATCCACTGTCAAGGAGGTGCGAAACCTTTGTGGGGTTTTGTTCGTACTACCGATGTTTCATCTCAAACTTTGCTCATCGGATTGCGCCTTTGTACAAACTTTAAGATGTCTCTGGTGATTTCAAATGGGACAAGGAATGTCAAGATGCATTTAATGACATTAAGCTGGCACTTACGAATCCTCCTATGCTGGGCCATCCAATACCAGGAGCTGTCTTTATATTGGACAAATGGGGTCCTTGCTTATTTCAGCAAGTGTCTATCAAAGCAGGAACGAAATTATTGTGTGACCAGAAGATAATTGCTAAGCCTAGTCAAAGCACTGCGTTACTTTCAGTCATATGGTCTCCAGAGTGGTGCTGAGTTCTTGGTGAGAACAGATCATGCTGCTTTGCAATGGTTACGCAGTTTTAAGACGCCTTGTTGAGAAGACCATGTACTGATTCTGGCTGCCAACATTGTGCCCGACTGGAATAGAAAAATCTAGCTGCAATTGATGTGCAAAGGGTATGGTTGGAGTCAGAAGGAGAGCAGTGGGCCATATTTCAGCAAGCCGATCCAGAACTTCCAGTGCTCAAGTGGACCCAAGAAGGGAAACGATCATCTTGGAATGACATTTCCCAGTGCAACAACTAAAGGCTATTGGGCAATGTTTGGAAATCTGAAAATATCAAACGGAGTCCTTGTACGACTGGAATGAAACTGAAACAGAAACAGTGGAGCAAGTTCTTGTGCCACAATACCGGAGGCAGGAAGTTCTGATGGCAGCCCATAACATGGGGCACCTTGGGAAAAGGAGAACACTGAGTGAGATACGGATGAAGTTCTACTGGCCAGGTCTTCAGGGAGCTGTTCAGGTTCATTGTGCAAATTGTGAATTTTGTTGGCGCAGAAGAAATACCAACACTAGAGCTCCTATGCAGACATATGTAACTGTTACCCCATTTGAGAGGGTAGGAATGGACATCATAGGGCCCCTACCACTGACAGAGCAGGGGAATAGATATGTGGTGGTGCTTATTGACTATTTTACAAAATGGCCAGAGGCTTTTCCAACTAGTGACATCAAGGCTGAGACATTGGCTCGTGGACTGGAAGAGACAGTTATTTCACGTTTTGGGGTGCCAATAGAGCTGAACTCTGTTCAAGGCACAGGGTTTGAATCCGAAGTTTTCAAGGAGGTTATGAGAATGCTCAGAATTTATAAGACAACGACTTCTCCTGGAAGACCCCAGAGTGACAGACTGGTTGAGAGGTTCAACCGTTCCTTATGGGAAATGTTGGCCAAGATGGTGGATGGAAATCAGCGAGACTGGGATATATGGCTACCTTATGTACTTTTGGCATATCGAGCCACAGAACACTCTTCTACTGGATTTTAACCAGCAAAGCTCAACCTGGGGCGTCGGTTGACCCTGCCATTACACTTACTGGTGGGTAAGATTCCAGAGGAGGGAACCCTTGCGTCGACTTATGCCCACGAGCTTCGAAAAAAGTTAACGACCTTACATGGCATGGCTCAAAAACAAATAAAACATGTTGCAGATCAAAGCAAGGTCCGCTATGATGTCAGAAGCAGAGCTCCACGATTTACAGAAGGAGATAAAGTTTGGTATTACTGGCCACATCGCCAAGTTGGATTCTGTCCCAAACTTCAATTGGAGTGGATAGGACCCTGTAAAATTATCAAGGCAATAAGTGACGTGGTTTTCCGCATTCGGATCCCTCGCGGAAAACGTCGAGTGGTGCATGCAAATCATCTAGCTCCTTGCAAGAGCTCGTCGGGGAGGGAGAGTGATGTAAGGGAATGACTACAGTGATTATTATTTCTAGGAAGTTGTATTGTAATTATGCAGTTATGTTATTGTGTTACTAATAAAAAAGCATAGTTGTGCTTTGAGTCTTGAACCAAATACTTGTTTTCGTATAAGTTAATTTAGTTTGTAGCCTAAACTCGACAGTATGTTTTGCCACTTTTGAAGGCACCATCGTGTTCTACGAGTTCAGTAACGTAACTTTGTCGCAGACATACGAAGTGTTCTCAATCAAATTTTAATGAGGCAGTGGTAGAAGAACGAGGGCTTGGGGGAAAAAAAGGACATAAAAGGGGCTCCACCCCCTTCCCGCCCTCCACCCCATGTTTTGGGTGGGATTAGAAAATTTTAAAATCGCTTATGCCCCCTTTCTGAAACATCCAAGAAGATCCCCCCACTCATAAACACCCCCACTCAGTTGTTCGGCCATGCATAGCATAGGCAGACAAACTGACAGACAAACACACGGAGTTTCATTCTTATAAATAGATAGTCTAGTTTTCTCTATCGCTTCACTGGCTCGGTGGCTGTATAGATCCGATGGTCTTTGCTGTCGAGTGGGACATGTAGAATGATAGGAAACGGTGGATCAGTACGGGTGATTTGAAATGTGTAGGTAATGTTGCTTGCTTCGCTCGCTCTCTGTGGAATGTATAGATGCGATGGGATATAAATAGTCCATCCCGAGTTGGTAGGAAAAACACCGTTGAAATCCGACCTGTGTAGGGAATGTTGCTCGCTTCGCTCGCTAGGGGTGGCTTTTCACGCTCGCTCGTTGTGGGATATAGTCCCTATACCATCGAAACCTACAGCCCTTGGTTTGGTTGGTGGTGGAAAATTTGAAAATTCGTAGGATTCGTATTTTTACAGTTCCTATTTTCACATGAAATCTTGGAAAGCAATATTCATAAGTAATAATTTTAAATTTTTTTATATTTATTTCAATTTAGATAGGCCATTCATCTGCGTAGAAGGGCTACCAAATAAAGGGTATGGGTTTATGAGGGGGAGAATAAGCAGCTTCTCCTTTTTATAGTTTATTACTTGCTAAGCGCTTTCGCCCATAGGGCCTCGTCAGAGCTGTAAATGTAAAGGCACTCCAAGTACAGGTTTGTATTATATTATAAGGTACCTTATAAAGCTGCTTATTCTCCCCCTCATAAACCCAACGGTGAAAACCTAAAGCCTACCAACAAATATAAAGAGTATGTGGAAATAATAAAACTTCATCTAATTCTATACTTCCATGTTAAAATATGTATGGAAGCTACATTGCCCACCCAACATTTCGCCACTAACAGAACTGTCGGATGTTAAATAATTGTTCTTCTACTAATTCGTCCATGTTACAATATTGAGGAAGTTATACTGCCCACCCAACTTGGCAAACTCTTTTTCTGTTGGAAATGTTACTGTGTCTCTAGTTTTCCTAATAATGTATTTCAACTTATTTCAATATTTTTATAGTAATCTTTTAATCGTTTACTGTAGGGTTGTTTAACTAATTTGCTAAACTTGTGTTTATCGCGTATTTTGATAGAAATCGTTAGACCATTTGTAATCCACGGAGTATGTCTATTGAAGGTGGGTTTGAAAGTTTCAACTGTAGTATGATACTCAATAACATTTTTCAATAAATTAATAAATGCATTTGCCGACTGATTCAAATCTTCTTCATACACCGAAGACCGATCCATGTTAGAAAAAGAAACTCCTACTGCCTCAAAGCCAATTTTTTTCTTAAATTTTAAGGTGTTTTTGTTATCATTCAAGATTTCATTGTGTGAATTAACAATAGTCACCACCGTGCTAAAGTAGTCGGTAATCGCTCTCTTTATTTCAGCAGGGTTGAGCTGTGAGTGCTTTGATCGGGCAATTATATGATCTAAGCAACTAGTTGACAACCCTTGAACTCGGGTGGGCTCAGTAACCCCATGGAAGAAATCATATTCAGATGATCATTACTATTATCTTCTTGCAATAAAACGATATTGATATCTCTTACAATGTAAGTAAAACAATCTCGATCAACATTTTCAAGTTCCAACCTCAAATCTTGAATAAACTTGATAAGGATTGGTTGTAGGGGATCTATAAATTCCATAGATTACATATCGTACCTTGTCACACACAAATCTAATTTTAAGTACCTACTGTTGCATCACACAATGTTGATTCTTCAATACTGTAATCATATTTATCATTGCCATAAAAAAAAACCCTGTCATTATTATTTCTATTGGTATTCGATGATTTTGAGGCCCTGTACCCATTCATAAGTTGCAATAGTTCGCAAAGTCTACCATAGACCTCAGTAAGAATAATAAAATCTGGCTTACAAGTAACAGTTTCCAACAATACTCTCATTTCATCAAAATTACAATTGTAGCTCCTTAAGTGCATATGGAAAATAATTTTTTGTTCCCAATAGCTAGTTCATTTTAACTCATGTAATCATTGAAAGATTGGTAAGACATGCAATTAGACTCACTACCAAATCACAAAAACGTCTGCCAAGTTGGGTGGGCAGTATAGCTTCCTCACATATTATAACATGGACGTATAGAATTAGTTGAAGAACAAAGTACGAGTCAAAATGATCGATAAGTCGTCGTTATAAGAAATAAACGTTTGCGCATGCGCACAAACTACCATTAATCCAACAGTAATGAAATTCATGAGGGAACTTCTAGGAGCTAAATCCCATATTCCTTGAAAATTTCATAAATATCGGTCTATTAGTATTGTAGTTATTTCTGTCTCGATCAATTTTAGTTTTGCGCATGCGCTATAGTTATTACTCCACCAATCTTGATGTAATTCATACGACATTCCTCAAACAGGCAGACAGACAGACGGACACGTAACCGAAATTGATCAGCAAGCCCTGAAACGCAAAAAGCAACAGAACATTTTGATTTTGGAGGACAAAACTTTTTTTCGACTTCAATCACGAACACATAGCTTTCCTAACTTCGGTAGTGAGGAAGCAAAACTCATTATATCCATCACTGAAATTGTCTACATGTGGATCAACCAATTTTCAAAAGCAAATATCACGTTTCGAATGTTATCTAGGTCGTCGAGGGTACGAATTACCTTCACTGGCTAATTTTCATTTTTCCTCGTATGGACTAGAAAGTTCTTAATCCAGACATATTTGATGCTTCTTTTCTCTGCTTTCTTCTTGATCATCCGTAGTATATCTGCTCTCAGTGGGGTCAAGTTTTCCGTTACGAATACTCGAGTTTTCGGCCAGGCTAAGACGAATTTATCAGCAGTTAAACTTCGATCTTGAAAAAGTCAGGTCTTTTAGCGAATTTTTGAAGAAAATTAAGCTATTGCTCTCGCCTCAAAATTTGTAGAATGTGAATTTTTGAAAACTTTTTATGCAGAAATCCGTTTCAGGCTATTCTGAATCATATTCTGAAGTTTAACGCATTTTTAATGTATGTATGTATGTATGTATGTATGTATATATGTATATATGTATGTATGTATGTGTCATTCCAGACGATAACTGTCCGTAGAATGGTGCTAGAAACTTCAAACAAATTTTAAAATGTTAAGGACACAAAACGAAAGTTCAAGTTCGTTGGCCAGTATGATCGGATTACATCTTCGGGTTGAAATTTTCAAAAATGTAGTCAAAAATTTCAAAATAGCCTGTTTTTTGCGATTTGTTGTGCGAAAATTTTTTTTCAGCATACTAACATGTGGTATATTCGGAATCAGCGTAAAATTGCCTATAAGAATATGTATCAAGTTTTCAAAAATTTCAAAGTTGAAAAATCAGTCAAAAATCGAAATAATGCCGTTCGCTGGTTGTAAAAATCGGTAATATTCTTCAAAAATTCGCTCATGGGGTCATGCTGCATGACTGGACTTTTTGCCTTTTTTCTTCCGATCCCTATAAATCCACTACTTATTTACACCGATATAAATATATTTTTCCAACATACCTACTATATTTTTCCAACATACCTACTATATTTTTTCGAATTTTTGTGCAAAAATACCGTATATAAAGTGCCCGTGAAGGCAACCCTACCTAAGCAATAAAAAAATTATCCACCCATAGTTCATCTTCAACGTTAACTATTGGCCTAACCAGTCGTCAAAGTTAACAACACATCCTTATAAAATATCTCCCCCCCCCCCCCCCCAAAAAAAAAGTCTGCTAATTTGGTGTGGCACATAGCTTCCTCGTTTGCGTATCATGAATGTATAGATCATTGAAACGTTTTAAATGACCTTGAAAAATCCCTTAGCGGAAAAGATTAAATGAAGAAGTAGCGTAAAACGTCATAACTGGTCAATTAAGAAACGAAAAAATGATACTCAATGTTATTCACATTTGCTCATGCGCAGAATGAACTGATGACTTAAGAACGATGAAATAGGTACGGGACCACCTACAACCTACCCGCGCATTCAATGACAATTTCATCAAAATCGGAAGAAAACTGTGGAAATTAAGGTCGTTGCAAGTATTTCACATAGGGGCATGCGCAGTAGCTATTAGTGATACAATCAATATCACTAATAGCAATTAGTGATATTGATATGGGATGATCAAATAGTCATCTCCCAACTATCATTCAAATTTCAGCGAGATCGGGTGACTAGGGTGTGGGAAATGATGCTTGGTAGAATTTACGTTTTCGCATGAGCAGAGTGAAGTATTGAGTAAGAAACGAGATGCAACTACTCCTGATTTACTATATAACCTCGACTTCTTATCATCTAGTGGTACGATTTTGATTAAACTCCGGCGGTAGGTGGGTATACGTAATATTAAAATGAATTCATCACGAATTTACTACTGAAAAACTTTTTTCCGATTTTAAAAAGCTGAAATATAACAATTTTTAAATTTACCCCCTCCCTGACCGCCCCTGTCCTGGGGACCATGAAAAATGAATTCATCACGAATTTTACTAGTGAAAAACGTTTTTTCCGATTTTAAAAAGCTGATATATAACAATCCTCACATGTACCCCTCCCGGACAGCCCAGGTCCTCGGGACCATGAAAAATGAATTCATCACGATTTTTACAAGTGAAAACCTTTTTTTCCGATTTTAAAAAGCTGAAATATAAGAATCTTCACATTTACCCCCTCCCTGACGCCCCAGGTCCTCGGGGACAATGAAAAATTAATTCATCACGAATTTTACTAGTGAAAAACTTTTTTTCCGATTTCAAAAAGCTGATATATAACAATCTTCACATTTGCCCCCTCCCTGACAGCCCAGGTCCTCGGGACCATGAAAAATGAATTCATCGCGAATTTTACTTTTGAAAAACTTTTTTTCCGATTTTAAAAATCTGAAATATAACAATCCTCACATGTACCCCCTCCCGGACAGCCCAGGTCCTCGGGACCATGAAAAATGAATTCATCACGAATTTTACTAGTGAAAAACGTTTTTTCCGATTTTAAAAAGCTGATATATAACAATCCTCACATGTACCCCTCCCGGACAGCCCAGGTCCTCGGGACCATGAAAAATGAATTCATCACGATTTTTACTAGTGAAAACCTTTTTTTCCGATTTTAAAAAGCTGAAATATAAGAATCTTCACATTTACCCCCTCCCTGACGCCCCAGGTCCTCGGGGACAATGAAAAATGAATTCATCACGAATTTTACAAGTGAAAAACTTTTTTCCGATTTAAAAAAGCTGAAATATAACAATATTCACATTTACCCCCTCCCTGACAGCCCAGGTCCTCAGGACCATGAAAAATGAATTCATCACAAATTTTACAAGTGAAAAACTTTTTTCCGATTTAAAAAAGCTGAAATATAACAACCTTCACATTTACAGGGGGTAAATGTGAAGGTTGTTATATTTCAGCTTTTTAAAATGACCGACCAGGTCCTCGGGACCATGAAAAATGAATTCATCATGAATTTTACTTGTGAAAAACTTTTTTTCCGATTTTAACAAGCTGAAATATAACAATCTTCACATTTGCCCCCTCCCTGACAGCCCAGGTCCTCGGGACCATGAAAAATGAATTCATCACAAATTTTACTGGTGAAAAACTTTTTTTCCAATTTTAAAAATCTGAAATATAACAATCTTCACATTTACCCCCTCCCTGACAGCCCAGGTCATCGGGACCATGGAAAATTAATTCATCGCAAATTTTACTAGTGAAAAACTTTTTTTCTGAATTCCGATCATTCTTCAACCATCTGGAACCGATGGACATATTTCATTTGAATCCCCAACCCAGAGGAAGGTTTGTCTCCACCCCGGAGGTGTGGCTCTAAAATAATCGTTTTTACCAATGCCCAAACCCATGGTGAGCCCCTCGACAAGAGGATAGCTATGCCGCTAATGACCCTTCTGGTCGAGGTGCTGCTGAAAAGAAAGAAAAAAGAGAGAGTGAGAGAGAAAACACGGTATGTGTGCCACAATCCTGCATTTCACGTTACTCACTTCTGCCCCTTCATTGGTTTTGGTTATACCTCGCCTTCAAGACAAGTGGTGCCGTATGCCTGTTTGTCAAGTGAATTACAGGATTGTGGCATCGTTTTGTAGCACTGGGAGGTGACGCCGTAAGCCTGCGCCTCACCTTATAACGACGCCGTAAGTCTGTGTCTATATAGCTATATATATATATATATATATATATATATATATATATATATATATATATATATATATATATGTATATATGTGTGTCCTTCCAGACGATAACTCTCCTTGGGATTGTGATACAAATTCCGTTCTTGCCCAAAAAATCAAGCTATCCAAACGAAAGGACGAGTTCGATGGCCAGCACACATAAATTGTTCAAATTTCAAAAAATGTGCTATAAAATTACTAAAAATGGCTCAAAATCGTTGAATTTATATTTTTTTAGCAGAGAAGGAGTTTATGAAGGATCAACTGGAATATTGAAAAATGTACGCACAAAATTATGCTGAAAAATGTAGCTGAATTTCAATATTGGCTTTTGAAAAAATAGAGAAAAAAGCTGCAAATAAAAGCTAAATGTTCCAGCCGTGCAGCATTATCGTATGAGCGAATTTTCGTAAACTATACTATATTATGATGTATTATAAGTATATATAGAATAGAATAGAATAATCTTTATTGTACATAGGACAATCAGTCCCTCATAGCGTACAGAGAATGACATGTATGTTATTATGACAACAGTAAAACAAAGTATACTTATAACTAAACTAAAAACAGGTAATAAAACCAAGTGTAAATTATAATAATTTTTTTTTTTTTGAAAAATAAAACGAAACAGATTAATGAAAAATAAAGAGGGGTAAAAAAAAAACTTAAGTAAAAGGGGATCTGGTTTGACATAAGGTTTCATATTACGTTTTCATGTATTTGATAACTGCGCTCCTGAATCGGCCGAGAAGAGGGATGGATCCAATCTTGACAGGGAGGCTACGTAGCCTCGCGCCCACGACCGAAAATGATTGACTAAAGACTTACTTGCATGCGTTGGTATCAGGAGTGCACACGATCATTGAGACAATGGCCGGGTAAAAAGCTCTCTGAGGTAGACGGGGGATAAATCATGCATGATTTTGAAAATTAAGGAAAGCTGCCGAAATTTAAAATAGTCAAATAGGTCAAGATCCACCAAATTGGTCTTGAAAGTTGTTATATGGTCAGTAGGCAACTTCCAAGCGTCTGGAGCAGGCACTATCCACTATAAACTGAATCGCAGTAGGTGAAGAAAGGCATAATGAGTGAAACAATTAGATTTATTATAATACTAGCTGGTTCACCCGTGCGTTGCACAGGTTGACTTGAACATTATCAAATAGCCTGTGACCCAAATTAAAGTAATTCTGACAGATTTGCCCACTCAGATCCCAGTTTGTTCAGTGACGTTCGAAACGCTTTAACTCCCCCTCCATTTTGGCTCAGATTTGAAAATTTTGAAACAAGTAGTCTTTGACTCGAATTTGAGTAATCCAAACATACTCGACAATTAAATTCCCTATTTGATCAGTGATGACAAAGATACCCCATTCCCCCCTCCTCCTCTAAAACACCCCCTATGGGGCAAATTTGAAATTTTTAACCTTCTCTGGACTTCCACAAATAATTTAAGACCAAAATTAGCCAACACAAATTTTCTTCATCGAAATCTGTTTTGAGGCATTCTGAAATGATTCCTGGATTTTAACGCTTTTATGTATGTATGTATATATATATATGTGTATGTATATATATATATATGTATATATATATAAGTATATATATATATATATATATATATATATGTATGTATGTATGTATGTATAGATAGATTTGAGATAATTGATATCGATTGAGATAATCGATAGAATTGAGATAAAAACTTCGTTCTTTTGCCAAAAAATCCAGCATTTCAAAAGAAAGGATGAGTTCGTTGGACAACACTTTTTGAGCACATTAAATTGGTCAAATTCCAAAAAATGTGCTGTGGTGAAAACCACCCCCTCTTGTCAACAGCCCTTTTCAGGGCTACCAAAAAGAGGTAGACACAACACAAAAATATTTACAAGACGTCGAGTTATAACTCCGTCAAACAAAATATTTCACCAGAGAGGTGAAAATACGAATTTCTCTCTCAAAAGTGAAATATTAACTAATAACATACAAGGCGACCTCCCTAGACACTTACTGGGGGAGAGAGATGCGACAAGTATCTCGAACCAAGTCGCCTTGAACGAGAAAACTCAAACAGAAAATCAAACGTCCTCTAAAACTAACAAGGACAATTCAAACAAGCCTACTCGCCAATCAGAAACACTGATTACACGAGAGACAATAGGCGAACCAACCAAGAGGCGGCAAGCAACCACCTCTGGTCCAGCAGCCACCCCGGGGACCCCGTCTGAACAACTGACGCAGAGAAAGCACCCGAGGTCCCCGGCTAAACTCAAGGTCGTCGGCTCCGCGACGGACGCTCGTAAGCACCCCGGAGGACCAGCTCAGCTATCATACTCGCAGATACTGAGAAAACAATGTGCGAGCCAATGAGATTACACAGTCGAATTAATGAAATTAAGCGGACCAATCAGGAGGCGGCAGGAGGCGGCCACCTCCCTATAAAGACCCCGCTCGGAGCCCTCCGAAATTCATTCTACTCTCCGCTCTCGACGACGACACCTCGAAGTACGAAGATTTCTACACGCTCTACGCTGACGAACCTTCTGCATCCCGAGTTCATCTCAAGAACGGCTTCCTACTGCTTTCTACAAGGCCTACCTTCTCTCCACACAGATCTCGCATTGGCATCTACGAGTCCAGTGATTATTCATCCTGCTCATTGCCCAACGTAGTTCATCTGTCAGGACGCCACCCGGTACATCTATCGATATTCTCTTTAGATCGTACGCCCGAGGGACGTTCCGAGCCGTATCACCCGGGTTTCGTAGCACTAGGCTCGTCACCGACCGCTGGGATACGCCGGTAAATTACGCTGCTCATCCGCTCTAATTTACCGTCCAAGGAAGTCTTTTTCAAGACTACAAGGTAGGACCCTGACATACGAGCAAAGGAAAGAAGCTCTGTCAAGCGAGTCCACCTTCCTAAACCCTCTATTTCTGTACATAGAGGCATCGAAACGAGCTAATAACTCGGCTATTTCGATGGAACGTCGGCCGTCTTATTTCCTCATGCAAGGGGAGGCAGACGACGGCGAAGCCGGGCCTCTTAGCCCCCGTAGCGCTACCTACAGGCTACCCGGCCAATCCGCCGGTCCCAGCGACGGCGCAAGGCTCGATCCTCACGACGAGATCGCCTTCTCACCTAACGTATTCGCTAAGGAAACGTTAGATCAAGCCTCGCCTATACAAAAGATCGAGGATAACTTTCAGACCCGCTCTGAAGTCAATCATTACGATTCGACCAAGCTGTCCGAATACCCACGATATTCGACACAAGCCTACCCGGCCGATCCGAGTGTCAAATACACTCCAAATGTACAAAAAACGAAGGATACTTTTCAGTACCTCAACCGAGCTCAACATATTCCTCCTACAGATATAAATCTTAGGCCGGAATATTACAAAACGGCTCAGTACCAAACTGATCGAACCCAGCACCCACTATGCGAGCCCAGTGCTCCACGCGGCTGCGACACAAACTATCTCTCAGTTCATTCCGCCAAGCAAGCTGACCTTGACGGATTCGCCCACATTCCTTACAGGAATAACACGGGGACTAACCCGCATAATCAGAATATAAATGTCCCACTTGGTCTACCAACGCCAAGTAAAACATATATAAATCCACTACAAATGGTGACCCCGCCTTTGAACAGGCTTAACACGGAGCATTTCGTTCCCTCTTATGAAGCTAGTGGATTTCAGGGAACCACTGCGGGCGTGCGACCCCCGCCGGGCCTCTACGCCCCACATCTCATGCAACAACCCTCTACACAAAGTGGCTTTCGAGCACTTTTAGAGGAGATGGGAGATTATCAAAAACCAATCTTCCAAAAGAAGAATATCGATCGTGCACTCGCCGAGTTCGATCAATACTGCGTGCGAAAACACCTGAGAACGCAGAACGAATGCTTCTCAGCTATATACAAGTGGGTACCAGAAGAAATGAGGGAAGCTATCGACTCAGCTTACCTCACGGCACCCCACGCACCCTACGAAGAGGCCAAACAGCGCCTACAGCGAGAATATGGGTTATCCTTACAGGACAGGCTCCTCGCACTCGAGGACCCCACATCTCTCGCCAAAAAACCCAGCACCAAGTACCACGAAATGTACTCTAAAGCTGTTGGGTACTTTTCAGAGGCTCTGATCACTCAAAAGTGGATCGAGACTCTACCCATCGAAGCACGAGGTATGGTCGCAGCTCAGCCTACCACGACCGCCCGGCTCGACCTTGCTGATACGCTACACGCGTACAAAACAGAGAATACCTCTCTAAACATACGAGGAGTAGAATCTACTCCGAAACCCATGAAAACTGGTTTCAAAAAGGCCCTCTCACAACAAGCTGAGTTCAAACCCCAACCAGTAGAGAGTAGGCCTCACAAACCGACGGCCTATGTCTGTCGAAACCACGCACGTTTCGGTAACGAAACTCGCAAATGTGCAGACCCAGAACACTGCACTTGGAAGGCAAACACTGCTTCCAAAACTAGCAAAAAGGCAGCGACTATAAGCCAGCCTAAAACCTGGGTTTCAAACGAAAATACTCAGAGATCGGTACAAGAAAGTACCGTTCCAACCTCCAACGTAGAGAGTTCGGAAAACGAATAACTGCCAGTGTATCTGAGCCTATACACCGGCAGTCTACTGAGTATAAAAGGCTTTTTTTCAAGTGCAAACTAAATGGCACTGAATTTCTCATCGACACGGGAGCAGAAGTGAACATTCTGCCCCACAATGTCACAAAAAAATTGGGCTTAAAAATTCGTAAGTCCAACGTTAAGCTCACAGCAGCTAACGGAGCCCCTATAGACACACTAGGGCGAGCTGACACGAAAATTAACATCGGCCTCGGAGACATGACCACCGATTTTATGATCACGAAAGTTGATCTAGCGATCCTAGGTATACCATTCCTCGAGTCTTGGGATATCGGAATACGGGTCAAACACAAGTACATTTATAAAGATAAAATAAAGAGCTATGCCGATCAAAAAATAGCTGCAGTCATGAACAAAAAATTCACTGACGAACAAATAGCAGCTACTATCCCTCATCGTGACAATAACCCTCAACCAGAGGACGTGCGAATCACGGAGGACGAAAACATTCGCTCTATCATTGACAAATACAATGATAAAATGAGCAAACTTCAAGGAAAGTGGAAAAACAACGGGGTTTACCACCGTATAACCACGGAAGGAACACCAGTACACTTCCGAGCAAGACCCATGGCGGGCGAAAAACGGGCTCAAGTCAAAAGTACTTTTGACAAAATGCTTTCAGAAGGCATAATTGCACCATCAGATTCCGAATGGGCATCCCCGTTACACTGTGTGCCAAAAAAAGACGGGTCATGGAGAATCACCGGCGACTACCGTTTCCTGAACGCGAAAACGAAGAAAGACGCCTACCCTCCTCCTCACATTCGCTCTTTCCAAGCGAATTTACATGATACACGAATCTATTCGACAATAGATTTAAAATCGGCATATTATCATATTCCGATGCACCCAGATGACGCTCATAAAACTGCAATTATTACACCTTTCGGTCTTTATGAGTTTAAGAAAATGAGCATGGGTTTGGCCGGAGCGGCTCAAACATGGCAAAGATACATGGACAGCATCATGCGAAAATTTGATTTCGCATTTGTATACCTAGATGACATCCTGGTGGCTTCTAAAAATTATAAAGAACACATGAACCACCTCAAACAAATTTTTGACAAGCTAGGGGAACACGGACTTCGAGTAGGTTTTGATAAATGCATTTTTTCAAAACCTACCGTCGATTTCCTAGGTTTCACTATCTCGAAAGAAGGGATAATTCCTAAACGAGATAAAATAGAAGCCATAGAACAATTTCCTAGGCCAATAGACGTACGAAGTCTACGCAGATTCCTAGGTATGTGTGGTTTCTACTGAGCATGCTCAAGTAAATTCGCTCACACGGCACAACCTCTGTATGACTCCATTCAGTCAAACAAAAAAAATGACAAAACACCTATCGAATGGACATCAGAGAGAGAAAAAGCTTTCAACAGCTTAAAACAAGCAATGATTAAAGCTACATTACATAATATCGCTCATCCACACCCTACAGCAGAGTGGAGATTAGTCTGCGACGCATCCGACACACACATCGGAGCAGCACTAGAGCAGGAAATTACAGACAAACACGGCTCGAAATCTTACCAACCATTGGGATTTTTCAGTAAAGAAATTCCGGAACAATGGAAGAATAAAGCATCATTCGACAAAGAGATGTTCGCCGTTTACCAAGCTTGCATTCATTGGCACAATGACTTGGACGGCCGATCTTTTCATATTTGTTCAGATCACAAGCCTCTGCTAGGCACGATGCTTAAGAAAAATGCACATTTTTCTAAAATGAGATTAAGATGGCTAACATACATCTCTCAAATGACGAGTGACATTCGTCATATACCCGGAGAGAACAACGTCGTCGCCGACGCACTCTCCAGACCCTTCGATCCAGTTGAAATTCAAACAAAATCGATTTCAACCCAAACTGACGAGGGTCCACCCATAGCCGAAATTTCGCAAATTACGGCTGCAATAGAGTGCAATCTTCTACTGCGCATTTCGAATGCACAAATTCGTTCTCCTCCTAACGCAGAGGACAAATTGAAACTCACACGAGTCGAATTTCCTCAAGGAGAAATTTGGTGTAACCTAGACCTAGGACACCCAAGACCTTATATTCCAAACGAAATAAGGCAAGAAATAATCAGCCAAATTCACAATTTGGGACACCCAGGTATACACTCTACAGTGTATAAAGTTAAACAAAGATATTTTTGGCACGGGCTCCGTGCAGATGTCTCCAACTGGGTCCGAGCGTGCGAGACTTGCCAACGAGCAAAAATCACTCGCTCCGTGAAGCTCCCTTACTCCGAATTTGAAACGGCTAACAAATTCTCACATGTACACGTTGACATTACCGGACCTTTACCTTTAGCTAAAGGAGGGAAACGTTACATTCTAATGATGGTCGATAGAGCAACGGGTTGGCTAGAGGCAGTCCCTCTTAACAACATCGAAACAGCCACGATCACAAACGCCTTTATCAATATTTGGGTAGCTTCAAAAGGCGTACCTAAATACATCACAAGTGATCAAGGCACACAATTCGAATCAGATCTATTTAATTCCATTATGGAACGTCTCGGAGTAAAACATACCCACACGTTACCATACAAACCGTCAACAAACGGAATGGTAGAACGCAGAAATAGATCTCTGAAAGAGGCTCTCAAAGCACAAAACGAAAATTGGCTCGACGCCCTACCAAAAGTACTACTCGCCATGCGTACGGCAGTAGACCCAGCAACGGAAACTACACCGTTCCAAAAAGTTTACGGAATTGACGTACCACTCCCAGGAGACATTTTTGTAACTTCTACAAACCTTTCGGAGCCTCTCTTCTTCCGGCCTACGCATATTAAACATAATAATACGAAATATGCCGTAAACATGCCCAAAAATTTGGATACATGTACACATGTCTATATCAGAGTGCCCACACAGCTCACCTCTCTGCAATGTCCTTACACGGGACCATTCAAAGTGGTTAAAAGAGATAAGTTTTCGGTTACAGTGCAAATTGGCGAACATACAAAAAAAGTTCCCAAACAGCAAATAAAACCAGCTTACACTCTAAAAACAGACGAAGCTGTGTCACTGAATAATTCACGGAGACGAAACACACAGGTTTACGGGATCGAACACAATTTATTGTGATACAACAACGATAAAGTTGAATAAAATGGGAGAGCAATATAAACGTCATGAGACACGGGAACTGAATGAATATACAGATTACACTTCTATCCGCAACTTGCGCCAAGCGCTACTGTCTATACACTGGTTGATGAATATCAACTAACAAACATAAGAGGTAAAGCGGAACATAAAATGGTTAACATGAATACAAAAACTTTGATTACATTATACAGTTTCGGGAGCACAGATCACTTATTAAAGTTTGATTAGTTTAATTACATTCGGGTAGTAGTTTCCTTGTTCCATCCAGATACAGCTACGCTAGCGCTCGACTCGGGAGTTCGGTGAACTCCGAGGCGGGAGATATGAATTTGGACAGAGGCGGGAATTATGAATTTTGGTCACGACCAAACATCCTCCCCCCCCCCCAATTCCAGCGGAATTCTAACATGATAACTCAATTGTCAATGGGCAGGGGGCACAGCTTTCGTACGGGTCGATCAATAATGTTGGAGCTAGTGCGTACCTTTGCGACGCGGGAGACATCATCCTTGCCGGGGATCAACTCAACTATAATGCCTTTTGGCCAAGAGAGAGGGGGAGCATTGTCTTGCATGATCAGAACAACATCGCCTATCTTGGCTGGTTTGAATGGGGTGTTCCATTTTTGTTTGGACTGCAAGTCTAGTAAGTACTCGGTTCTCCATCTCTTCCAGAACTGCTCGACTACAGCGTTAACAAATCTCCACTTAGGAGTGAGACGCGAGCTGAACTCAGCGATCGTAGATTCGGGAAGGGCAGTGAGGGGCCTCTGAATTAAAAAATGACCCGGAGTCAGAACCAAGAAGTCATCAGGTGATTCTGATTGATGAACTAGAGGGCGACTATTTAGAATTGCCTCAACACGAGACACTATTGTGGTGAACGTTTGTAAATTAGGTGTATGCGATTGTAACGTGAGGATCAGCAGCCGTTTGGCTGACTTGACTGCGGCCTCCCACAAGCCTCCGAAGTGGGGAGCTCTGGGTGGAATGAATTTCCACTCAACTTCCCTGGCAGCCAAACGCACTTGTAGGCTCTCAGAGATACCAGAATCCATGGCCTTGCGAATTTCTGAGAATAGTCGGGCGGCACCGGCGAAATTGGTGCCATTGTCAGACCAGATGGTGGTGGGCACTCCTCGACGTGCCATGAAGCGTTCAAGACATTGAAGGAAACCATCAGTTGTAAGGTCCATTACTGTTTCTAGGTGTACTGCTTTCGTAGCGAAACAAACAAACACAGCCAAGTACACCTGAAATGAACGGGATCCCCTTTTTCCTAGCAAAGTGATTTCGAATGGACCTGCGTAATCAATGCCGACCGTTTGAAACGGAAAGGCTCGTTCAACACGACCTTCGGGCAGCTGTCCCATAGTGGTTTCATACGGTACAGGTTTTATAGAGAAGCATCGGACACAACCCTTTAAGCAACGGGACACCACTGCACGACCATTGATGATCCATAGGCGAGAACGGAGGTATGCCAGCGTGGCGCGGGGACCAACATGTAGACAGGCTTCATGTGCCTGCTTAACTATCAGTTCTGTCAACTTGTCTTCCGAAGGTAACAAGGCGGGATGCTGAGTTTGATACTCCAAACTACTCAGGGCCAATCTACCTCCCACTCTGAGTAAGTTATCGGGGGCAAGGAACACGGAAAGTTGAGCTACAAATTTTGGTAAATTCTCCTCCTTCCCACGGGATTTCAGGGATTTGAAGATTTGCGGGAAATGCCTTTGCTGCGCACGGCGAACTAATCTTCTCTCCGCCGAACCAAGTTCAGCTGTAGTCAGCGGACCCGTGCGCTTCTTGAACGCCCGACAATTGTGCGCAAAGCGCAATACCCATCCTATAACTCTCTTTAAGTGAGAGTAGGAACTAAAGCGAGTTTCAATGTCAAGAGGTACATCCTCTGTCTTGGTGATTAAGTTAATGGCACGGGAAGCTCGGATTTCCGAGGTTACATCCGGAGAGGACAGGTCGGGGCGTACCCTTCTAATGGGCCACTCCGCTCTTGGTGTGCACAGCCACTCCGGACCACTCCACCATAGTGAGTCATTCACTATCTGGGATGGTAAAGCTCCACGCGAAGCTACGTCAGCGGGATTGTCCTGAGAACGCACGTGAAACCACGAATCGGGCGCAACATGATTGAGAACCTTTGCCACCCTATTTCCTACAAAGACCTTCCATATTGGTGCAGGATCAGCAGTTATCCATGATAGAGCTATGACACTGTCAGAGCAGGTGACAATATGCTTGTCTGTGACGGAAGGGAAATTGGGGCGTACTTTCGAGATCGTCTTACTCAATAGTTCGGCGGCGAGCAGCTCAAGACGGGGAATAGTTTCTAGTTTTAAGGGAGCTATTCTGGCCTTAGCCATAATCAATCTGGGAATATATTGGCCATTCACATCACTGACCACGTATATCACGGCAGCATACGCCTTCTCTGAGGCGTCAGCGAAACCCACTATCCATTGCGAAACGTTGGAGCTGGGAACGTGACGAGGAATCCTAAGGAGCTGCAACAAATCTAAGGATTCGGACAATACCTGCCACTCTCTCAAGAGGTGTTCGGAAATAGGATCGTCCCAGTCGCATTTTGAGCGACAGACTTCTCGCTGTATAGATCTGGCGAATACCGCCACCGGGATCACCCAACCTACGGGGTCGTAGATTTTTCCTATCTGGCTAGCCAACTCTCTTTTCGTGCGAACCATTGGGGTAACTGGTACTTTGAAAAAGAATGAATCCGATCTGGGATCCCAAGCCACTCCCAACATTTTGAGAGGCTTCTCCTCCTCTCCGATCATATCTACACAGTCCGTATGCGGACTAACGTGCTCTTCGGAAATCCCTTCTAGTAGGGTGAGATCACTAGAAGCCCATTTTCTGAGCTCTAGGCTAGCGGAGGCTAAAAGTGCTTGAAGTTCTTTTCTTACTCTAAGAGCCTTTTCGATAGAGTCTCCTCCCCCGTGTACGTCATCTACATAAGTGTTTTGCAGCAACACCTGGGATGCCAACGGAAAGGTCTCCGCGGAGGTTTCAGCTAAATGTTTTATTATGCGGTTGGCTAAAAACGGAGCACATGCTGTGCCATACGTGACTGTGGTAAGCGCAAAGTCTTTAATGGGATCTTGAGGAGAATCTCTCCAAACTATACGGAGCATATCCTGATCCTGAGAGGGATGTCTGATTTGCCTAAACATTTGCCTAATGTCGGCTATGAATGCGAATTTAAACAGCCGGAAGCGAGTTAATATCGTAGCTATTTCGGGGAGGAGACTGGGTCCTACATGTAATATCTCATTGAGGGATCTCCCATTGGAGGAACGTTGCGAAGCGTCGAAAACTACTCTTATTTTTTCTGGAGGGTCGCCTTCTCGGCGAACGGCGTGATGCGGTATGTAATAATGGGGTTGACCTAACTTTGGAGGCTGAACGAATCTCATGTGGCCCTGATTAAGATAATCCGACATGAATTCCCTGTAAGCGGATGCTAGCTGATTATCAGCTCTGAATTTACTTTCCACACTATATAGTCGGCGGAGGGCAATGTTGCGGGAGTCACCTAAAGATGATTTATCTTGCGAAAACGGAAGTGCCACCTCATACCTTCCTAATGAATCACGGGAGACAGAATTTAAGAAAATTTCCTCGGCTTCCTGTTCCGCAGGAGTATAATGGGAAGCTTCTTCTACTGACTCGATTTCAAACATACGACGGAGAAGATCATTAGTTTGCGATTCTGTTGCGCTACTACAACTGACTTCAAGGGTGGATACTTGACAACAAACGTGTTCGGGAACTACACTCGTTCCCTGGGGGGTATGCAACTTACTGGCAATCGTAAACAAGGAGACTGACTCTGTTGGTCCGACAAGAGGGGGAACCAACGAATACAAATTACGTATGAAAACAGGTGGCGAGCTTAAGCGAGCGGGAGAGTCAACGGAAGTGTCAACGGAAACTAGGTCATTGACAGCTGGTCTCAAGGTCAATGGTGTGTCTTCCCCTTGCTTCACACTTTCATTAAATCGGACCTTCCTTTCCTTGAGGAAGGGGAAGCGATAGCTTTTCTCATAGTTATTGGGAAAATTTCTGGGTATGTTGCCTAAAGCTACCCAACCTACACGAGTTCTCATGAAGTGGGGCCCCTGACCTTTAGGCGCTGCTGTTTCCGGGAGCATGAGCGCTGCAAAGAGACCGGAGCTAAATAACATGTCAATTTTGTCTTTTTTATTAAACTCGGGATCAGCTAACTGTGATTTTAATTTTCCCCCTGCCCTTGGCATATTGAAAGATCGACTCGGAATGGGTATGGTTAATTTGTCGATCACCGAGGCTCCTACAGTTAAGAAAGTACCATCTTTAAGATGCAATACTAGCAAGGTCGTAAACCTCAATGATTGTCTAGCTTCGCCAACGCCACAGATCTCAGCGTCACAGGGATCAAGAGGGAGCTTGGCTCTTCGAGCCGCTTCTAAGGAAATTATATTAGTTTCCGCACCAGAGTCTAATAATACTCGGATGCGTTGCGAGCGGGAGCTACTAGGTGGAGATATGTAAACTAGTGCTGTAGGTGTCAAGCTAGGATCATTAAATTTGATGGCTCTTTTTACGCAGTTATTAAGCGAAGGTATTTTTAAAATGGATTTGGGGTGGAGTTGGAGTTTACTTTGTTTATTGTGAATATCATCAATTGGGTGAGAGTTTTTTCTAAAGACAGGATTAGATCGGGATTTACTTGGTTGGGCGGAAATACAATTAGTAGCATTACAATCATGAACGGAACAATGAAAACCATGACTAAACTCACCAATTGTAGCGGAACGGCGGACGAAATTGCGGGATACATTTTCGCCACGCCTAGAAGAGGCGTGGCCTAAACTTCAGAAACTTGAATTACTTTTTTGCGAATTATTACGTGATCTGAACTCGCGACTTGAGATACTGCCGACACTTAATGCACTTGTATCACTGACTTCACTTGACTGACTGCGATAACGGGCGGAATCCTGAGGCGGTAGGAGCGTCCTCTCCAGACCACTGGACGCATTGCTGGGACGCACGGTTTCCCTTTCAAAGGTAGGGCTACGCCTTTGTTCAGGTTTGACGACGGGTTCACATATAAGGTAGTGATGACGTTCATTACACTCACTACACCTTCTTTTAGACGTACAGTTCATCACTCGGTGGTATGGGGAAAGACAGTTAGTGCAGAGATTGTTGCGTTTGATTACATTCTTTCTCTCCGCCAGGGATTGTCGCTTAAAACGATGACAGAGATAGAGAAAGTGCTCCTGATTACAAAACGCACACGGATACGGGATCACTCTGCGAGATGGTCCCAACTTTGCTTGGGAGTCGGAAGGATGGGCGGCGGGAACGGGATTTGGGGCTCCCTTGGAGCGTGTGGCGGAATCTAGCGGCACGGGCTGTAACTGCACAACCCTTAATTCCTCTTCAAGGAACTCCAACAGCTGCACGTGCGTGGGAATGAAGCCCTCATCCTTTACTCGCTCCCTATTGAATTTCTGCTGAAGGGTGGCGTCGATCTTCGAGAAGAGAGCCTCGAACAACAGGAAGCCCGTGAGATCGGGAGCTTCCACCAAAAAAATCGCTTCTATCCATGCCTTGGCTGAAGATAGGTACTGCTCGAAAGTACTGGCGTCCATCCGATTCAATTTCGGAATCGTGGTTCTTTTGGCGAAAGTGGCTCTGGCTATTCTGTATCTTCCGGAATTCTCCGAACACAAATACTGATAAAATTGTTCGTAATTAGCAGCTTGATGCGCCGTCCCTTTGAGCCATTGTTCCGCCTGAGAGACTAACTTCCCTTTAAGGGATTCGAACTTCACGGAATCCGGAAGATGCGGTACATTATGTACTGCGGAGTTAAAACTTCTGATAAATTGCGCAAATTTTGTTATGTCTCCATCATAATTCGGAACGGAAGGGAGCAAAATATGCATGACCTTCACTGCTTCGTAGGGAGTTTTGACATCATGGAACGAAAACTCACCCTTTGTTCGTGTGGCCGCGATGGCTACCTCCTTTTCTGCTATCAGTCCTTTTGCTTTTCGACAGCCTTCGATAATATACGGGATCCAGGCTAATCGTAGCTCTTCCTTGATGTCAGAACCATTTACTTGTTCCAAAAGTAGTTCTCCTTCATTGAGGATGTCCGTGGTCACCCGAACTGGAGTGAGGTTCTTGATTATCGTCATTTAGGTTCTGATCTAATGCCATGATCCATGACGAGATTTTGCGGTATATAATCTTGATATTTTCCGGCAATTTATCTACTTTGCCGTGCTCCATGCTGAATCCCTTTGGCTTGGCGTCCGTCATGGTTAGGCTATCCACTGACGGTAACGAAATCGGAGGTGAAGGTTGACGGGATTTGCGCTTTGATTTCGGCATCCTGATTACGAATTATTTTTACTGGATGCGGAACTCGGACCGAAATAAAACACGATAATTTCACTGCGGGATCCAAACCGAATGAAACTTGCGGTTTTCAATATGGCGCACTCGGCGTGCTTTGACGAAAACGGAGTCCTGTTACGCAGACTGGAACTAATGCTCAGCTCTGCGAACTAATTTTCCGGGTTTAACGGCACCAATGAATAAATCACGGAGACGAAACACACAGGTTTACGGGATCGAACACAATTTATTGTGATACAACAACGATAAAGTTGAATAAAATGGGAGAGCAATATAAACGTCATGAGACACGGGAACTGAATGAATATACAGATTACACTTCTATCCGCAACTTGCGCCAAGCGCTACTGTCTATACACTGGTTGATGAATATCAACTAACAAACATAAGAGGTAAAGCGGAACATAAAATGGTTAACATGAATACAAAAACTTTGATTACATTATACAGTTTCGGGAGCACAGATCACTTATTAAAGTTTGATTAGTTTAATTACATTCGGGTAGTAGTTTCCTTGTTCCATCCAGATACAGCTACGCTAGCGCTCGACTCGGGAGTTCGGTGAACTCCGAGGCGGGAGATATGAATTTGGACAGAGGCGGGAATTATGAATTTTGGTCACGACCAAACAGTCACTAAACAAAAATCAGGCAGAAAATAAGGAGGAGACTCCCCGAAAATCTGCCAGAAGGCACGTCCCCTCTACCAAATTCGACGAGAGATGGGTGACGGCGCTTGAAACACCCCAGCCGGCGTCGTCGTTAATAACACGACGTCTTAGGGGGGCGCCTGTGGTGAAAACCACCCCCTCTTGTCAACAGCCCTTTTCAGGGCTACCAAAAAGAGGTAGACACAACACAAAAATATTTACAAGACGTCGAGTTATAACTCCGTCAAACAAAATATTTCACCAGAGAGAAAATACGAATTTCTCTCTCAAAAGTGAAATATTAACTAATAACATACAAGGCGACCTCCCTAGACACTTACTGGGGGAGAGAGATGCGACAAGTATCTCGAACCAAGTCGCCTTGAACGAGAAAACTCAAACAGAAAATCAAACGTCCTCTAAAACTAACAAGGACAATTCAAACAAGCCTACTCGCCAATCAGAAACACTGATTACACGAGAGACAATAGGCGAACCAACCAAGAGGCGGCAAGCAACCACCTCTGGTCCAGCAGCCACCCCGGGGACCCCGTCTGAACAACTGACGCAGAGAAAGCACCCGAGGTCCCCGGCTAAACTCAAGGTCGTCGGCTCCGCGACGGACGCTCGTAAGCACCCCGGAGGACCAGCTCAGCTATCATACTCGCAGATACTGAGAAAACAATGTGCGAGCCAATGAGATTACACAGTCGAATTAATGAAATTAAGCGGACCAATCAGGAGGCGGCAGGAGGCGGCCACCTCCCTATAAAGACCCCGCTCGGAGCCCTCCGAAATTCATTCTACTCTCCGCTCTCGACGACGACACCTCGAAGTACGAAGATTTCTACACGCTCTACGCTGACGAACCTTCTGCATCCCGAGTTCATCTCAAGAACGGCTTCCTACTGCTTTCTACAAGGCCTACCTTCTCTCCACACAGATCTCGCATTGGCATCTACAAGTCCAGTGATTATTCATCCTGCTCATTGCCCAACGTAGTTCATCTGTCAGGACGCCACCCGGTACATCTATCGATATTCTCTTTAGATCGTACGCCCGAGGGACGTTCCGAGCCGTATCACCCGGGTTTCGTAGCACTAGGCTCGTCACCGACCGCTGGGATACGCCGGTAAATTACGCTGCTCATCCGCTCTAATTTACCGTCCAAGGAAGTCTTTTTCAAGACTACAAGGTAGGACCCTGACATACGAGCAAAGGAAAGAAGCTCTGTCAAGCGAGTCCACCTTCCTAAACCCTCTATTTCTGTACATAGAGGCATCGAAACGAGCTAATAACTCGGCTATTTCGATGGAACGTCGGCCGTCTTATTTCCTCATGCAAGGGGAGGCAGACGACGGCGAAGCCGGGCCTCTTAGCCCCCGTAGCGCTACCTACAGGCTACCCGGCCAATCCGCCGGTCCCAGCGACGGCGCAAGGCTCGATCCTCACGACGAGATCGCCTTCTCACCTAACGTATTCGCTAAGGAAACGTTAGATCAAGCCTCGCCTATACAAAAGATCGAGGATAACTTTCAGACCCGCTCTGAAGTCAATCATTACGATTCGACCAAGCTGTCCGAATACCCACGATATTCGACACAAGCCTACCCGGCCGATCCGAGTGTCAAATACACTCCAAATGTACAAAAAACGAAGGATACTTTTCAGTACCTCAACCGAGCTCAACATATTCCTCCTACAGATATAAATCTTAGGCCGGAATATTACAAAACGGCTCAGTACCAAACTGATCGAACCCAGCACCCACTATGCGAGCCCAGTGCTCCACGCGGCTGCGACACAAACTATCTCTCAGTTCATTCCGCCAAGCAAGCTGACCTTGACGGATTCGCCCACATTCCTTACAGGAATAACACGGGGACTAACCCGCATAATCAGAATATAAATGTCCCACTTGGTCTACCAACGCCAAGTAAAACATATTTAAATCCACTACAGTACTAAAAAAAAATCACAAAAAAAAGAAAAAAAAAGGCTAAACATCGGTGTTTTTATTTTTTTAGCAGAATATTACTCAAATAAAGTTATCAACTAAGAAGTTGGTAATTTAAAAATTAAAGCTCAAACCTATGCTCAAAATTGTAATTAGATTTCATTAAAATGTGCTACAAAATCGATAAAAATTCTAGAAATCCAATATCTTTGTTTAAATAATAGAATGTTATTTAGAACAAATTTTTCAGCAATAAAATTGATAGTTAACAATTTTTCATATATATATATATATATATATATATATTCAATCAATTGATTCAACAAATTGATTGAATATTTATATGCTCTTGTAGAGCCGTTTCATACGGTTATATATATATATATATATATATATATATATATATATATATATATGTGTGTGTGTACATATATATATATATATATATGTACATATATATATATATATGTATATATATATAGATACATTGTTTATGAAATTGAGGACTTGGAGAGAAAAGAAATTGCTAACTACCAATTTTATGGCAATAAAATCGTTCTAAACATTAATCTGCTATAGAAAAAGAGGTTTTGCATTTTTAACTTCTTTGCGGTTTTTACAGATTTTTTAGCACATTTTAATTAAATTTAAGTACATTTTTCAGCAAAATTTTGTGAATTAATTTTTGAATGTTCTAGTTTATAGTTAATAATATTTTTTGGACGATACTCTGCTTAAAAATATAAATTTAACGTTTTTTTTTTAAGCCGTATTTCGCTATTTTTAGTGATGTTTTCAGCACTATTTTTAAAATTGGACCAATTTAATGTGCTCAAAAAATGCTGGCCAACGAACTAGTCCTTTTGTTTGGAAAGCTTGATTTTTTGGGGCAAGAACGGAGTTTTTATGTCAATCCTAAGGAGTGTTATAGTCTGGAAGGACACACACACAGATGTATATAGATATATATACTTATGAAAAAGCGTTTAACTCTAGGATTCGTCTCAGAATGCCTCAAAACATATTTCAATGAAGAAATTTCTCAACAATTTTTATTTCAAAATTTTCCATCTCATTGCAAAAAATTCATTTTTTACGAAAATTTGCAAAAATCCAAAATCTTTTTTGAATCTGCATATTGTCAAGAAGGAGTTTCGTGGCCATAAAATTGGTAGTTAACAATTTCTTAATATTCGAAGTGGTCAAATTATGAAAATTTGCTCATATAGTCATGCTGCATGGCTGGTATTATTATTGGAAATAACAAATTGAAATTCTCCAAAACTGAACCATAGAGAGCGAGAAAATAGCTTTCAGGAAAAAATTGTTATTGGAAGATAGAAGGTACCTTAACAGGACATGCAGCACTGGAAGCCCAGACTTACGTTTTGCTGAGAATGAACCTGTTTGGCCGTAACCAAATTCGTAATTCCCGCCTCCAACCCAAATTCGTATTTCCCGCCTCTAAGTTCACCGAACTCCCGAGTCGGGCGCTAGCGTAGCGTCTTCTCCAGCTTAAAACCTATGCAATGTATCTGAATGGAACAATGAAACTACTCCCCGAATTTAATTAAGAATCCCTGATTAATCAGTGATCTGAGCTCCCGAAAATTGTGTAATTTAGTCAAGCAATTGTATTTATGTAAATCATTTATATTTCTCATGTCCATTAATTGATATCAAGAAACCTGTGAACGAACTGTAGCGCTCCCGGCGCAAGTTGCGGAAGGAAGGAAAATGTTTGTCATTCTAGTTCTCGTTTTCAGTCTGTAAATCGCTCTCCCATTATTATTTCAATTTACAGTTGTATTTCACAATAAATTGTGTTCAGGATCCCGTAAACTGTGTTGTTTCGTTTCCGTGATTGTTCATTGGTGCCGATTAACCCGGAAATTAGGCTTCACGGAGCTGAGCGTTGTTCCAGTCCGTGAAGAAAGGATCTCTTTTCAACAGACCACGCTGCTCTCGCCATATTGAATAGGAAAACCGTATTCACCATTGGCTTTGGATCCCGTAGTGAAGTTATCGTGTTGTACATCCGTCTGAGTTTTGCATCCAGTAAAAAGGATTTAAAATTTCAGGATGCCAAAATCAAAGCGCAGATCCCGTCAACCTTCACCTCCGATATCTTTACCGTCGGTGGAGAACCTAACCATGACGGACACCAAGCCAAAAGGGTTTTGTATGGAACCCAGCAAGGTAGATAAATTACCGGAAAATATTAAGGTTCTATACCGCAAAATTTCGTCATGGGTCATGACATTATATCAGAACCTAAATGACGACAATCAGGAACCTCACTTCGTGGTTCAAATAACCACGGACATTCTAAAGGAAGGGGAACGACTTTTAGAACAAGTAAACGGTTCTGAGATCAAAGAAGAGCTAAGATTAGCATGGATCCCGCACATTATAGAAGGTTGTCAGAAAGCAAAAAAACTGATAGCTGAAAAGGGAAGGGCCGACGCGGCCGCACGCACAAAAGGTGAGTTCTCGTTTCATGATGTTAAAACTCCCTATGAAGCAGTGAAAGTCATGCATATTTTGCTCCCATCCGTTCCGACTTATGATGGTGACATTACGAAATTTGCTCATTTTATCCGAAGTTTCAACTCCGCAGTACATAACGTACCACATCTTCCGGATCCCGTGAAGTTCGAATCCCTAAAGGGGAAGTTGGTAGCTCAGGCAGAACAATGGCTTAAAGGCACAGAGCATCAATCTGCTAATTACGAACAATTCTATCAGTACTTGTGTTCGGAAAACTCTGGAAGGTACAGAATAGCCAGAGCCACATTCGCCAAAAGATCTACGATCCCTAAATTAAATCGGATAGACGCCAGTACGTTCGAGCAGTATCTATCTTCAGCCAAGGCATGGATAGAAGCGATTTTTTCGGTGGAAGCTACCGATCTAACGGGCTTCCTGTTGTTTGAGGCTCTCTTCTCGAAAATCGACGCCGCCCTTCAGCAGAAATTCAATAGGGAGCGAGTAAAGGATGAGGGCTTCATCCCAACGCACGTGCAATTGTTGGAGTTCCTTGAGGAGGAGCTAAGGGTTGTGCAGTTACAGCCCGTGCCGCCAGATTCCGCCACCCGCTCCAAAGGAGCCCCAAATCCCGCTTCTGCCGCTCATCCCTCTGATTTCCAAACAAAGCCAGGACCATCCCGTCGAGTGATCCCGTATCCGTGTGCGTTCTGTGACCAGGAACACTTTCTTTATCTCTGTCATCGTTTCAAGAGACAATCGTTGGCGGAGAGGAAGGACGTAATTAAACGCAACAATCTTTGCATAAACTGCTTTTCTCCATACCACAGAGTGATGAACTGTACGTCGAAGAGAAGGTGTAGTGAGTGTAACGAACGTCATCACTACCTAATCTGCGATCCCGTTATGAAATCTAAACCACGAAGTAGCCCAAGTTTTGAAAGGGGCTCGACATTTCCGCCCAATACATCAGGTGGTCCAGCGAGGACGCTGCCACAGCATCAGGATTCCGCCAATTACCGAAGTCAGTCTAGTGAAGTCAGTTGTCCAAGTGCAGTGAGTGAAAGAAGTGCCGATAGTCTCTCAAGTCGCGAGTTCAGATCACATAATAGTTCGCGACAACTAAATTCTAGTTTCTGAAGTTTAGGCCACGCCTCTTCCAGGCGTGGCGAAAACATATCCCGCAATTTCGCCCGCCGTCCCGCTACGATTGGTGAGTTTAATCATGGTTTTCATTGTTCCATTCATGATTGTAATCCCACTAATTGTATTTCCGCTAAAATAAGTAAATTCCAATCTACCACTAAACCCAGCATAAAAATTCATTCAAGTAACAATGTTTCCAATGAGCTGGGTAAACTCCAACCTCCCGCTAAATCTATTTTAAAAATTCCCTCAATTGATGATCACGCTAGAAAGGCCATTAAATTTAATGTTCCTAGCTTGGTGCCTACGGCAATGGTTTATATATCCCCACCTAGTAGCTCCCGCTTGCAACGCATCCGAGTATTATTAGACTCTGGTGCAGAAACTAATATAATTTCCATAGAAGCGGCTCGAAGAGCCAAACTCCCTCTGGATCCCTGCGACGCTGAGGTCATGGGCGTTGGCGAGGCTAGACAATCATTGAAGTTCACGACCTCGTTAGTATTGCATCTTAAGGATGGTACTTTCTTAACTGTAGGAGCCTCGGTGATCGAGAAATTAACCATACCTATTCCGACTCGATCTTTCAACATGCCAAGGGCAAGGGGAAAATTAAGGTCACAGTTAGCGGATCCCGAGTTTAGTAAACAAGCCAATATTGATATGTTGTTTAGCTCCGGTCTATTTGCAGCGCTCATGCTCCCGGAAATAGTAGCACCCAAGGGTCAGGGGCCTCATTTCATAAGAACTCGTGTAGGATGGATAGCTTTAGGTAACGTACCAAGAATTTTTCCCAATAGCTATGAGCAAAGCTATCACTTCCCCTTCCTCAAGGAAAGGAAGGTCCGGTTTAATGAGAGGGTAAATCAGGAGAGAGATGAGAATTGTAGAGAGGCACTTACTGGGGCTGAACTTGACAAATCTACGCCACAAGGCGAAGGCACTCCATTGACCTTGAGCCCAGCTGTCACTGACCTAGTTCCCGTTGACCTAGTTCCCGCTGTCATGAACCCGCATTCCGTTGACCTAGTTCCCGCTGTCATGAACCCGCATTCCGTTGACTCCGAGGAAACAAATTCATGTTCCGCTCCTATCTCCCTACGCAATCTGTATTCGTTAGTACCCCCTATTGTCAGACCGTCAGAATCTGTTTCTTTATTTGCTGTTGCTGATAGGTTGCGAACCCCCCTGGGAGAGAGTGTCGTTCCCGAGCGTATTAGTTGTCAAGTTTCTACACTTGAGGTCAGTTGTAATAGTGTATCTGATGTTCAAACGAACGAACTCCTCCGCCGTATGTTCGAAATTGAGTCAGTAGAAGAAGTTTCCCATTATACTCCCGCTGAACAAGAAGCTGAGGAAATTTTCTTAAATTCCGTTTCCCGTGACTCGTTAGGAAGGTATGAAGTAGCACTTCCGTTTTCGCAGGATAAAGCATCCTTAGGTGATTCACGCAACATTGCTCTCCGCCGACTATACAGTGTGGAGAGCAAATTCAGAACTGATAGTCAGTTAGCTTCCGCCTACAGAGAATTTATGTCTGATTATCTCAATCAGGGTCACATGAGATTCGTTCAACCTCCCAAGTTGGGTCAACCCCATTATTATATTCCGCACCACGCCGTACACAGAGAAGGCGACCCTCCAGAAAAAATAAGGGTGGTCTTTGACGCTTCGCAGCGCTCCTCAAATGGGAGATCACTCAATGAGATATTGCACGTAGGTCCCAGCCTTCTCCCTGAAATAGCTACGATATTAACTCGATTCCGGTTGTTTAAATTCGCATTTATAGCCGACATTAGACAAATGTTTCGTCAAATCAGACACCCCCCTCAGGATCAAGACATGCTCCGTATAGTTTGGAGGGATTCTCCTCAGGACCCAGTTAAGGATTTCGCTCTCTCAACCGTCACGTACGGCACGGCATGTGCTCCGTTTCTAGCTAATCGTGTCATAAAACATTTGGCTGAGACATCCGCGAACGACTTCCCCTTGGCATCTAAAGTACTGCTTAGTAACACTTACGTGGATGATGTACACGGTGGTGGAGATTCCATAGGGGAGGCCATCAAAGTTCGAAACGAACTTCAGGCACTCCTCGCTTCGGCTAGCTTGGAGCTCAGAAAATGGGCTTCCAGCGATCTCGCCCTATTAGAAGGGATTCCCGAGGAGCATGTTAGTCCGCATACGGACTGCGTAGATTTAACCGGAGAGGAGGAAAAGCCCCTCAAAATGCTAGGAGTGGCTTGGGATCCCAGATCCGACTCCTTCTTCTTCAAGGTACCTGTTACACCAATAGTTCGCACGAAAAGAGAGTTGGCGAGTCAGATAGGAAAAATATATGACCCCGTGGGTTGGGTGATTCCTGTGGCAGTCTTCGCCAGATCTATACAACGAGAAGTTTGTCGCTCAAAATGCGACTGGGACGATCCTATTTCCGAACACCTCTTGAGAGAGTGGCAGAGGTTGTCCGAATCCTTAGATTTGTTGCAGCTCCTTAGGATTCCTCGTCACGTCCCCAGCTCGAACGTTCCGCAATGGATAGTAGGTTTCGCTGACGCCTCAGAAAAGGCGTATGCTGCCGTGATATACGTAGTCAGTGATGTGAATGGCCAATATCTTCCCAGATTAATTATGGCTAAGGCTAGAATAGCTCCCTTAAAACTAGAAACAATTCCCCGTCTTGAGCTGCTCGCCGCCGAACTGTTGGGTAAAACAATCTCGAAAGTACGCCCCAATTTCCCTTCCGTCACAGATGAGCATGTGGTCACCTGTTCTGATAGTGTTATAGCTCTGTCTTGGATAACTGCGGATCCCGCACCAATTTGGAAGGTCTTTGTAGGAAATAGGGTGGCAAAGGTTCTCAATCATGTTCCGCACGATTCGTGGTTTCACGTGCGTTCTCAGGACAATCCCGCTGACGTGGCTTCGCGTGGAGCTTTACCATCCCAGATAGTGAATGACTCACTATGGTGGAGTGGTCCGGAATGGCTGTGCACTCCAAGAGCGGAGTGGCCCATTAGAAGGGTACGCCCCGACCTGTCCTCTCCGGATGTAACCTCGGAAATCCGAGCTTCCCGTGCCATTAACTTAGTCACCAAGATAGGGGATGTACCTCTTGACATTGAATCTCGCTTTAGTTCCTACTCTCACTTAAAGAGAGTCATAGGATGGGTGTTGCGTTTTGCGCACAATTGTCGGGCGTTCGGGAGGCGCACCGGTCCGCTTACTACGGCTGAGCTTGGTTCGGCGGAGAGGAGATTGGTTCGCCGTGCGCAGCAGAGGCACTTTCCGCAAGTTTTTAAATCCCTGAAATCCTGTGAGAAGGAAGAGAATTTACCAAAATTTGTCGCGCAACTCTCCGTATTCCTTGCTGCCAATAATTTGCTCAGAGTGGGAGGTAGATTGACTCTGAGTAGTCTGGAGTATCAAACTCAGCATCCCGCCTTGTTACCGTCCGAAGACAAGTTGACCGAACTGATAGTTAAGCAGGCGCATGAAGCCTGTCTACATGTAGGTCCCCGTGCCACGCTGGCATAGTAGGTTCCCGCCTATGGATCATCAATGGTCGTGTGGTGGTGTCCCGTTATTTAAAGGGTTGTGTCCGATGTTTTTCTATAAAACCTGTACCGTATGAGACATCTATGGGACAGCTGCCCGAAGGTCGTGTGGAACGGGCCTTTCCGTTTCAAACAGTCGGCATTGATTACGCAGGCCCATTTGAAATCACTCTGTTAGGGAAGAGAGGATCCCGTTCATTCCAGGTGTATTTAGCCGTGTTTGTTTGTTTCGCTACAAAAGCAGTGCACCTGGAAACAGTGATGGACCTTACGACTGATGGTTTCCTCCAATGTCTTGAACGTTTCATGGCGCGTCGAGGTGTACCTTCCACCATCTGGTCTAACAATGGCACCAACTTTGCCGGTGCTGCACGCCTATTCTCAGAAATTCGAAAAGCTATGGATTCCGGTGTCTCTGACAACTTGCAGGTGCGTTTAGCCGCAAGGGGGGTAGAATGGAAATTCATTCCACCCAGAGCTCCCCATTTCGGGGGCTTGTGGGAAGCCGCAGTTAAGTCAGCCAAACGGCTGCTGATCCTTACGTTACAATCCCACACCCCTAACTTACAAACGTTCTCTACAATAGTGTCTCGTGTCGAGGCAATTCTAAATAGTCGCCCTCTAGTTCACCAATCAGAATCACCTGATGATTTCTTGGTTCTAACCCCGGGTCATTTTTTAATTCAGAGGCCCCTCACTGCCCTTCCCGAATCTTCGGTCGCTGAGTTCAGCTCTCGTCTCACTCCCAAGTGGAGATTTGTTAATGCTGTAGTCGAACAGTTCTGGAAGAGATGGAGAACCGAGTACTTACTAGACTTGCAGTCCAAACAAAAATGGAATACCCCGTTCAAACCAGCCAAGATAGGCGATGTTGTTCTGATCATGCAAGACAATGTTCCCCCTCTCTCTTGGCCAAAGGGCATCATAGTCGAGTTGATCCCCGGCAAGGATGAGGTTTCCCGTGTCGCAAAAGTGCGCACTAGCTCCAACATTCTTGACCGACCCGTCCGCAAGCTGTGCCCCCTGCCTATTGACAATTGAGATCCCATGTTAGAATTCCGCTGGAATTGGGGGGGGGGGGGGGGGGAGTATGTTTGGCCGTAACCAAATTCGTAATTCCCGCCTCCAACCCAAATTCGTATTTCCCGCCTCTAAGTTCACCGAACTCCCGAGTCGGGCGCTAGCGTAGCGTCTTCTCCAGCTTAAAACCTATGCAATGTATCTGAATGGAACAATGAAACTACTCCCCCAATTTAATTAAGAATCCCTGATTAATCAGTGATCTGAGCTCCCGAAAATTGTGTAATTTAGTCAAGCAATTGTATTTATGTAAATCATTTATATTTCTCATGTCCATTAATTGATATCAAGAAACCTGTGAACGAACTGTAGCGCTCCCGGCGCAAGTTGCGGAAGGAAGGAAAATGTTTGTCATTCTAGTTCTCGTTTTCAGTCTGTAAATCGCTCTCCCATTATTATTTCAATTTACAGTTGTATTTCACAATAAATTGTGTTCAGGATCCCGTAAACTGTGTTGTTTCGTTTCCGTGATTGTTCAGAACCATTTAGGGTTTTTAACACAGAATGTGTTTTTGCGATGACCTACCGAAAAAAAAATCGTCACAAAAAACCGACAGAAAAAACCGTTATGCGCCTTTTATAATGATTTTCACGTACAACCAAGCCGTTGGTAGGGAAATGAAACTTCCGCAATTTTAATCGCACAGAAATCGTTCACCATTCGTTGGAAAGCTCCTGATTTATCCAACCATATTATGTTAACTACTGCGAAGTGCGTGGCCATCAACCTGAGTTATGAGCATGGTTATTTGAATCAATTGTTTACACACAGATGATCATTCTCAATAATTGATATTGTCAACATGATTGCAACCGCTTGTAAATTTTCTTATGATTTTCACGTACAACCGAGCCGTTGGTAGGGAAATGGAACTTCCGCAATTTTAATCGCACAGAAATCGTTCACCATTCGTTGGAAAGCTCTCAATTTATATAGTATTTTTCTTGTAGTTACATATTTATTTATATAATATTTATAGGGTTTTAGACCAAATTAAATGTCTAACAATTATTTATTTTATTATTGCCAAATATTGTTATTATTCACGTGCAACCAAGCCGTTGGTAAGGAAATAGAATCATCGCAAAAACACATTCTGTGTTCCTATGATTTCATACAGAGTATGGAAAAAGAAATAAACCGGGGGGTGCAGGGGGGCGGAGCCCCCCGCCGAGGCGCAAAGCGCCGAGTTTTCTTCTAAATTTCAAGATAGAAAACTTTGGAATTTGACAAAAATTTGAAAAATGCATGCATTTCAAAAGTTTGTGTGTATTCAGGAAATTGAAAGAATTCTCACTAGATTAAATGTTATTTAATAAGTATTTAATTAGAATAAGTGAATCTTAATAACATTTGTTATTTAATTATCACAGTAGGTACTGCATGTGGAAAAATGAAAAATTGGCACAAGAGGAGACGTTTGGTAGATGTTTCTGGTACATAATTACATACCTTCTACCAGAAGTGGAGAACTACGAGTTTATCATCCGGTTTTAGAACAACCATCTTGGAGCAGGAAGGGTCCGGGGGAAGGAAATAAAAGGATTCGACAGTTCGCAGGATTTCTCGTGTCTTTATATCTCGAATGAGGAGATGCTCACGTGCACCGATGAGCATAATGTTGTCCATGACGATGTAAACCTTGGGGACTAGTCCAAACCTGGTCTCAACTTGGAATTTGTCTACCAGCCGCAGCTTCTCTGTATCATAGACAGTCACTGTGTAGGGATCTCCAAATTCTGCTCGTTCTGCGTATGTAATGAGATTCCCAAAGGCCCGTACACTACTGGTCATTAACCATTGCCTAGTTGTCAACATGTCCAGCTTTCGACCGTCTCTCAAGTCGAATAGAAGCAATTTTCCTTCCGACTCCATAATAGCCACTGTTCCCGTGAATAGTATACTTTCCAAACACCCTTCCAGTTCCAGAACAGTTTCACTGTAACTAGATTTCTCTACATCATAAGCATATATCGAGGTACAACTCAGAAATCTCAAAGTTATATATATGGTATCATCACGTAATAAGAAAGAGGCACATTCTAATTGTTCTTCAGGCATCTGCATAGGGAAAGCAACTTCTTGGATTTTGGTTTGGAATTCCAAATCCCATATGTGCAGAGGTGAGTACCATAACACACCTGCATCATCATAACGTGAATGCATGGCGACAAAATACTTCCCATTGTGGTCACACTTTATGTCAAGGTTGCCAGGGTAACCAATTCGCTCATACCAGTTTGTCAGGTCTGGGGTATCGGGGATGGTCTCCGAATGGTTCCTGTCAAACAGAGCGAGAAACTTCAGCTTCAGGTTTTTATCTTTGTCTTTAACAAAAACCTGAAGCAACGTGCTTTGAACAATCACCAGGATGTTGTTGGATAATTTGACGAGTTCTGGTGGGCAGTCCCCCAGCGCGAGATGTATTTCACCTGTCATGATTGGGTTGTCTACTATGTTGAACACGGTGTAATGTAATGAACCGGACCAATTAGGATCCAATAACAGTTCATCATCACTCTCCTTCCTGTAGGAAGATGAATTGCTAATAAAGTCTTCCCGGCAGCATCCACGTTTCCAATTTCTTTTGAGATCGACGTCATCCATGTATCTCATTCTCCACTTGCAAAGCATCGGCAGATTCTCCGATTCGAACACTTCGTACGAAGATCCCACTCTCTTGCGTTCAGCCCGTAACTTCAATCTCTCCTCCGATATGTTTTTCCTGCACAGCTTTTTCCAGATGCGGTCGCTATTGACGGCATTGCGCCAACCAAGGCAAACTAGCGAGCAAGATAGAACATCTTCCGTATCTAAATGTTGCAAAATGATTTCAAACACCTCTTCAGGCAAACCGAAATGGTTGTCAACCGACATCATTCGTTCGCGTACGTAATAAAGATGAACCAAAAACAACAATGAATGTTAATTATTATCGTTTCGCAATAACAACTAGTAAAGTAGGAAGCACTGAATTATACCAACTAGGTGTGGCAGCAATCTGGGAAATAAGGGAAATTTATACTGTTATCAATGCGATTATCAGATTGACGTGTCTTTTCTGAAGGGTGTTGGTGGGAGATCTCCGTTTGATGCCTTTGCCTTGTGTGACCAACTTCTTCAACTTCAGGATGCGAACCCTAGCGGCGGACAATAAACTAGGCAGTTCCTGACTGCGAATCTTGTGCCATTTGGATATTATTGTATCTGTACCTACCTACCAACCTTTTTAGTTAATTTTCGTAAAAAAATGAAGCTGTTGCTCCAACAATTTTAGAATCAATATTTTCCAAAATGTTCCAAAATAAAATCCGTTTTAGGACATTCTGAAAAAGTTTAACTTTTTTCGTATACGTACAAATAATATATATGAAAAAGCATTGAACTCTAGGATTTGTTTCAGAATGTCTCGAAATGGATTTCAATGAAGGAAATTTTGATTTTAATATTTTTGTAGCCACGGTTGATCTGACGGTTGGTGGGAGATCTCCATTAGATGCCTTTGCCTTGTGCGACCAACTTCTTCTCCGTACCTTTTCCAAGGTACTTTCTCAACGAAAATTCCAAATTAGGATGCGAAGACTAGCGGCAGAAATCGAACCAGGCAGTTCCTGACTGCAAATCTTGTGCCATTTGGGTATTATTGTATCTGTACCTACCTTCCTTTTTAGAAAAGTATTGTGAAAAATGAAGCTATTTTAGTGGCTCCAAAAATTTAAAATCAAATTTTCAAAAATGCTTAGTTAAAATCTGTTTTATGACATTCTAAAACGATTTTTCATATACTAGGCGTCCCTTGAAACATCCCCCCCCCCCTCATGTTAAAATGGTTAATGGGTCAAAAAATAATTTTTCTTTCAATCTTAATGTTTTTTTTTTTTTAAATTATTTTAAGGCTCTCAAAAATGAGAAATTGGCGCATTGCACAAACGTGCGTAATTGACATCAACTTCGTTATTTCATATTAGAAGCCCCCTATTGCATTGCAGATTTGAATTCTATGTGACATTTCATGAAGAAATGACCCATCACTTAATTTTTTAAGTGTGCGCAAACGGGTGCGATTCCACTCTGAAAGTGCAATAAATATGAAATACTGAGTTTTTGAAGGTAGGTACTCAATTTGTTTCCAGGATTAGCTCAAAATATGTGCAGGTTGAATGGGGCATTTCCTAATCTACCTGCTCGATACTGTTGAGTGTCATTTACCTCAACATTTGTTAACTTTCGGGTATCCACTAAGCCTCAAAACTTCTAATAACTTAACCCACTCAGTGCGGGTGTGGTAATATTACCACAGCTGGGGTTTCGCGCCTTGCGGGTGTGGTAATATTACCACGCCACTCCCTCCAGGACCTATTCAAGGGTCCATAGAAGGGGCTGCCGCATTCTTTTGTCCCATACGATGGTTTTACCTTCAGTATGATACAGATAGCAGTTCTGAGCACTCCCTTGGCGAATTGCATGTTTTCGAGCCAGGAAAATGGAGTCCAATCCAAGCCAGTTTTCCTCATTTTTGGCACGTTTTTCTTGATTTTTATTGATTTTATCCTTATCTAACCTTGGTACTGCATGAACATCATACTAATGTTGAACTTCAATTCATGGCAAATGAAAAGTACGGGTTGTGTAGTGCTGTGATTTTTTTTTCAAACGATTTAAAAAAAGTAACAATGTGACAAGTCATAAAAACTCAACTTCCACACAGGGAAGTTGTTCTGCCTCTTGAGACTCGCGCTGAATGGGTTGAGTACCTGTGGTGAAAACCACCCTTTCTTTTCAACAGCCCTTTTCAGGGCTACCAAAAAGAGGTAGACACGACACACAAATATTTATAAGACGTCGAGTTATAACTCCGTCAAACAAAATATTTCACCAGAGAGAAAATACGAAATTCTCTCTCAAAAGTGAAATATTAACTAATAACATACAAGGCGACCTCCCTAAACACTTACTGGGCGAGAGAGATGCGACAAGTATCTCGAACCAAGTCGCCTTGAATGAGAAAACTCAAACAGAAAATCAAACGTCCTCTAAAACTAACAAGGACAATTCTAACAAGCCTACTCGCCAATCAGAAACACTGATTACACGAGAGACAATAGGCGAACCAACCAGGAGGCGGCAAGCAACCACCTCTGGTCCAGCAGCCACCCCGGGGACCCCGTCTGAACAACGGACGCAGGGAAACCACCCGAGGACCCCGTCTAAACGACGGACGCAGGGAAGACAACTCAAGGTCGTCATCTCCACAACGGACGCTCGTAAGCCACCTCCGGGGACCCCGTCGCAGCAACGGACGTGGGGAAACCACCCCGGAGGACCAGCTCAGCTATCATACTCGCAGATACTGAGAAAACAATGTGCGAGCCAATGAGATTACACAGTCGAATTAACGAAATTAAGCGGACCAATCAGGAGGCGGCAGGAGGCGGCCACCTCCCTATAATTACCCCGCTCGGAGCCCTCCGAAATTCATTCCACTCACCGCTCTCGACGACTACACTCTGAACTACGAAGATTCTACACGCTCTACGCTGACGATCCTTCTGCTCCCGAGTTCATCTCAGAACGGCTTCCTACTGCTTTCTACAAGGCATACCTTCTCTCCACACAGATCTCGCATTGGCATCTACGAGTCCAGTGATTATTCATCCTGTTCATTGCCCAACGTAGTTCTTCTGTCAGGACGCCACCCGGTACATCTATTGATATTCTCATTAGATCGTACGCCCGCTGGGACGTTCCGAGACGTGTCGCCCGGGTTTCGTAGCACTAGGCTCGTCACCGACCGCTGTGGGCACGCCGATAAATTACTCAGCTCATCCGCTCTAATTTATCGTCCAAGGAAGTCTTTTTCAAGACTACAAGGTAGGACCCTGACATCCGAGCAAAGGAAAGAAGCTCTGTCAAGCGAGTCCACCTTCCAAACCCTCTATTTCTATACGTAGAGGTATCGAAAACGAGTTAATAAACTCGGATATTTCGATGGAGCGATATTCGATGGTCCTACTTCCTCATGCAAGGGGAGGCGGAACACGGCGCGGCCGGGCCTCTTAGCCCACGCAGCGCTCCCTACACGTTGCTCGACTCGTCCGCTGTTTCTAGCGACGGCCCAAGGCTCGATCCTCGCGAAGAGATCGCCTTCTCACCTAACGTATTCATAAAGGAAACGTTAGATCAAGCCTCACACACACAAAAGTTCGAGGATACCTTTCAGACCCGCTCTGAAGTCAATCATCATGATTCGACAAAGATTTCCGAATATCCACGATATTCTACACAAGGCTACCCGGCCGATCCGAGTGTCAAATACACTCCAAATGTGCTAAAAACAAAGGATACTTTTCAGTACCTCAACCAAGCCCAACATATTCCTCCTACAGATATAAATCTTAGGCCGGAATATTACACAACGGCTTAGCACCAAACCGATCGAACCCAGCACTCGCACCCACTATGCGAGCCCAGTGCTCCACGTGGCTGCGATACGAACTACCCCTCAGTTCCTCCCGCCAAGCAAGCTGACCTTGGCGATTTCGCTCACATTCCTTACAGGAATACCTCAGGGACTAACCCGCATAACCAGAATATAAATGTCCCACTTGGTCTACCTACACCAAGTAAAACATATTTAAATCCACTACAGTACCTACTTCAGTTTTTGTCTATGGAAATATAAATGGAAGACAATAAGTAATAATATAAGTACGGAAAGTAGGTAGTGTACACTTACCTCTACCTCACTAGGTACTTACCTTTCCAAAGGCGATACCAACCGAATATTCTCGTCTGGCAGGAGCACTCATGGCACGTCTTTTCACAGGACTCTGAATATTTTTAGTTTCCTAAATGATTTAAAGAACGGTTCTGTAATCTGGACATCTTTGTGGCTGATGTCTGGAACTTCTTACTCTTCAATTTTTGTAAAATCCTCGACATCCATTTCATTGGGATCTCGACTGCACAAACTAATCTTGCGTTCACATAGTTTAAGGTCACTGCCGGACAATAGCCTAATATAAATCACATATCATTCAATACCTGGCATAATAAAAACATACAGAACTAATAGGTAAATACTGAACCGTATGAGGGTGACAAGCAATGACAATCGGTCAGGGCAAAGTGGCTGTGTCAAAGGCCTTAGCGACGTCCAGAGTGGCAAGATGAAGCTGCCATTTCTTGATACGGGCCAGCGAAATGACAGTTTGAAGAACTGTTAGAATCCCCGCTGAGCCATCTGCTGGCCGAAAAGCTCTCTGGACTTCATTTAATAACACCAGCCACTTGGAGGCAAGATGCCAGAACCTTTTGGAAGTGGCGGAAGACCACCGGCGAAATAGAAATTGGACAGAAGCCTCCAGGCCCACTTCCCCCTTTCTTTGGGATGAAAACTGTCCACGCACTGGTCAACGCTTTCGGAGGTCTTCCAGATAGTAGCAACAGGTTGAGGATGAGCAGCCTAACACTCTTTGGAGCTTTATTCAAGCGTCGGGCGGAAATACCATCGGGTCCAGCAGAAGTGGGGTTTTTGACACTGCACTTTTGTGTCTCGTCATAAATCACCAGTGTGCACATGATGCAGCATAAGGAATCCCTGGCGGAAGCTGGGGGTACCACTGGCTCATCAGAGTTGTGGCTGGGAGCACTCATAGTGCAGTTAGCCACACACGCAGACACACACACACACACACACACACACACACACATTTTTTTTTTTTTTTTTTAGAAACCTCCCCTCAAAGACGGAGGGGGCACGCCATTAAATTGGAAAATAAACAAATAAAAATAAAAAAGTGGGGAGGACGCCCAGGTTTACCTGACGCCGGCTCTAGGGATAAGGGAAGTTTCAGGACGAGGAGGAAGAATGGGATGAAAGGAAGTGTCCCTATAAAATGACCACCAATTAAGGTAAGAGCCCCAAAGGACGTGGGTGGTGATACCCCGGAGAACTCCTGCCGAGATGCCCAACTCGAGAAGCTCCGTGGCACTTTTCCCGCACCACACCCCGCGCCATGAGACGGTCGCGGCCATGACCTTGATGTTATTAGGCGCCACTCCTTTTAGCTCAGATATCGCTTGTCGCAGATCACTCCTATCATATTTACTTTTCTTAGCCCGCCAGGTCTGCTCCATGTCCACGCTGCCACTGACAACGTGGACATCCAGGATTATGGCAGACCCATCGGGCTTGATTGCAACGATATCTGGCTTCTTGCCCCGGTCACTCGGCATGTGGTATAGTCTCTCCCTTTCGACATCCCAACCTCTAGATGACAAAGCGCCTGCTATCTGCTTGGCAACCGCATCGTGACGTTAAATGCGGCCACCATGAGTACGAGGACACTGCTGCACCACATGATAAAGATGCACACACACACACACACACATACAAGCACGCATGCAGACATATACGTATGGTTTTTTTTTCACGGATTTGGTCATTGACTGGTCTGAAACGGATTTGTATGCCGTTATTTTATTTCATTTATTTTTTGCATGCTTGGGTTGTCCCCCACACGCAGGATCAATTCTAATAGGAATCTCTCTTGTTAACGAAGCCTTGTCTATAATAACGTAACTTCAGAGGGACGTCCTAAAATGTACGGCAAATTTGTGTACGATCGATCGAAAGTTCAGCCATCCTTATTCTTAGTTCAGTAGACAGGTCCCTATCTAAGTTCAAAGTAAATTCTAATTGTAATTACATAGGTACCTACCTACCTAACCTAATTTACATACAGATTTATAATACTATTGAATTGCTTATTACCAAAACTACTAGTAATTAAATACATATACTGGTAAACATATGAGCTATTTATTAATGATTCAATATGCATAATTCCTGTAGTTATTAACCACTTTAGTACATATTTTTGACATTTTCATGTCTTTGCCCTGGCACATTGCACAAAAAACTGTCACGTAACGTAACGTAAATATTTTGACGATTTCCGCTTACAACCGAGTCGTTGCTAGAGAAATGGTACTTCGTCGTTTTTCATCCCAAAAAATTCGTTGACCATTCGTTCGAAAGCTCTCGATTTATCCAACCATATTATGTTTACTACTGCGAAGTGCGTGGCCAACAAGCTGAGTTATGAGCAAGGTTATTTGAATAATTGTGTACACTCAGGTGATCATTCTCAATAATTGATATTGTGAACATGATTGCCACCGCTTGTTAATTTCTGATGATTTCATTGAGCTGGTGTTTCAATGATTTGATTCATAGCAGGTGATCCAAATATTGCGAGAACGGTTTGATTTGTGAAGCGGTGGTTAAATCATTTTAATAGGTAATTTCTATGCTTTACACTCTAGGAAGCTGTAATTTCTTATGTACCTAGCCTCTTTAGGACATTGACTTGACGATGCCCAGGGTCCGGATCAGATGAGTGGCTTTTGAAGCTAATTTCTATGTTTTACACTCTAGGAAGCTGTAATTTCGTATGTAGTCTCTTTAGCACATTTACGTGACGATGCCCAGGGTCCGGATCAGCTGAGTGGCTCTTAGAGCTTGCATACGAGTCTGCAGGGGGGTAGGTGATGTAGCCTGGCTCGAATTCAATGAAGTACCCACGGGTGTCGGAACAATGAGTCAACACGATCGCGAATTCAATTAAGTACCCACGGGTGGGCGGTTTCTCTTATGGCCCATTTAATTGATTTGTACGCCCCGCCGTGCGATGCACGGGTGAGATCTGCCTAGTAATAAATACAATAAGAAAACACACATGAAAATGTCCCAATGTGTTGCAGATTCGTATGCAAGCATTTCAAGCTGCTTTGTCTTTCTTATGATTTTCACGTACAACCAAGCCGTTGCTGGGGAAATAAAACTTCTTTAGTGTTTATGGGACCAAAATCGTTCTCCATTTGTTGGAAAGCTCTCGATTTATCACGCATTTTTGATTGGCAAAATACAAAAACACCTAAACATGTAATGAGAAAAAACGTCATGACCAAACTGAATAGAAAAACTGCAAACAACACTACAATACAAATCAATGTACAGCTTGATGGCATTGATCGATGCTGATTGATCTTCTTGTAGTTATTCACAAGTTGGAAAGGTTTGTGGTTTTTTCAATACCTTCACATCAAGATGGCAAGAATCATGATGAGAAACCTGCTGTTTAATTTATACTTTAATAATAAAAACACGCTATAATCGCCAAATTTGTATCTGGATCTCGAAAAGTTTTGAGGAACTTTCTATCGTAACGATAGCTTTGAGGAAGTAGCTATCGATGTTACAATATCGAAAGTTACGGAAAAACATCGATACCCAGCCCGTGGGATGTGGTGGTGTTTGTAGGAGGACTAGTGGGGGGTTGGGGTAAACGAAAAACGCATGCGCTGCCCCCTCAACCCCCCCCCCCCCTTCACAGCCACCCCCTCAACACTGACGCACAAATACGGGAATTTCGCGTAATTACGACGGTATATGCTTACCAATACGGAAGGCGGGTCTGGAAGCATTTGGTTTTGCAACAGATGCGACCGATATGACGTCCCTCCACTCTTCCACTACTGGCCTGAACACCCGCTTCGTCGTTATCCCAGTTTTAAAGTCAAAAATCTATCGTAACTTAAGGGATTTCTCACTTAATGTGGCGTAGTATATATATATACATATATATATATATATATATATATATATTCGAGGGTTTTTCTTGAATTGACCAAACTAGACATGTGGTTTTTAGCGAATTTTCTTAGAAAATGAAGCTATTGCAATGGCTCCAAAAATTTTAAAATAAAAATTTTCAAAAATTTTCTTCATCGAAATCTGTTTTGAGGCATTCTGAAATGATTCCTGGATTTTAACGCTTTTTTTATTATATATATATATATATATGCATATATATATATATATATATATATATATATATATATATATATATGTATATATATATGTATGTGTCATTCCAGACGATAACTCTCGATAGAATTGAGATAAAAACTTCGTTCTTTCGCCAAAAAATCAAGCATTTCAAAAGAAAGGATGAGTTCGTTGGACAACACTTTTTGAGCACATTAAATTGGTCAAATTTCAAAAAATGTACTCAAAAAATCTCTAAAAATGGCTAAAAAACGGCTAAAAATCGTTCAATTTATATTTTTTGGTAGAATATTGCTCAAATAAAGTTTATTAACTATAAAATAGAACATCCAAAAATGTATGTACACAATTATGCTGAAAAATGTACTTAAAATTCATCAAAATTTGCTAAAAAATCGATAAAACCTGCTAAAAAAGCTAAAAATTCAGAACCTCTATTTGAATAGCAGGTTATTATTTAGAATACGTTTTTTGCCATAAAATTAATGGTTAACGATTTCCTTGCACTCAAAAAGCTCAAATTTCAAAACAATTCAACATTATACAATACCTACGATAATTTATGAAAATTCGCTCATACGATCATGCTGCATGAATGGAACTTTATGGTTTATTTCCCGACGTTTCCACCCAGGGTCTGGGTCCTAATCATGGGATAATATTTACAACAGTCGTGGACTCTCCAATGTCAACACAAACCTTGATCTCATTTCTTTACCAACTAGGTAATACTTCTGTAGTATCAAATGCAACCAATAATGCCACCACTAATACCAATACCAATACCAACCCCAAATTTCCTTCACTCAGATATATAGGATCAGTCTCAGATCAAATAAAGAAAAAATTAAAATCCTACAGTAGTGACTTGAAATTAACATTTTATAACAATACCAAAAATCAAAACAAAAACCTATTTTCAAAATTAAAAGATCCCCTTTCCAAAAATGAAATCAGTGACATAGTCTACGAAACAAAGTGCCAAGATTGTGATATACTCTATTATGATGAAACAAAGCAGTTAGGAGTAAAAAGAATGGAAGGGCATACTCGTGATAATATACAAGCATTACAGAAAAACAGTAAAACCCCATCAAATGACAATTATGCAACAGCATTAGCGAAACACATAGCCGTTAGTAAACATAACCCCACAGTCAGTGACGAAAATTGGAAAATTTGTTGTCTTGAATCATCATTTGAAAAACGCAAAGTAAAAGAAGTAGCATTCATGATTAAAAACGAAGAAAAGTGCATCAATTTTAAAAGAGACATAAAAGGCTTATCAACTGTTTATTCCAAATTACTAAAATAAAAAATAATGTACCTAGCTAATTTTATCAAAACTTTCCCCTTTCATCACCTCAATTTCACATTCAATTCGTTATATAGTTTTAATTAGTAATATTACCTTTCATAATTTAGTATCTTTTAGCTATAATGTAGTAGGTACCTAGATTGTTCTACCTATCTCCGTTACAGTACCCTTTAAAATCACTAATAGCCGTTTACATGTCCAATTAGACGCAATGTTTTTATCTCTTATCAGTTATTCAGAACCAGTGTAGTTGACATTGGAAAAGTCCAATAAATTAAAAAAAAAAAAAAAAAAAAAAGTTGACATTGGAGAGTCCACGACTGTTGTAAATATTAGCCCATGATTAGGACCCAGACCCTGGGTGGAAACGTCGGGAAATAAACCATAAAAACCACATGTCTAGTTTGGTCAATTCAAGAAAAACCCTCGAATGTATTATTCACTAGACAACAACACTTCATATATATATATATATATATATATATATATATATATATATATATATATATATATATATATATATATATATATATATATATATATATATATATATATATATATATATATACTACGGAGCAAAGTTTCCTTTCATCACAGACACTTTGGCCTATAATTTGGAACAGATTCATAGACGACATTTTTTTTAAATTTGACTCATGGAGAGGAAACCCTCATCAAATAATTTCCAAGTGACCTAAATTCACAGTTTTCAGTGAAATTTACATGGACATACTCAACATCAGCAGCTACATTCCTGGATGTAATCGTATAATTGACAGAAAATATACTCACCACCTCAGTACATATCAAACCAACTAACAAGCAATTATATCCACTCTACGAAAGCTGCCACCCTCGACACACAAAACAATCAATACCAAGGGCTTCGTCTCTAAGGGGTCACCGTATCTGTAGTGAAAATGTGTCGAAAAGGAATATATATACCTCAGAGATTTAGCGAAGGGTCGGTTTCTATGTATTTTTTCAAGCTGAATCGAATGGTAACATTTGTAGATCTCTCCGACTCCGTTGTAATCGAGTTTTACACTTAAAATCGCAAATGTTTAGTTTGTTTGTTACGATTAAATGTATGTGTATTATGGGGTAAAACAGTTAATTAAAGTGTAAAACTCGATTACAACGGAGTCGGGGAGATCTACAAATGTTACCATTCGATACAGCGTGAAAAAATACATAGAAACCGACCCCATACTCGTTGATTCATGGAAGGTCATCTTTCGAGAAAACCAACAATTTCATTGAAAAACCCACATTTTTTAACATTAAAACATAATTTTCTCCCATAAATAACAAAATAAAAGTAAAATTGATTATGCCGTTGGAAAGAGTTGTAGACGAAGCAGTTTTCATGAGATTTGCCAGTTTCCAGGATTCTTTTTGAAAGAGTAGTAAAGATTTAAATAGTTTCAGAAATATTATTTTTTCAAAATTGTCAATGTTTGAGCTGATGTGAGGGTCTTTGTATGGTAGTTTTTTAAAACCGAAGTACACTATTCTTATAGAAAATGTAATGCTAATTCCGAAAATGTGGTCAAAAGTTAAAATTGAATGAAGTAATGTGGAGAAATTTGAGTTTAAAAGGAAAAAAACACGGTTTTCCTGAAAAAACCTTTAAAAAATCATATTTCGAGAACGGATTGAGATAAAAATATGCAGTTGGCGGCATTTTACTCCATTTTTGATGTAGTTTCACCCAAATTTTTTTTGCATTTGCGAGAGGCTCACCCTATATATATATGAAAAAGCGTTAAACTCAAGGATTCGTTTCAGAATGTCTCAAAACGGAATTCAGTGAAGAAAAATTTCGAAAAATTTTGATTTTAAAATTTTCGGAGCCATTGCAATAGTTTCATTTTTTGAAAGAAAGAAAGATAGAAAATATTTTATAAGGCTCAAACGTAATCGTTAATCGAATCACTGAACGATAGCTTGAACGTTTATATCGATACCTTCACTTCGATAGCCGCCCCCGTTTTATCACCCTCGAGGTTTCACCGCCCAGTTGGCTGTTCGGACGGGCCCTGTTAGGTTTTGTTGGTAATCGTTGTCCCGTTTAAAAGACGAATTTAGCGACGAAGCGAAGTGCACACCACTTAACAGGCGCACTGCAGAGGGGACAAGGAATTTACCGGCAGGTAGGTACTTATGTCCACATGCCTACGTCTTTTGTGTATACATTTATACATGGCGGTCTCAAACGTAACGGACTTAGTTTGGGAAATTTCACGCTGATCACGAATATATGGGAAAATGGGGTAATGGGGTAATGATTGCGATGGCCCAAGATATTACTCTTTACCCCTTACCGTCTTTATCACTAGGCACTCGACTGAAGACTTGGGAGAGAGCATCCATGGGCCAAGAAAGGTTGAATTCCCTTGCCATTCTCAGCATTATGCACAAGTTAGCATCCAAACTTGACTTTTCTAAGGTTATTAAAGAATTTTCACTTAAAAAGGCACGAAAGTTCTAAGTGTTTTGTCGTGTATTTTTCAAATGCAAATACACTTTTCCCCACTTCACTTTATTAGTTTTAAAATGTTTCATTTTATAAAACATGAAATTATAGTCTATTACAGTTTTCTATATTTAAAAAGTTTTCCACAATTATAATTACAATTACATAATGCTATTACAACTCAACAAAACAAATTTCTCATTTTACTAATTCATATCTTTGATAGTTTTTCACTAAATAATTCTTGTATCTTTTAGCGAATTTTTGAAGAAAATTAAGCAACTGCTCTCGCCTCAAAATTTGTAGAATGTGAATTTTTGAGAAAAATTTATACAGAAATCTTTTTCAGGCTATTCTGAATCATATTCTGAAGTTTAACGCATTTTTTAATGTATGTATGTATGTATATATGTATGTATGTATATATGTATGTGTCATTCCAGACGATAACTGTCCATAGAATTGTGCTAGAAACTTCAAACAAATTTTAAAATGTTAAGGACACACAACGAAAGTTCAAGTTCGTTGGCCAGCATGATCGAGTTACATCTTCGGGTTGAAATTTTCAAAAATGTAGTAAAAAATTTCAATATAGCCAGTTTATTGCGATTTGTTGTGCGAAATCATTTTTTCAGCATACTAACATGTGGTATATTCGGAATCAGCGTAAAATTTCCTATAAGATAATGTATCAAGTTTTCAAAATTTTCAAAGTTGAAAAGTCAGTCAAAAATTGGAATAATACCGTTCGCTAGTTGTAAAAATCGGTAATATTTGCATGAAACATTGTCCAAATTCAGATTGAACTACTCTTATGGAAGTATCCCTGTATAACCAATCCTAGAACCATGCTTTTTAAAATGTAGGTAGTAGGTAGGATTTTTGTTAAAAATTGTTAAAAAAAAAAAAAAAATGTAATCACAACTGATGAGTTTACTCTGTGAAATATTCCGTCCTCCGATTCTCTCGGTCGCTCTCTATAATGTTTTACGCTCAACTGTTTGAGGACTTGATGTAGCTTTAATACTGACTGTGGCTTAGAAAATATCAGCCAATGACAATGTTTCAAGCAAATATATTACCGATGTTTACAACTAGCGAAAGGCATTATTTCGATTTTTGACTGATTTTTCAACTTTGGAATTTTTGAAAACTTGATACATAATCCTATAGGAAATTCTACGCTGATTCCGAATATACCACATGTTAGTATGCTGAAAAAATTATTTCGCACAACAAATCGCAAAAAACAGGCTATTTTGAAATTTTTGACTACATTTTTGAAAATTTCAACCCGAAGATGTAATCCGATCATGCTGGCCAACGAACTTGAACTTTCGTTGTGTGTCCTTAACATTTTAAAATTTGTTTGAAGCTTCTAGCACAATTCTGCGGACAGTTATCGTCTGGAATGACACATACACACATATATACATACATTAAAAAAATGCGTTAAACTTCAGAATATGATTCAGAATAGCCTGAAACGGATTTCTGCATAAAGTTTTTTTCAAAAATTCACATTCTACAAATTTTGAGGCGAGAGCAATAGCTTAATTTTCTTCAAAAATTCGCTAAAAGATGAAAATCCACAAGAGATAGAACAAACATCAACACCGCTTTGGAAATTTTGGCAATGACTCGGGATTATTATTGAAATTTCGCAGTGGAATTGAATTGAATTGTATTACCTCTCCATACGGCCTGCCTACCTTCCTGCTATCAAGCAGTTTATAAACAGATCAAAATTTCAGAAATTGGCCAAAAATCGTAGAGACAATCTTAAGAGCCAGCGTTGGTCTCATTCGACACATAATTTAATTGACTACATATATTTTGAGGTTTTTTTTCGATTTTCTGGATAATTTCCGTGTTTTTTTTTTTTTTTTTTTTGCCCAAAAACACTCAAAGAACTTAGAAAAAATTGGTTTATTTGCGAACAAAATGGATTTATTCAGGGACCCTTATTATGTGGTAGGGGAGAGCGGGGAAATACGCCACCCCATATAATTATTTAACCAGCTGAGTGACAAATCTTGTAGCCAAATATCGTCATCTTTAGATCAGCAGCAATGTTGGAAATGTTGGTTGAGGGTCATCATGTCATCAATTTGTTTTTATCAAAGATAAGCGAGTTCACAGTTTTTGAAGCTTGGCGTTCTAGTTTTACTGTTGTTGAATTTTTGTGGTAAGTAACAGTTTTTCATACGTTTATGTACTTTGTTGTAGACGACGTAGAAAAACTATTTAGCTTTAATTTCCACACATTAATGTTTTTTTGTTTTTTTAAATGATTTTATTATCTCGAAAAGTTTACTGGGGCAATATCGTCACACCAAATTCAGGCTAATTCCGCCATGGCGGTATTGACCCAATGCTCCATTCCTCAATCCCCTTGGATTTTTTTCAACTTTTTTTGTTGTAATAATCACCTATTTCTATTGATTCTGAGTAATTAAAATATAAATTAATATTTAAAAGACGAATTATATTGCGATAGCTTATCTCAATAAGCACCTCTATATATATATACCTAATCGTTATTTATTAGATATTTACCTACCTATCTCAGGGCCGCCACATCTCCAAGTCGGGCCCGGGACCAGATTCTGGCCACGGGCCTCCCCCCCCCCCCCCCACTCTTTTTTTTTTTTTTTTTTGTCGCGCCACTTTTACTAGAGATGGCTATGATAATTGTTAAAAAAAAAAAAAAACTATTAAACATTCTCTAACCAAACAAAAAATCATTTATACTTCCTACCAAGGTTCAATGTTTGAATAAGAACACTTGAGGGGCTGAACTCTTACTACTTCACAACGTTTTATTCAACATTTAGTCTGAAGTAAAGTGTAACTTAAGAATTGAAAATTCAGGTATTCATACTATAGTAATTACCAACCAATTACAAAACCATAAAAATGCCATAAATTACCTTGAAACAAAAATTCTATATCCAATCAGTCATAGGATTTTTATTTTAACTGCTTTGAATACAATTGTTTGCGAATAGAGGGCGTATTCAGAGAAGTTCCAATTTAGTCATTCCTCAATTGGACGATTGTGGCAGAAATTATGATTGACTAAATTTCATATAATCATTAATCAACACATACAATTAACTTTATTTCAATGTTATGGACGGATTAAAAAGGAAAGTCTCTGTATAGAAGATGGCTGAAATAATTAATTGAAACAATGATTATGTTTGAAAGAATACATTTATTAATTTTGGAAAATAAAAATAAAAATCTACAAAAATATAATTGTTTTATTACAGTTTATCTACTTGTAATGAAGCTATGCAGTAAAGAATTAGATTTATAACAACAAAAAGTCCAGTCATGCAGCATGACCCCATGAGCTCATTTTTGAAGAAATCTTCGACATTTCAGTCGCTATTGATAATGTAGAGAAATTTTAGTTTATGATTTTGATAGACAAACATGGAATCAAATTTTTAAAAATAATTAGGAGGTACTCATACTTTATTATTATTAAACTAATCTTGTAGATTTAAAGACAAATGTAGCATAGATTTCGATGAAGTAAAGTGGAGAAATTCGAGTTTAAAATGAAAAAAACACGGTTTTCCTCAAAAAACCTTTAAAAAATCATATCTCGAGAACAGATTGAGATAAAAATATGCAGTTGGCGGCATTTTACTCCATTTTTGATGTAGTTTCACCCAAAATTTTTTTCGCATTTGCGAGGGGTATATGCATTCATTTTGATATGAGGAAGCTATACTGCCCACCCATCTTGCCAGACGTATTTAATGTTAGGTTGGCACTAGATTATTTTCAGTTCGTATGTCGATGAATGGAAACATCTTTTCTTTTTGGTGTGCGCAGGAAAATGGATAAGCCCATCAAAGAAGATCCCGATGCCGTCAAAGAAAAACCGAGGTGTTCCAAAGGTAAGATCATCTCCTTAAAAACAAAAACCATTATCTATATCTACAAAAATCAAATTATTTTATTCATTTATTTTTAGCATGAATATGCTTTAGCCGTGACCTAACTACCGAAAAATGTCCCACGAGAGTGCAACGAAAGTAGCGCCAATAATTGTGATGATTTCCGCTTACAACCGAGTCGTTGCTAGGGATATGATACTTCGTCGTTTTTCATCCCACAAAATTCGTTGACCATTCGTTCGAAAGTTCTCGATTTATCCAACCATACTATATTAACTACTGCGAAGTGCGTGGCCAACAAGCTGAGTTATGAGCATGGTTATATGAATAATTGTTTACACACAGGTGATCATTCTCAATTATTGATATTGTGAACATGATTGCAACCGCTTGTTAATTTCTGATGATTTCATTGAGCTGGTGTTTCGATTATGTGATTCATAGCAGGTGATCCGAATATTGCGAGAACGGTTAGATTTGTGAAGCGGTGGTTAAATTATTTTAATAGGTAATTTCTATACTTTACACTATAGGAAGCTGTAATTTCGTATGTAGCCTCTTTAGCCTCTTTCTATAATAAAGTGAATGTTTACTCGCGAGTTTCTATTAGGAGATCATCATCTCACAAGAGCTCAATCGTCGTGATCATTTCTATAATAAAGTGAATGTTTACTCGCGAGTTTCTATTAGGAGATCATCATCTCACAATAGCTCAATGGTCGTGATCATTTCTATAATAAAGTGAGAGCGAGGAGCTAAAACATTTTTTTGTTTTGAATGATAAACAGAGTTCAGAGGCCGATGGGGGGTCGGGTTCAGAGAATCGACGAGGAGTGAGTCGTGTACGGCTAAAGCATATTCATGTTTTTTAATTTTAGCCGTCAGGCTCAAAGGAACTGTGGCTTTTTTTTTTGTCTTTTAGGCGCGACCACAATTCTACCATACTAAGAATAGATCCCTTACCTGACCGCACCCTACTTTCGGAAATATGCGTCTTAAGGTTTTGAGTAGAAATTTCCTGATATTAGCTCTATTTTACGTTGTCTTGAGCTGAAAAAGCTCTCATTCCTAAGGAAATTTCTCGCTGAATCACGTGGTGTGGTGGGAAATTTTTTTTTTTTTTTTTTTTAAGCCACTGAGGCCGCAATGGCCTATTGTAGCTGGAGGAGGAGGCCGTACCTCCTCCCCATCCCAGACACTAGATCGGCCCAATACCGACAGCCCTGCCAAACCAAGCACTATCTGCCTGGTTCCGGCACTCCTGCCAGCCAACAGGCACTACCTGGGACCCGAGTGCTCCACACTCGGTTAGTTACTGGGTCGCAGCCCCAGTCTGGCTTGGCGCCATATCACCAATGCCAGCCACAGCTGGGAAGTCAATCCTTCCCCACCACGTTTTGGCAAAAGCGAGGAGAGTCTTAATCTCCCCCGTCTTAATGTCTTGGGGGTCGATGGAGGTTTTGCCCCAATTCAAAAAGCGATTTCTTGCCAATATAGGGCAATGGCAGACCACATGACTCGCCGTCTCGTCTTCTGCCCCACAAAAGCGGCAGAGAGTGGAGTCTGATTTGCCCATTTTATGGAGATGGTATCTAAGTGGGCAGTGCCCAGTTAAGAGCCCCACAACCATACGCAGCTCCCTTCTCCCCAGGCTGAGCAGCTCCTTAGCTCTCTTCCTAGAGAAGTGAATAAATTGTTTCGCCTGCCTCAGGCCCTTGACGTGGAGCCAGTGGGCAGTCCTCTTCTTACTCTCCCATTTGGTGAGCTCTCCAAGGAGAAAGCTCTCCGTAGTGGCCAGAAAAGGTTCTGGGCCCATAGGGAGAGAAGCAGCACCCTTCCTAGCAAGAGCGTCAGCTTGTTCATTCCCCTCCACCCCCTGGTGCCCTGGGCACCACAGCAAGGTAACCTTATTGTTCCTGGCAAGGGTCTTGAGGTTAGTCAAGCATTCCCACACCAGCTTCGACGAGATGGTGAAAGAAGCTAGTGCCTTCAAGGCTGCTTGACTATCTGATAAAATGTAGATTTTTGCTCCATTCACTTGACGACTCACCAGTCTGTCAGCGCAGGAGTTTATGGCATATATTTCTGCCTGGAAAATGGTGGGAAAAATACTATTTTGGTCAGAAAATTGCAAAGAAAAGGTGTGGAACATATATGTACTATAATCTCAGAAGAGTTGGTGCAGACTTCTTGTGATAATCCTCCATAATTTAGGTAATTGTAATGAAAAACCTTTAGATTATCACATATTTTATTAATAACACAAAGCTTTTCGGCTAAATTCTAGCCATCTTCAGGCATACACAACAAACTAAAACACGGGAAAGTAGCTTTTCTCCCGTGTTTTAGTTTGTTGTGTATGCCTGAAGATGGCTAGAATTTAGCCGAAAAGCTTTGTGTTATTAATAAAATATGTGATAATCTAAAGGTTTTTCATTACAATTACCTAAATTATATATGTACTAGGCGATTTCCTTGTAGCTGGTGCACATACTAGTTTTCGTTTTGCAATAAGACTGATACGTCTTTTCTAATATACCTAATATTAGTACTGCTCTAGGTAGCGAAAAACAATAATTTTCTCGTATCGCACCTTGGGAGTGATACTGGTATAAGTCCAAAAACATGAATTCTGGAAAATCGCATTTAAAGATTTTTTATGACTTTGTTGGCGTACTACAGACACACCATTCATATTTTCCCGGTTCTTTTTGGTCTGTGTCATGCATATACCATCTACCTATACTGCCCTACTTCTAATTATCTTCTCCAACTTTCTGTTTTTGATTAACATAATTATAATTATAAAAATCTTATGATGTACCTCTAACACGGTAAAACACAACAAACCTTGATTTTTTCCTAAGTACAGTATTGGTACATCGCGAGTTAATCACCAGGTTGCCTCAGTACGACTACTAATCTTTTGGGCGAATAGTGGTGCATTGCAAAATATGTACCGGTACATCAGTGAAAAACACAAAGAAACTTGATATTCCTTGGTTCAATAGCGGTACTTCTTGAAATAGACCAGTATTGCAGTAAAAATAAAGGATAAATACCTAGTTTGTCGCATCGATCGTGATATATGTCGGGATGAACCACTATTAACACAGAATTTTCCATCTTCGTTCGTTGACAGCTGGAACATGACTGACATAGACCGACCTTTCCCCGATGCTAGATGAAGACTTTGACCAGAATCATACTGGTTTATCCTGCTCTCTACCGGTCACTTTTTGACCTATGATTAAACCGATACTAGCCGCATGTAGAGCTCGTCAAAATGTACACAGTAGTATATACAGGGTGAGTCTCTCGCAAATGCAAAAAAAAAAAAAATTGGGTAAAACTACATCAAAAATGGAGTAAAATGCCGCCAACTGCATATTTTTATCTCAATCCGTTCTCGAGATATGATTTTTTTAAGGTTTTTTTCAGGAAAACCGTGTTTTTTTCCTTTTAAACTCAACTTTCTTCACTTTACTTCATTTAATTTTAATTTTTGACCACATTTTCGGAATCAGTACTAAATTTACTATAAGAATAGTGTACTTGGGTTTTTGAAAAGTACCATCCAAAGGCCCTCACATCAGCTCAAACATTGACGATTTTGAAAAAATAATATTTCTGAAAATCTTTAAAACTTTACTACTCTTTTAAAAAGAATCCTGGAAACTGGCAAATCTCATGAAAACTGCTTCATCTAATATGCTTTCCAACGGTATTATCAATTTTACTTTTATTTTGTTATTTAGGGGAGAAAATGATATTTTAATGTTAAAAAATGTGGGTTTTTCAATGAAATTGTTGGTTTTCTCGAAAGATGACCCTCCATGAACCAACGAGTATGGGGTCGGTTTCTATGTATTTTTTCTCGCTGGATCGAATGGAAACTCTTGCAGATCTCTCCAACTCCGTTATAACCGAGTTTTACACTTAAAATCGCAAATGTTTAGTTTGTTTGTTACGATTAAATGTATGTGTGTTATGGGGTAAAACTAGTTAATTAAAGTGTAAAACTCGATTATAACGTAGTTGAGAGATCTGCAAGAGTTTCCATTCGATCCAGCGAGAAAAAATACATAGAAACCGACCCCATACTCGTTGGTTCATGGAGGGTCATCTTTCGAGAAAACCAACAATTTCATTGAAAAACCCACATTTTTAACATTAAAACATTATTTTCTCCCCTGAATAACAAAATAAAAGTAAAATTGATAATACCGTTGGAAAGCATATTAGATGAAGCAGTTTTCATGAGATTTGCCAGTTTCCAGGATTCTTTTTAAAAGAGTAGTAAAGTTTTAAAGATTTTCAGAAATATTATTTTTTCAAAATCGTCAATGTTTGAGCTGATGTGAGGGCCTTTGGATGGTACTTTTCAAAAACCCAAGTACACTATTCTTATAGTAAATTTAGTACTGATTCCGAAAATGTGGTCAAAAATTAAAATTAAATGAAGTAAAGTGAAGAAAGTTGAGTTTAAAAGGAAAAAAACACGGTTTTCCTGAAAAAACCTTTAAAAAATCATATCTCGAGAACGGATTGAGATAAAAATATGCAGTTGGCGGTATTTTACTCCATTTTTGATGTAGTTTTACCCAAATTTTTTTTTGCATTTGCGAGAGACTCACCCTGTATAACTCAAAAATGCCATTTTTGGACTTATACCAGTATCACTCCCAGGGTGCGGTATATGCAGGATACTAGGAGAAATAATCGTGGTTGCCAACCTCCGAAAACCGTATCTGATCTGACAAGAGAAAATACATTCGTATGATCAAAATACTGGAAAGAAAAACCGTATCTACCACGGATTCCGAAATCATATCAGACGCCCCGAGTCCTAAAATACTGTGAAATAAATTCTTATCTGGACTCTCAAGAGTGTCACAAGTCGTATGTACCTGAATAAAATAAAAACGCTGGTCTTTCAGATGAATAAGCAGTCGCAGAAAGGGCACTTCGTGAAAAATGTGGTCCTAAAAAATTACCTATAGCTCGAAAAAGAGGTGTGGCAGTGGCTATTCAGGGTAACCACTGAAATATAAGCATTATTCAGGGGGACTGGCTCCAAATGCCTCGGGTGGCAACCAGTAAAATTATTAAGATTTGTAACACCAACTTGGGAAAACGCCGAAACAATGTCTAAAATCGCACTTGTCCTCACTCATTTGAGGCAACGTAAGCGTACTAAGTAACATTTTTATCGGAGTTTTCCTAAGTTGGTGTCACAAATATCAAACTCCTAAGTATCTTTTCAGTGAGATAGTGGTTGCAATCATGTTTATAGAATTAACTGAGAAGGATCACCTGTATGTAAACAATTATTCAGACAACCACGCTCATACCTCAGATTGTTGGCCACTCACTGCGCAGTTGTTAACATATTACATTGGGACATTTTCATGTGTGTTTTCTTATTGTATTTATTACTAGGCAGATCTCACCCGTGCATCGCACGGCGGGGCGTACAAATCAATTAAATGGGCCATAAGAGAAACCGCCCACCCGTGGGTACTTAATTGAATTCGCGATCGTGTTGACTCATTGTTCCGACACCCGTGGGTACTTCATTGAATTCGAGCCAGGCTACATCACCTACCCCCCTGCAGACTCGTATGCAAGCTCTAAGAGCCACTCAGCTGATCCGGACCCTGGGCATCGTCACGTAAATGTGCTAAAGACACTACATACGAAATTACAGCTTCCTAGAGTGTAAAACATAGAAATTAGCTTCAAAAGCCACTCATCTGATCCGGACCCTGAGCATCGTCAAGTCAATGTCCTAAAGAGGCTACATAAGAAATTACAGCTTCCTAGAGTGTAAAGCATAGAAATTACCTATTAAAATGATTTAACCACCGCTTCACAAATCAAACCGTTCTCGCAATATTTGGATCACCTGCTATGAATCAAATCATCGAAACACCAGCTCAATGAAATCATCAGAAATTAACAAGCGGTGGCAATCATGTTCACAATATCAATTATTGAGAATGATCACCTGAGTGTACAAAATTATTCAAATAACCTTGCTCATAACTCAGCTTGTTGGCCACGCACTTCGCAGTAGTAAACATAATATGGTTGGATAAATCGAGAGCTTTCGAACGAATGGTCAACGAATTTTTTGGGATGAAAAACGACGAAGTACCATTTCCCTAGCAACGACTCGGTTGTAAGCGGAAATCGTCAAAATATTTACGTTACGTTACGTGACAGTTTTTTGTGCAATGTGCCAGGGCAAAGACATGAAAATGTCAATAATCGT